>NW_024121219.1:12571-39937 GCF_016745375.1 Pimephales promelas | reverse complement strand
AGTGTAGTTTTTGTAGTCAATCCAAGAGTATTTTATGATCTATAGTGTCGAACGCAGCGCTAAGATCAAGTAGGACTAGTATTGAAATACAGCCTTGGTCAGAAGCTAAAAGTAAATCATTTGTAATTTTAACTAGCGCAGTTTCTGTACTATGATGCGGTCTGAATCCTGACTGGAATTTTTCATAGATATAATTTTCTTGCAAAAAAGAGCACAATTGAGCGGACACTACTTTTTCAAGTATTTTGGACATAAATGGAAGATTTGAAATGGGTCTGTAATTTGCCAAGTTATTTGGATCTAATTGCGGTTTCTTAATGAGCGGTTTTATTACAGCCAGCTTGTATATTTTTGGAACATGACCTAAAGATAAAGACGAGTTAATAATATTGAGGAGAGGCTCTTCCACTACAGGTAATAGTTCTTTCAGTAGTTTAGTGGGTATTGGATCTAATAAACATGTTGTTGGTTTAGATGCAATGATAAGTTTATTTAGCTCCTCCTGTCCTATCGTTGTAAAGCGGTGTAGTTGTTCTAGAGGGCCATAATTGAAGCTGAATCATAAGACACCATAGAGGATTGTACATTTATAATTGAGTTTCGGATGCTTTTTTATTTTCTCATTGAAGTAATTCATAAAATCATTACTACTAAACTGTAACAGTATATTTTGCTCTGGTGATGTCTGTTTATTTGTTAGTCTAGCCACGGTGTTAAATAAAAACCTTGGATTATTTTGGTTATTTTCGATTAGTTTGCGGAGATGCTCAGCCCTGGCTGTTTTTAGTGTCCTTTTATAACGTGACATACTGTCTTTCCACGCGATTCTAAAGACCTCTAAATTAGTTTGTTTCCATTTACGCTCTAAGTTGCGAGTTTCTCTCTTGATAGCATGCGTAGCACTGTTGTACCATGGTGCTTTAGTTTTCTCTCTAACCTTTTTAATCTAATTGGTGCAACAATATCTAATGTACTAGTAAAAATGGTGCTTAAACTGCTAGTCATTTCCTCTAATTCATCTGTTTGTTTGGGTTTACTTAGCAGCTTAGATAGATCAGGTAAGCTATTTGAGAATACATCTGTAGTGGTTGGAAGGATTGTTCTGCCTGGTCTATAACGTGGCGCAACATGACATATTTCAGCAGTACGTATTATGCAAGTCACCATGTAATGATCAGTGACATCATCGCTTTGCGGTATAATATCAGTTGGATCGGTTCCATATGATATAATTAAATCTAGTGTATGATTTAGACGGTGAGTGGGACCACTGACGTTTTGTTTGACCCCAAAGGAGTTCAATAAGTCTATAGATAGATTAGTCGGGGTTATTTAATAATTAATATTTAACAATATTATTGATGTGTGAATTTCAATTGATTATTGAAATTGATGTATTTAGCACCAAAACTTTGGAACAGTCTTCCTAACAGGTGTCGCCCACCCCCCAACTCTAGAACATTCTGTCAGCGAAGCACTCTGTGTCAATGCCAAGGCAGGAGCACACACTTACTTAAGAGGAGCTCACCAGTGGACATGTGCATCTCGGGATTTTCACGAAGATGAAGGCAGCCACCATTCAGTGGGCCAACCTTGCTTGGAAACAGCCATCACTCTCTGCTGATTTCCTTAAAAGACAAGAGCTGGTCTGAGGTCCTAAGGCTTGCGTTCTCTGCATGTATAACTGCACTGAAGCAGACGGACAGAGAAACGGTCCGCCTACTCCAGGGCGCTGCTTGCAGGCTCACCACCTAATCCGAGTTTAACCCTTTGGGGCCTAAGGTGTTTTCTGGGTCCTGGAGGTGTTCTGACATGCACTTTTTTCTGTTACTTGTGACATTTTCATGGCTAAAGTATTATTAAACTGTATTCAGCGCAAACTATGTCACAATAATATGTCAGCAGAATGTATGTAAAATTTTGTAAAAGATAATGACGTTTATGCATGGTTTGTGAAAAAAACACAAAAAAATGTCACTGAAATAAGGTCATAAAACCCAAAAAGATTGACCATACAGTGACAATACTTTTGAAAATTGTATCACATAGCCTAGAATATTTGCTCCAAAACTATGTGAAAATCTGCCTGACTACTCATTCAGATAATACAATAAAGTCTTTTAAAATTTGCATCATGTTTATTTTCTTTATTTTACAAAAAACACAACATTTTGTTTTTATTATTAGTGCACACAAATAAAACTAGACATTTAATAGTTTTGAATGATGTATCACTTGCCTGTATCACAAAAATCGACAGAGTTATTTGAGTCTCTTTTGCACTGACAAGAAAAATCACGCCGTCGTGATGGCCGACCCCAGGGAGTTAAGGGAGAGGTAGGAACCTTGGGCACAAATCCAGGCTGGGGTCTCTGCTCGTGAGAGTTAGCCAGCCCAAATTCCAGGCACAACTCGTTGACTGAAAGCAAGCAAGTCCCTACTCTCTAGTAGAGACCACATGAGCCGGAGAACTCTTTCTTTAAAAACAGAATATTTAACTCACTGCCTGCAGTGGCTCAGGGGCGGTCACTGCAGTGCAGTAGCACCAGAGATAAGGCCCAAGCGGATAAAGAGGGGCGCAAGGCTTTTTTAGATTCCCTTATTCCCTCAGGAACCTGTTGATCAGGACTTGCTTCCCATGCTTCTACATCATGATGTGCGTCAAGAAAACAGAGGCAACATCATTTTGAGGGTGGAGGAAAACAGCCTTCTCCAACCCATCTTGCAGGAAAGAGAGCACTGAAATGATCGAACGCTCTCAGGATCTCCTCACAGAGAGAAGACTCACTCAACGAATAGGTTCCACTTCTATTTGGCGTAAGCACAACTTCCTCATTTTAGGGGGTGCTCGCAGAAGTGATGGTAACTACCACATATTCCTGTGGTAGCCACCTGAAACTTCGCTTCCAGTTTAGGACCAGCCTAGAATCTCTCCAGGAGTTTGAACGCGGGTGCCATCATCAGGGCCGGATTAACATAAGGGCTAGGTGGGGCTGAAGCCCCAGGGCCCGCGGGATAGGGGGCCCGTGATTGGCTGGAGAAAATGAGATTGTCAAATCATATGTGGTTGATTTGTGTATAATAAAATAACAAGAAGTTATTGGAAAATGTGCCTGACTGACATAATTCATCGCCAAATCAAAATAACTCTACATTTTCGCCAGAAAAGGGATGCAAAAATTCCTAAACTAACGAAATACTTTGGTTCACTTTAATCCGTGTCCATGGAAGAGTGCAGCGGCAGCAGCCCGTTACCTTCACGCTCCTGCGTCGTCAATGATCCAATGATCGCGTGCACGTTGAAGAAGGTAAGCATTGCAAGAAGCAGCTGGATTTAAGCACTAGTTGGATGGTAATTTTTTCTGGTGGAGTCGTAGGGTATTTTCAAATGTTTATAGGGTCTAGTCGTCGATGATTTATTGCCTAAATCCAGAATGTTAATGTTTTTTTCTCCCACCACTCAAGGACATCAAGGTCTAATTTCCAAGGCCATTAAGTTAACATTGAGAGTTACGTTTCAGTTTATCGTCAAGGTCTAATTTCCAAGGCCATTAAGTTAACATTGAGAGTTACGTTTCAGTTTATCGTCACTTCGCCGATGAAAATCCCAAAATGAAACCACAGCAGAAATAATCTCTGAAATTGATAGTGGAGATTCGTTACTGAATCCGCGTTTTGAACGAATGGTTTCCTTTTAAATGACTCCTCGTTTGCTTCGTCGATGAATCAAACAGCCGTTTGAACAAATCGGTTGAATGAATGACTCGCTTATTAAGACAGTGACTTGCCGCCACCTACTGTTAGTTTTGGTTTCATAAAGTAGCCTTCAATGAAAAAGTAGATATCATTTTATATTTAATTATTAAATAAATTAACAATCATATACTTTATGTAATTGTAAATGCAGTGTAAATGTATTAATATTTTTTTACAGATTCAAAATTATCTTTCATTAAATCTCGATTGCGGTCAACAATGGTACAAGAAAGACTGATCCATCTAACATGGATGTCCCTGGAATGCGACATTGTGTTCTGCTAAAGCTAGAAAAAAAGACTATTTAACTGTAAGACAGAAAAGGAAATGTAAAAGGAAAGTTCATCCAAAAATAAAAATTCTGTCACCCTAATGTTGTTCAAACTGAAATAATTTCTTTCTTATGCTGAACACAAAAGTAGATTTATATAGTGTTAGTAACCAGACAGTTTACGATAGTCATTGACTTAATATATATTTTTCTAATGGAAGTCAATGGGTGACATCAACTGTCTGGTTATCAACATTCTTTAAAATATCTTCTTTTGTGTTCAGCAGAAGAAATAAATTCATACAGGTTTTGAACAACATGAGGGTCATGTTGTTTAACTATCCCTTTAAAATTATTCATGGTTAAGTACTTATTGAGGAAGTATGACTGAAGAATGAGTAATGTTTTTGCTGATTTTGGCAACCTTTAAGTTTTTGAGTTCATATCTAAAGTAACTTATGGAAGGTTAGGGGATAAAAATGTTTATCAATAAAATGTTCCCAAAACGAACCATGAAATTATATAGAGTAATTTTTATCATGATATTCCATATCAAAACTTTCCTGTCGTAAGATGTTTATATTATGTTATATTATAACAAGTTTATGCATAACAGTGATTCTATTCATGCACTGTTTATTTCATAGCACTTTGATTGTTATTTGTTTATACAAAAAAAGATTTACTGCAAAGCTTTTTTTCACCTTAGTTGATCAGTACAAAAGTGCATGTTTCTTGTTCAGACATAATTTTCCATTGAAAATTCGAATATTGGTCATATTTCCAAAAATTATAATGTGTGATTCTGAATGCCCGTATCCACATCAGTGCGGTGATAAACAAACGCACACTCACGTCAAAACATTGGATTCATCTGCAATCTTTCATGCCGATGTACAACCCACGTAAAGTTGATAATTATGTAAATAAATGCAATTACAGTTTTCAAAGAGAGATGGCAACAAAGAGGAAAAGCTACGAACTGCAGCTTTAATAACAATAAAAAAAATATTTTTTGCGGTAAAATACTGTGGCGTGGCAATCAGATGAAAGGGGGCCCTTGGTGTTGCTATAGCCCCAGGGCCCAAAGTCCTTTTAATCCGGGCCTGGCCATCATACCCCATCCATGAAATGTATTCAGGTGAAGTCAGAATGGCTGTTGAGTGGAACTAGGTGTGGTTGGGCCAATAAGGGGCAAATATCAAGACCTGCTCCACACCTGACTTAGCACAGTAGGTGTAAGTGACATGCACGCACAAGACAGGAGCACTGCTCAACACTACATATGAAGCTCACTGAGCTTCAGGAGCATCTCTGCTCAACACATAGATGAATAGCATTGCCACTTTTTTAGAAGGCTCCTTGGGATACGCATTTCTGCGGAGCCCCAGGCCAGATGGGAGCCAGTGTCTGTCCAAGGATGGTCCGCTCAGACAGAGATAACACAACAGGCAGAGGGATGAATCCATTGGGGGGGGGGGGGCACGATTGAGCAGACCGGAAGAAACAGTGGAATGAAGCGACTTTAGAAGCTTCTGACTCCAAGGAGGAGGTGATAGGGGAGTTGTGACATGCAAGGCAAGGCAAGGCAAGTTTATTTATATAGCACATATCATACACAGTGGCAATTCAAAGTGCTTCACATGGAAGAAATTAAAATAATCAAAAGAAGTCAGAATAATTGAAACAACATGCGAGGGAAGCTTAGCGCAACAGTCGCAATGTTGTCTTTTCAGACCAGTACAAGCTCGCTGAGCAGCGGTGGCTCAAAGCGAGGTGAACTGCAACAACTCGAAGCACAGATGCCCATGCAGTCAAAGGTCGTCCAGGCCTCCGTTAAAGCAAGCCCTTTGTACATGGCCCCTCAGTCAGTGAAGGTTTAGCAGCAGGCCGGGGTGGTCTGTCATCTCACAGGACGTGCTACTCTGCCATGGTCACCTTAGGACTTGATCATGAAGCTAGTGCTGAAGTGGTCTTCATATGGCATCTGTCATATGCCCCAGGAGCCTTTGAATTTTTTTTTTCAGTGGGACCCTTTTTAACTTCCAAATAGCACCAGCCAAACACACTCTCTCTTGAAGAGACGGTAGGACAGAGATATGCGCACACAAGACAGGAGCACTGCTCAACACGTAGTGTGATGAATATCCCTGTTCAAGAGCACATCTGCTCCACACGTAGTGTGATGACTATCACTGATTTGAGCAGAGCCGACAAGCTGAGTCTGATGGAAGGTTTTTCTGCTTCTATGAACCAGGCCCAGTCCCAGAAGACCACAGATGTACCCAAGGTGGGGCAGCAAGGTGGATGAACAGTGGTGTTAGTGCAGTGCAACACTTACCTGTCTCCACTGGCGGCAGGGGATGTGTAAGAAGGCGAATGACTGGGTCCTTGAACCGCACCAAGCTGCCTGCTGGAGACCAAGAGGGGGCTGAGGGGTGCAAGGCTGTCCTACAGGGTCACACACCACAAGCCTTGCCATCTTGGACGCCATCTGCATGCCATCTGTAGATACATGGCGCCTGAGCCCACAGCAGACGGAGAGCCAGCACTAGAAGGACTGACTGAGTACCCATCTGACCAGGTTTGTGAGCCAGTCACCCCATGACTCTATCCTACCTCGACTTCGCCTTAGCCCTCAGTCTCTCTAGGTTAACATAAGCCCTCCGGTAGCCCTGTTCCATCTCTGGGAGGTTCACCTTCTTCCTTGGACATATGTTACACGTGCTCATATTTAATATTGGCTTTAAATCAAATTATCCACCTCTGGCTTTCTTAGTTGGGGACACGTATTACTCTTAATATTATAGTCTAATATTATAGTCTATGACATCACCGTTTTCTCCAGATAACAAATGAGTTTACAACAGAAATGAATCAACGCTGAACTTACTTAAACTGGACAATAACTTTCTTCTAGAGCTGTTGAACAGCCAAAAAAATCTTTGTTGCATTAATATCCTGTTATCAATGTAAAGCTGCTTTAAAAAAATCTGCTGTTTTGTGACTTGGCTAAATGTTGTGAGACGTAATACAAATTATTTTTAGCTGGGTGGTCTGTAATCTCATTTTGTGGTTACTCAGGCTTTTCAGTATTATGTAAATGGTAACATAAAAATCCATTAAGTGAATAAACACTGAGACACTGAACAACTAAGAAAGAAAAAAAGAAAAGCAATGGGGACAGATCTCTATCTTTTAAATATCCTCTTGAGCCTTGGCCAAGTGAAACTTGCCAAGCTCTTATTTTTCCCTCTGTTTCAAAATGGGTTCATAGAGATTTATGTCATTCTGTGGACCACATTTCTTTTAGCAGTTACACTAGTTACTGTCTTATGTCTTGTCTAGCTTTTTACATATGACAACCACCTGTGGACATAGAAAAAATATTGCCCTCTGTGTCAAGGTATTCCATAATGTTTTCCAAAAAGACAAATTCCATAAAGTAACTAAAATAACAGACACCTGAATAGTTAATAGTGGACAATTCCACTCAAGTGAAGTGATGCTGGATTTCAGACAGGAGGGGGGAAGCTAAAACTGCCTATTTCTGACCTCAAAATGTTCCATTCAGTCATGCCAAATAAAAATAATATTATTATTTATTCAACTGGCTATTCACTAACTAAATTGTTTGTTGTCTTGGTAGTAGCCCATTAACAAGTAAAACAGGTAACTTTTCACTGAAACGCTGTCCCTTACCCCATCCTAAAGCATCATTTCACTGGTTAATTTCAAGTAGGGGGTGGATAATTTTGAGTAGCCTACCAAGTTCTAATGTTGAATAATCCAGATCATACTAAAAGAGGAAGTATGCCTGCAGTTAGTAATTATTTGTCATTCTTTGCAAATGTATTATGCGAGTCTTTTGCTATAGGTCTAAACTATATGCAGAACTTATCTTGGATTGAGCAATAACACAATTTTGTAATAGGTCACTTATTATAGAGGGATCACACACCAAATGAACCTAGTGTCCTAAAAATCAAAACTATTATTATCTGTGGTAACAGGTGTCAACTCAATGTGTGCAAGTGTTATCCACTTGCAACTTTTGAGATTACTGCTGTACCGCACATAGTTTTTACACATAGTTGTCCCTAAAAAATAACAATAATAATACTTAACAAACACAAAACACTTTCCACTTGTCGCAAATATTGAAAAAAATCTCAGTCCAATTTTATTGATGAACTGTTATTATAACATGGAAACATACAGGTTATAAGCAAAATAGTCAGTGAGGGAGGCAAGGTTAGGCCTCCCTTGACCAGGCTAACAGCCATGCTTAGTCAATCCTGGTGCCTTATCTGTTCAGTCAGCGGTCACGCCGATCAGAATCCAATGTGTTTTGTCAGTTATTCCGTTTTGTCATCTATATGTTCAGCGCAATTTTTTATCAGCCTGCATTAAAATACCTCAGATACATATTGGCATTCAGTCGCCTACTATTATTATTGTAACATTGATGGTAGCCTACCATTATTAAAGGGACTCTGTGTAGATTTTTAGGTATTTTATTATCTGAAATCAATATTTTTATTCATAAATATGTCCTCAATGGTGTACAAATACCTCTGCAAATTATCTGACTTATCCTCGTAAATGAAGAATTTATTATCTTTATGTACATGGGACGGGTAGGTTCATGGAGGCTTCCATGTCCGTTCCGCCATCTTGAAAACTATAATAGCAGAGAGGGTCAAAAAGTACCACAAGCCAAACGCGTTTCCACAACGCGTTTTCGTTCAGACTCAGAGCCATCGTCACGTCACATTGAGAGGCGCATTCCCTGCAAGTTTAAACGGCTGCATTGCACTCCTATGATTGCTGATTGCTCTTTTGCTCTATTATTTGTAATTGCGGACCATATGCAGTCACAGGAGAATGCATCCTCCTCGCAAAAAAAGGCCAGACTTGAACGAAAAAGGAAACGTGACCGGAGATTGCAATAAAACAAGACCATTCATTTTTCCGTCATAAAATTAATCGGATATGGTTCGATTTTCTGCGTTTTTCGCATCCCAGAGCCAGCATTTTGAGAGGTCTTTTGACAATTAAGGGCCGGGGGAGCTCGTCCTCAAATCATTGAACATTATGCGCCGTGCTTTCAGTTTCGGTTTTCAATTCGATCAAGTGTTTATGTTCTCTTCTCTATATTGGATTATGAAATTAATAAACCTCCCCTTTCAATCAGATTGAAATTTAGGATCGAATAAAGTGTGATTGAGCAGCCTATTCGATAACTAATGTATTATTTGGGCACAATATACACAATACATACACAATAACAGCCTAGCTGTTCTGTCTGCCCAGCGCTTCCACAGGGCCGCGCGCGGGTGTGTGTGTGTTTGTGTGTCCATAGCCTACCTGGTCCATACCAGACACAATGCCAGTCTCCGTTCAGAATCGATTGGTTCACGGAAATTGGTGGTCTTGTTTTTAATATGTGGCTCCAGAATCGCTAGCAAAGCATCAAACTGTCCCGCTGACATTCTGAGGTAAATTTTGAATCGCTCAGGATAAATTCGCAACTTCTTGATAATGCTCCTTCCTCTCGGCGCAATTTCAGGATTGGATGGATATTTTCTATTTCTTCTCTTTTCAATATGAGAGAGGGCAAAAATCATCCTCACTGCTTGACGAATCCATTTGGTATTTTTGCGTTTTTTCCCGCAAAGGTTTAATAAATACGCAACGGACTCGGTGTGCAAGGTTTCTATGCGTGACGAATTTTTAAGCTGACGTACAGGAAAATACGCATACGAATATTTCGTGCTCAGTGTGCAATGGCCTTAAATATCGGGATAGCGTTTTCAACCGTGGAAATAGCTAATGCAGCAGAAAGATTTCAGAAGAGACGCTGAAGTTGCCTGCTTTCTCCTCGACAGGTTAGTCAATGTTACAGTCTGACTTAATTTTTTTGTCATTGCTTGGTTGTGTACTTTATTATATAGACAGTATAACATTTATAGGTAAAAAAGTTAAACAAGGTCTTTGATGAATAGCAGCTATTGACTACTTTACTCGCAGCTATTGTGAAGGAAGGTGCTAAAAACAAGGTTTGTAAGTTAATTCTTTATAACCTATAAATTTAGTAAGAATATAGAGATAATGATTGTAAGAAAATATTGAAGAAAATATTGCTCTCTGTAAGATTTTCTATAGCTTTCTTTTTATATATAAATGATCAATTAGCTAAAATTGGGATTTTGCTATGTGGATAAGATTGTACAGAGAATTAAAATAAATTTATACAGCTAGACACATAAATTGTACACATAAGTTAACACATAAGTTGCTGTTTTTTTTTTAAGTTACAAACCTGTTCACCCGGAGAAAAACTCGATGAAGTGTTACTACAAGACATCCTGTCATAGCATTTTTGGTACATAACGGCAACCGTAGATGCAATACACACTTGAAAAAGCGAGGCGCTGGAGAGCAAAATTCGTTTGAATGCAAAATACTATTTAACCACTAGATGGGGGTATTTCCTACACAGAGTCCCTTTAAGTATAATAATTATTATCCATATGGGCATTGTTACTGTTCAATTGTGTTTTTGAAGACTGCTGTTGTTCTAAGTTTGACAGATAGGTCTTTAATAGGCTATTGTATGTGATGAGGGAATTAGAGAAATGGCTGATAAAGAAGCAAAAGTTTTGTCAATCAAGTCAGGTAATATAGCAAACAGCAAAATGAACATAGTTTTTAATCTCTAAAAGTAAAAGGCAAGTAATGCAACAACAAAATATATATATATATATATATATATATATATATATTTTTTTTTTTTTTTTTTTTACCAAAATGCACCATTACAATAGCACAAGTACCATATGACATTACTGCTATGATGTACTTAGGTCTACAATGCCTAAGGAAGGAGGAAATCAGTTAGTCATGAAGGAATAATGATAATAAACCACACACACACACACCTTTTATATACTCACTTCTTATACTACGTGATTTCATTTTAGATCATTTTAGATGCTCACTTGAATTTATTTTTCTCATCACAGCTATAATAAAATCATATTTTAAAACTGTAAGAGGTCTCCTTTTTCATGTAGCCTAAAGTAGCCCAGGCCTACATTCACAACAGGCATAACACCAAACCTTTTTCTTGCTCATTAAAAAAACATTTATGTCACATTTATGTTTAATAATATTATATTACTTATTTTTATTATTTCGTCTATGTTGAGTAGGCTATATGAAAAGTGAACCGCATGAGATGAGTAAGATATAATCTAAAGCTACCCAATATCGGAAAATATTTGGAGTGGGTCAGACATGATTTTGACGACCAATTAAGTTTTGTTTTTTAGAAAGCTTGTAAATTTTGTTTCAGATAAATTCTATCTTCATTTTAATTAATGTTTCATTAACAAATTGACTGGATGAACACATTATAAGTAAATATCAGACAATATAATCAGGACACAGAGGCACGCGTGTGAACTGGAGCGCGTCTCATAACCCAAACACCGCGATGCTTGCCTCACAGACCTGAGAACTAGAAAGCTTTAAATACTTTAAAACAAAACATTTAAAAGCGAAAATAAATTGGCAACTCTCTGCGTAAGTAGGCTAATTCGAAGTAGCCTATGCGTTTAGGCCTATGCGCGTTCACTGCGAAGGCGAGTCAGCATCATCAACTTTATCTTTGCTGCTCCGACAGAAAACACTAGTTTACTAGAGTTTAGAGCAGCATGTTTGCAACAATAACACAGTCAAACAGAAGCCCTGTGTGTGTGTGTGCATGTGCAGTTGTGTGTGTGTGCGTCACACGTTAAATGTTTTAGAATGTAACACAACATTCAAATGCAAATATGCGCCCTCCCCCACTTGAAAGGCCGTGTGTCCACCAAAGTGTTTTTCCACACGCCTGGCGTATGTTTTCAATTGTTTTCAATGGGAGCGCCGCGTTTTTTTAAACGCCATGAGCGTAATCAAAGCAGCTCCTGAGATTAGGCTGGCGTTTTTAGTATGTCGTTTTTTCTTCGAACAATTCAAGAACAATATAGGCTATAGGCTACAACTTGAACATGGTTCATTTTTTGTAAAACTTTAAAACTGGCCTTTACTTTTCTTGACGATTCCTCGGTAGCTTTTGTTTGAAGGCAGTCAATTGCTCCAAAAACACTAACGTTAGAAACATAACTGCACTTTATCACAATGGATTAATAAACCGTACCCACGAGTTCCTAATCCGTGCTCTCAGATTTGTAAACCGTGCCCTCAGTTTTTGCAGTCTGTACCCACAAATTCATAAACCGTGCCCACGCTTTCGCAATCCGGACTCACGGATTTGTGGCTCATCCCCCAGAGTGTGCCGCATGATTCAACCAGGCCTCCTGTTTAGATGCGGGATGCATTGCATTGTTTTTAAAACCCTTTTTTAAAATGGATAATTTCTTGTATTTAAAAAAAATAAATAGCCTACATTTAGGATACTTTTATCTTTAAAGTAAATTTTTAGAGGAAAAAGCTCAGTGCTATAATAAGCGAAAAAATAAAAATAAAATAATAATAACACACAGTTAAAAAACTGCAAAAGGTTTGTTTATAAGTTATAAATTATTTTATGTTAAATATATTACTGTCTTCGGCGAACTCATTCATAGTAATAAAGCAAATAATAATTAGCTAACAAATCAAAATGCATTTAGGCTACTATAGGCCTATTACGCTTTTATCCACAAAAAGCAATTCGTCAAATGTCAGTCTTTGACAATAATAATGGGCTAAGATTCTAACAAACAAACAGGTTTTTAACGCATATCCAACTGTTTGTGTGAAGCGCGCACTCCTATCAACAGTGGAACAATTTAAAATAATCTAGCATTTCTGGTCATATGGAAAAAAAATACATAATACATTATTTGCAACTACTTTTATTTGTGTAAACTCACAATAACAAGAGAACGTCGTTATTTTTCAGACACATTTATTATGATTAGCCTATAAATCACCTATAAATCATCTCACTCTGCTTCCCGAGACATGCTCTTCTCATTTAGCACTGCGGGCAAAATATAGTTTTTAGAAAGTAAAATCTATTTATTTTTTTTTTCATATTAGTTTGCGAATATTTTAAATGTTTAATAAAGGCAAAAAGTCAATGTTATTTATTTTTTTGTGCACACACACTTGGATAGCCTATGCGTCAAAATCTTGTGTTTAGGCCTATTTGTGATAATCTCAGCCCTGTTTTATTATTGTCTAACCTGTATTATGATGACATTTGACGAATTGCTTTGTTTCTTTTTTTTTGTTGATAAAAGCGTCTTATATCTAAATACAGTATGTAAATGTAATAATAATAGCATATTATTATTAGGCCTATTATTTGCGTTTATAACTTTAAATGAGTTCACTTAAAACAGGAATATGTTAATCAAAACAATTTATGAATGTTTTATTTTTATAGGCCTATAACTTTGTGTTTGTGTTAGGCTATATTTATTTATTTATTTATTTATTTATTTTTTTAAGTGAAGTCCTTTTAAAAAAACAATGCATCCCGCATCTAAACAGGAGGCCTGGTTGAATCATGCGGCACATTCTCGGGGACGAGCCACAAATCCGCGAGTCCGGATTACAAACCCGTGAGTACGGATTGCGAAAGCGTGGGCACGGTTTATGAATTTGTGAGTACAGATTTCAAAAACTGAGGGCACGGTTTACAAATCTGAGAGCACGGATTAGGAACTCGTGGGTATGGTTTATGAATCCGTGGGCACGAATTGTTAAACCGAGGGAACAGTTTAATTGAATTGAATTGAATCCATGAGTAGCCTACAGTTTATAAACTGAGCGGACGGATTGCAAAACCGTCGCCTCGGATTGATCAACACAGTCTCATGATTTGTGATTTCACCGGAACGAATGAAACCTCCACAACGGTTTGCAGCGTGCGTCCGATTGAAGACAACACATTTCAGCGCTAGATGAATGAAACGAATGCGGTTAGCTAAGATTTCAAAAGTGGTGGGGACAATATCGACCCTGGCAAAAAGTGGTGGGGACAATATCGACCCTGGCAAAAAGTGGTGGGGACATGTCCCACCCTTCCCCAAGTACAGGCTAGAGTGTTAACCTTGAATTTATCTGCGACCTCAGCTCTCAATGAGAAGTGGCAAATTAAGTCGGACACTTTAAGTAGGCCTAAATAAACAGTTAATAAACTCGCTAATAAACAGCTACCTATTTAAGCTTCAAGAACGGTAGGCTAAAACATAAAAGCTGTCGGCCAACAGCATGTAACGAGGTTCGATCTCATGACGTTTGGAGGTCGATGAGGTTGAGGATGATGCATTAACCACACAGCTATCGCTAGACTGATAAAGCATTGTTGTCTTATACGATTGTAAAGCCTCATTGATGTACCCTAATATGTTTCGACTGCAATGTTTTAAGGTTTCATTATTTTTAGGGCCCGAGCACTAACAGTGCGAGGACCCTCTTGAAACTGTTAGGGTTATTTTTTTTTTCTTTTTCTGCAAAGTAAGCGCCATTTTCGGGGCCACAACATGCTCAAAAACTCACCAAATTTGGCACGCATGTCAGGACTGGTGAAAAATTTCGTATTTTGTGGGTTTCGCGGATGGGCGTGGCAAAATGGCTCCCTAGCGCCACCTAGAAAATTGGAAAAAATTAGCCCCTCGTCCACGTTCAACCTACAAACATGAAATTTGGTGGGGACGTGTATCATATCAAGACGCACAAAAAAGCCTCTAGAACCCATACCCTAAACTCAACAGGAAGTCGGCCATTTTGAATTTGGCGGCAATTTTGGGAAAATTTACACACTCCGTACTTTAACGAACTCCTCCTAGGGATTTAGTCGGATCGACTTCAAATTTCTGCTGTGCCTTCTAAAGGCATTGACGATGTAAAGTTGTGCTATCTGCGCGTTTTCGTCGATGGGCGTGTTCGTGGCGTCGATGATTCGCCATGAAACAGGAAGTTGTAGTAACTTGGCTGTAAATGCCCATATCTGCACGAAATTTTACACATTTGACAAGAGTCCTGCTCTGAACAAATCTATATGCCGACATTCACCCACAGTCATAGCGCCACCTAGTGGCAACAGGAAGTGACTTTTAACGAAGCAGCCCCCGTCACATGTTTGACCGACATGTACGAAATTTCTGTGGTACATCTACCATGTCCAGACGCACAGAAAAGTCTCTTGGAGCGTTGCCCTAAACGCAACAGAAAGTCACCCACAGTCATAGCGCCACCTGCTGGCAACAGGAAGTGACTTAACGAAGCAGCAAAGCAAATTCACAGCCACACCGGCTGAGCCGCAACCAGCCAGAACCAGTGCAGAATTCACTTTATATATCCCAGTCAGCGGGAGATTGTGCGCACGTGCGTCTCCTCCCCGAAATAACCATATTTGGAGATTACAACGCCTAGTTTAAATATGCATATCATCATCTGCATATCATTTGCATATGATTATTCATCCACGTGATACCAAGTTTAACGGTACAAGACGTTAGGAAAATATGAAATGCCGTCACATTATTACAAACATATATATATTTTTTAGTAGCCTATATCGTTCCCTTATTTTTGAATGAATAAATCAAATAGTGTTAAATACATTTCAGAGAAAGTTTCTCAATCTTTTCCACTGGCCAAATAGTATTTTTAATTGATTTATATTTTAATGGAAACAGATGGTTGTGCATTATTTGCACGAAACAATTTTCTCAGACAATCTGCTATTATTATGATTAGCAATTATCTCTAGTTAAAACACAGCATGCCAGAAGAAAAGTGTTCAAAAGCAATGCATCCACAACAAATAGGTCTATTTCTATTCATTGAATATAATTTTTTTTGTAACTTCTAAGTAATGATTTCATGTAGTTTAAGTGTTTAACTCCTTTAATGAGAATGCCACATTTAATCTAAATGTTAAATAGAAGTAAAACATTGTTTAAATCATTCTTTTATTTATTTAAACTGTTATTGAGAACATGCACTCTATTTATGATTAGGACTCATAATGAAGATTTACCGTTTTACTCCTATCTGCCGTTAGATCATAGGCTATATGTGCGTCGTCAGTTTCACTAAACGGCCCAACGCGCGTGTTGGCGCGGTCATTTAAGAAGGGGTGGATGTTTGCGATAGGTTTGTGAAATTATATTTGAATTATATTTCTGTGGATGTATAATTTTCTTTAGATTCTCTGTCTAATAGTGAGCAAAAAGACATTTGACTCCAGCTCACCATCGGTGTCGCCAAAACCCATACTCTTCTAAAAGAGTGCGTACGCACGGTCAAAAGCATCCTTACGGTGCGCACTTATTTCACCAAGTTTATTTTTTATACATCCCGATATGCGCGTGGAAAAATGCGTACGCATATTTCTATGCCCATTTTGTGCGTACGCAACGTTTATACATCAGGCCCCAGGTGTCAATGCCCCCCGAAACGCATTTGAGACGGATTTGAATCCGATCGCTCAAATCACATTGGGAGGTGGTCTGGGCCGCATTCCAGACAAAACTGGACATGTGTAAATGCATCTGGTTGTTGAAACCACATATTTAAATTTTACTACTCCCAAAAAAGATAAACAATAAACGTGTGAGAGCGTGTTATAAATAGGCTATGTTATTTTAGTCAGATATGACGATGCTACTGCGACACACATCACCTCAGATGAGCAGCTGAGTGCCTATTCATCAAGCCAACGCGCCGCAATATATCGCAAATCAAAGTGAAAGTAAGTCGCAGACGCTTAACACTACCAACTTCATTAAAAGTAAAGAAATGAAATGATCTTACCAGTTCTGTTGCTGATCTCTCTTATGCTGTCTTTGCTGATTTTGAAATTAGCCGATAATCAATAAAATTCGGCTCATATCTGTTGCTTTCGGTGACATGCACTTTACTAAATCTGCACATAGCGCGTGAATTGAAGATCATATTTATATCCGTTTTACAAAAACACATTTATGTGACCAGGTGTAATAAGGATTTTCAACCACAGTCTTGAAAAGAATACAGGTTCCAGACTTACACAAGCATAAATATAAATATGCCAGTGGACTTCCTGTGATCAATAAACATAAAATAGACACCACATTCTCATTTGTAGCGCATTTGGTTCAAAATTTGTAGCCAAAACCCTTTTTCGGACAGCGGCCATATTGTATTTAGGAAATTTGGGGGGTCCTGATATACCCAATCATAAATGTAAGTATTCATATGGGTTTCCCATAGCCAGAAAAGGTAAAATAGACATCAAGGTTTTATTTATATCTCATCTGGCTCAAAAGCTATAGTCGAATCCCTTTCAGACGGCGGCCATATTGGATTTGGCCGCCATCTTGGTCTCAGGGACCATTGGCTTGGGCGCCCTGGCTAAATCATTTCAGTATGCCCTCAGCTACATCTGTGCCAAATTTGGTGCTTGTATATGAATTTGCGCGAACAATGGGATGTAAGGCCCCATTCTACAGCCCAAACTGCTTTTTTGGACAGCGGCCATATTGGAACTGAAGGATCAAGGGGTCCAGATATACTGGGTCATAAATATAAACATTTCTATGTGTTTCCCATGATCAATTAAGCTGAAAAACATTTCAAGTTTGTATTTGTAACTCATGTGGTTCAAAAGTTATAGCCGGAACCCTTTTCGGGCAGCGGCCATATTGGATTTGGCCGCCATCTTGGCCCCGAGGGTCGCTGGCTCCGGCGCCCTAGCTAAATCATTTCAGTATGACCTGAGCTACATCTGTGCCAAATTTGCCGCTTTTAGATGAATTTGCGCGAAATTACCTATTTATGTGCTTAAGGCCCCCAACTATAAATGGAATTGTTTTGATAAATCAGATAGCTATCCAATCTGAGAAAACACATGAAGTACTGGAGTAAAGATAGTTTGCGGTTTGATTTTCATATTTCATTTCGCTGTGCGGTGTTGTGGACATCTCCGGTATGAAGTGGCCAGGTGTAAACAGCCCTATAGAGACATGAAACAAAGACATAAAAGCTGCCAGGGCAGAACCCTGACAGGGATTAGTTTTACATAGAGTAAAATAATTATGTAAAAATTACATCAGGTAATACTAATCCCGTGTGAATAAACCCGCTGCAATTATGTATGTGAATAATACGTCATTACCTGTTTAAAAGTTGTTTTCTGCGGTTTTGGGAGTATGGAGTATTTGTAAAAGCATTCAGTTGCGAAAAGTCTGTCGCAAAACTTACTGTATGTGTCTTCCACATACCATTCTGATCAATAAGAAGCACTTTTCAGAGGCACAAAATTTATTTTAGCTTTAGGTAAGTGCCTATTAGCAATCAAATCCAATCAGAATGTAATGAATTTAATTAAAGAGCACCTATTATGGCATTTAAAATGCGCCTAATATTGTTCTGGGAGTCCCCAACAAGTCAAGTCACATTTATTTATATAGCGCTTTTCACAATACAGATTGTATCAAAGCAGCTTTACAGTGATAACATGAAAGTAGCACAACACAGATCAACAACATTGCTAAACACTAAATAACCCCAACTGAGCAAGCTCAAAGCAAGCCAAAAGCAAGGCGACAGTGGCAAGGAACCAAACTCCATCAGATTGGATGGAGAAAAAACCTTGGGAGAACCCAGGCTCAGTCGGGGGCCAGTTCTCCTCTGGCTTACATTCATATTGTTTAAATATAAATATTAAATATAAATATTGTTTATGAATCAAACGGCGCCATAACATATCGCAGGCCTTGAGTCGTCTCTTCACAGGCGTTGAGTCGTCTCATCACAGGCGTTGGGGCATCCGAAATCCCCGTGAGAGGCTGGACACAAAACGTCTCGGTTACGTATGTAACCCTCGTTCCCTGAGTAGGGAACGGAGACGTTACGTCAGAAGTGACGGAGATTGGGGGATTTCGCATAGAAAGCCAATCCTCTTCGAGTATTTAAACACGAGCCAATGGCATGCAATGCCTTGGGGCTGCGGAAATTTGCATAGCGTACTCCGCCCTACTCTGTGAGTATAAAAGGAGGAAGTGAACGCAACCGCAGTATGTCTTCGCTGAGGAGCCAAGACTGAACTCGGCATCTACCCAGCGATACAGCAGAAGTGGCAGGGAGACGTAACGTCTCCGTTCCCTACTCAGGGAACGAGGGTTACATACGTAACCGAGACGTTCCCTTTCGTAGTCACTTCGAGTTACGTCAGAAGTGACGGAGATTGGGGGTCTGTGTCATCACGCCATCTTCAAGCTGTCTTCCAGTGCCCTGCGAAAGACTGAACCCCCGAGCCTTACCTCTTTTTTTTTTTTTTTTTTTTTTTGGGGATCCGACTTTGACACAGGATTACCAAGGTACACTGGGAAACATATCCCGAAGGGGACATGCTACCAGCTGCCTACCGAAGGGAGGACTTATGAAACACATATGGCCACATAGGAACGCATATGGAACACTGGAGTACCAACCGCAGGTGGCTATTAATTTAAACTCCAGGGGTGGCAGATGGCTTGCCAAGGGAAGACACATGCTCAGAGAGGCTTACAGTGGATAATACACATGAGACGGTTACCAAGGGGAACCGTGCGCATGGAGGCACCTAGCTAGCATCCAGAGCAACAGCAGTGGTGCCCGCATCGTCGGTGCTGGAGGACTCAAGACTTCAATGGAAGAACTGAGGAAATATCGCACTTATCCAGTCCGGGGAGTGGAGTGGCGAGCAAGCGAAGACACCTGAGCGGGTCCAGTACCGGCCGGAACGAGTACGAGAGAGGACACTGGCTCAATTCGCAGATTATAGAATCTGGCGAAGGTGTTGGGTGTCGCCCAGCCTGCAGCTCTGCAGATGTCTGTTAGCGAGGTGCCGTGCGCTAAAGCCCAAGAGGAGGCCACACTCCGAGTGGAATGGGCCGTCACACCAAGGGGACACGGACGGCCTTGCTGCTGGTAAGACAAAGCAATGGCATCCACAATCCAGTGGGACAGCCGTTGCTTTGAGAGAGCCCTTCCCTTCTGGCTCCCTCCATAACAGACAAAGAGCTGGTCTGAGGTCCTGAAACACTGCGTCCTGTCGACATAGGTGCGGAGAGCACGTACCGGACAGAGCAGTGCCAAGGCTGGGTCTGCCTCCTCCGGGGGCAGCGCTTGCAGGTTCACCACCTGGTCCCGGAAGGGAGTGGTGGGAACCTTGGGCACATATCCAGGCCGGGGTCTCAGGATCACGTGAGAGTAAGCCGGCCCGAACTCCAGGCACGCTTCGTCAACGGAGAATGCGTGCAGGTCCCCCACCCTCTTGATGGAGGCCAATGCAACCAGGAGTGCTGTCTTCATGGACAGAAACTTTAACTCTACCGATTGCAAAGGCTCAAAGGGATGCCTCTGCAGAGCACTTAAAACTACTGAGAGGTCCCAAGAGGGTACGAGGGGAGGACGAGGCGGATGCAGCCTCCTCGCTCCCCTCAGGAACCTGATGACCAGGTCGTGCTTCCCTAAGGACTTACCTTCCACTGCTTCATGAGAAGCGGCAATGGCCGCGACATAAACCTTAAGGGTGGAGGGCGACAGCCTGCGCTCCAACCCCTCTTGCAGGAAGGAAAGCACGACACTGATCGAACATCTCCGGGGGTCTTCTCAGCGAGAAGAACACCAATTGACGAAGAGGTTCCACTTCAACGCATAAAGGTGTCTCGTGGACGACGCTCTTGCGGAAGTGATGGTTGCCGCCACCGCAGGTGGCAGCGAACTCAAACCTGCCTCGTCCCGTCCAGGAGCCACACGTGCAGCCTCCAAAGATCGGGACGAGGGTGCCACAGAGTGCCCCGTCTCTGAGAGAGTAGGTCTTGTCTCAGAGGAATAGGCCAAGGAGGTGCTGTCGCGAGGAGCATGAGATCGGAGAACCACGTCTTGGTGGGCCAATAGGGGGCTACCAGCAAGACCTGCTCCTCGTCCTCCTTGATCTTGCACAACACCCATGCAAGGAGGCTCACTGGGGGAACGCATACTTGCGTGGGCCCCGTGGCCAGCTGTGCGCCAGTGCATCCGAACCGAGAGTGCCCCAGGTCAGAGAATAAAACTGGGCGCAGTGGGCTGAGTCCCGAGAGGCGAACAGAACTATCTGTGCCTCCCCGAACTCTTCCCAGATCAGCTGGACCGACTGGGGATGGAGTCGCCATTCGCCGGAGATGGGACGGACCCGAGACAGCTCGTCGGCTGCCCAGTTCCGGTCTCCAGGAATGTAAACTGCACGAAGGGACCTCAGGTGCTTCTGACTCCATATCAAGAGGTGGCGGGCGAGCTGCGACAACTGGCGCGAGCGTAGACCCCCCTGGTGGTTGATGTACGCTACAGCCGTAGTGTTGTCTGAGCGGACAAGCACATGCTGGCCCTTGAGCAACGCTCTGAAGCGGTGCAGGGCGAGCCGTACTGCCAGCAGCTCGAGGCAATTGATGTGCATGAGGCGCTGGGCTCCCGTCCAGGAGCCGGCGGCTGCATGCCCATTGCACATGGCACCCCAACCCGTGGTAGATGCATCCGTGGAGACGATGAGATGCCTGGAAACTCGCTGAATAGGGACGCCCGTCCGTAAAAAGCTGAGGTTCGACCACGGGAAGAAGGTTCGCCGGCATGCCGGAGTCACTGGGACTCGGAGCGAGCCGCGATGCCATGCCCACCTCGGGACTCGATCGCGAAGCCACAGCTGAAGCGGTCTCATATGAAGCAAACCGAGCGGCGTTGCCGCGGCCGCGGATGCCATATGCCCCAGGAGCCTCTGAAATAGTTTCAGTGGAACCGCACTCTTGCCCTCGAACTGACGAAGACAAGTCAGCAGTGAGTGCGCGCGCTCGTTCGTGAGCTGCGCGGACATGGCGACCGAGTCTATCTCCACGCCGAGAAAAGAGATCCTCTGCACGGGGCAAAGTTTGCTCTTTTCCCGGTTGACCCGAAGGCCCAGACGGGCTAGGTGCCGGAGCACCAAGTCTCTGTGTTCGCAAAGCTGAGCTCGAGAGTGTGCTAGTATCAGCCAGTCGTCGAGATAATTCAGGATGCGAACCCCGTGGTCGCGAAGGGGAACAAGGGCTGCCTCGACGATCTTCGTGAAGACGCGAGGGGACAGAGCTAACCCGAATGGGAGAACGGCGTACTGATATGCCTGGCCCTCGAAGGCAAACCGAAGAAACGGTCTGTGTCGAGGTAAAATGGACACATGGAAGTACGCGTCCTTCAGGTCGATCGCTGCAAACCAATCCTGATACCGAACACATTCGAAAATGCGTTTGGCCGTGAGCATTTTGAACGGTAGTCGATGGAGAGAACGGTTCAAAATGCGCAGGTCCAGGATCGGTCGTAACCCACCGGTCTTCTTGGGGACAATGAAGTAGGGGCTGTAAAACCCGGACCTCACCTCGGCTGGAGGGACCGTCTCGATTGCACCCTTCGCCAGCAGGGTCGCAATCTCCGCTCTCAGGACTGGGGCATTGCCACCGACTATCGTGGAGCGAACTCCCCTGAAGCGGGGAGGAGATCGTGCGAACTGAATCGCGTAGCCGAATCTGATCGTTCTGATGACCCAGCGGGATACCCCGGGAAGCACTAGCCAGGCTTCCAGGAAGTGAGCCAACGGGGTCATGAGAACCACAGACGTCCCCCCGGAGGGGCAGCGTGGCGGGTCGACTGGCACGCGTGCAGGGGTTACCCCGCTCGGATGCGTCGAAGCCCGCTCCCCGACAGAAGGGACCAGGGAAAGCGGAGCGTTCCACGGGGGTCCGTTCTGCCGGGGGTCTGGCGACAGAGGGGGAAGGGATTGGCGTAGCCCGGGGACGACACACGCACCCTTCCGCGCCCTCCGAGACAAAGAGGAGTGAGTGGGCCGACACACTGGGGCATCGAGGGCACTCACTCCAGTCTGTGAGCTCAGTGAGGATGTCAAGTCTTTCTTTAACCAGTTCAGGGTGCTGCCCACCCGTGGGAGTTGAGAACAAAAGATTCTCCCCCGGCCCTCCACCGGGGGAAGGAGGGGGCCTGCTACCACCTCCTGTGAAAGACTCGAGATCGACACTGAGCTGCCCGTGTCAGGATCTTCGCTTAGCCTGGCGTTTAGCGGGGCGAGCGGCCTGAGGGGGCTGTGACGCCGGCCTGCGGCCTCCTCGACGCCGGGGCCCGGGTGAAGGCTGCTGCTGGGGCCGGGCGGGAGGGAGGGGAGCCGCAGGGGGGCGTCCTCGGCGGCGAGCAGGGGGAGGCACCTGTGCCGACGACTGGGTGGAGGCAGCAGCTGGTCGCCGGGGCAGGATGTGTTTAATGGCCTCCGTCTGCTTCTGGGCAGTGGAGAACTGTTGGGCGAAGTCCTCCACCGCACCGCCGAAAAGGCCAACCTGGGAGAGCGGAGCGTCGAGCAGACGAGTCCGCTCAGCGGTCCGCGTGTCCGCCAGGTTAAGCCAAAGATGACGCTCCTGAACCACGCTAGTGGCCATCACCTGACCAACGGCGCGAGCAGCCACTTTCGTTGCCCGGAGAGCAAGGTCAGTGGCGGACCGCAGTTCTTTAAATGCCGTCGGATCAGTCCCGCCCTCGTGCATGTCTCTGAGCAACTTCGCTTGGAAGACCTGCAAAGTGGTCATAGCATGCAGAGCGGAGGCCGCCTGTCCCGCCGCTCTGTAGGATCGCGCCGCCATAGCAGACGAGAACCCACAGGCTTTGGATGGGTGCTTAGGAGGACCACGGGTGGAAGCGCTCTGTGGACACAGCTGCATCGCAACAGAGCGCTCCACCGGGGGCATCCCAGTGTACCCACGGGCGGTCCCGCCGTCGAGGGGGGGAAAGGCGGGGGAGAGATCGCGCTCTCGAGTGGACAAAGGAGCCCCCCAAGAGCGCGATAACTCCTAGTGATGCTGTGATAGACATCGCATCATCATCTGGGGCGCTGCTCGAAGCAGCCGGTGCCGCCGAAGAAACAACCGACCGAGTCGAACTAGCGCCCGCTGGCTCACGCACTGAGGCGGGAGGTGTGGCCCGGGGAATCGTTGGGGCTTTATCCCACACCGTCACCGTTAGATCGCCCGGACCCCGGGTCGACGGGCCCCCTTTCGTGAAGGAAGCCGATCGAGTAGGGGGGACCGGGGCTCTCACTCTAGTGAGATCATTGAGCCGCGACCTCAGTGTGGAGATGGTCATGCTCCCACAGAAGGAACATGAGTCATCCACGAACGCTGCTGCTGCATGCTGAATGCCCAAGCAAACAAAGCAGCGTTCGTGACCATCAGATGACGATAGAAATCTACCACATCCAGAAGGGCACGGGCGAACCATCTTTAAAAAGACGTGCCGCGTGCAGCTCTTTCACAGAGAGGAGAGAAATTCACTCTTTCAGCGCTGAGGCTACCAGGGAGAAGCGCAAAGTCTGGCAAACCACTGCACAGATCGCAGGCAATGCAGAATCTCGCTGGGTACCGCCGTCACACCAACACTGAAGAGGACGCTCGTCTCGAAGAGTCTTGAATTAGCTTTTCAGGAGTGAAGAGGTTCTCTTGGCTCCGAAGCGAAAACATACTGCGGTTGCGTTCACTTCCTCCTTTTATACTCACGGAGTAGGGCGGAGTACGCTATGCAAATTTCCGCAGCCCCAAGGCATTGCATGCCATTGGCTCGTGTTTAAATACTCGAAGAGGATTGGCTTTCTATGCGAAATCCCCCAATCTCCGTCACTTCTGACGTAACTCGAAGTGACTACGAAAGGGAACTGGACCTGACGAACGCCATTTTTCTCGGGACAAGTGTCCCGAGATAACAGCAGAAAGGCAGATGGGAAATAATTAGCATAGCTGATTTTCATTTTTTATTTCATTTATTTATTTATTTCAACAGGGACAATGTGCAAAAAAACATTAATTAAAGATGCTTTGCACCAGATTTAGCTTAAGCTAGTTTCCATCTGTAGTCCCCGAGCAGGTGAATTACAATACAAAATATACAATATAAAATGTTATAATTAGTCACTCAAATACAACTATCTATCAATTCATTCATTCATCATTCTCTATTTCAACCATAAATAAAACCTCACTAAAAGTCATATTTACATACATAATTATCTATGCTGGCACAACTGGTTGTTCAATAGTACTTTCCTTATATTGATAGAAAAATCCTTCAGGTTAAAAGTGAGTTTTAGAGACTTTGGGAGTTTTTTCCATTCTTTAATGCCCTTGAATGAGAAGGCTGTCTGTGCAAAGGCCGAGCTACATTTAGGCAGCCTGCAATCATTATGATGAATCCATGATGTTCATAATGATTTCCGTTATAACTCACAAACTCTCCGTAACCTGAACTCTCCGCAACCCAACCATACGCGCCGACCCGTTTGTCTAAAAGGCTGTCGAGCCCCACTGGTGCGTTAAGCAGTTTCAGTGGCAAACGGTTCCGGTATGGCATAACAGAGGACTAGAAGGTAAGCATTATGTGAATGCTTGACTAAAGAGAAGCGTCTTTAATCTAGTTTTAAACTGTGTCAGCGAGTCAGAGGCTCGGACCGTATCGGGAAGGCCATTCCAGAGTTTTGGAACTAAATGCGAGAACGCCCTCCCTCCTTTACTGGACTTCGATATCCTAGGAATGACCAGAAGCCTTGAATTTAGTGATCTTAAGGAACGCGGTGGATTGTAGGGCGAAAGAAGGTCCGTTAAGTACATAGAAGCTAAACCATTTAGGGCTTTATAGGTCAGTAGCAGTATTTTGTAGTTGATGCGGAACTTAATAGGTAACCAGTGTAGAGATGTTAAAATCGGTGTTATATGATCATATTTTCTTGACCTAGTAAGCTGCATTTTGTACTAACTGTAGCTTGTTTATTGAGGATGCAGGACAACCGGCTAATAAAGCATTACAGTAATCTAGTCTCGAGGTCATGAATGCATGAACTAATTTTTCTGCATCAGAAATAGATAGCATGTTACGTAGCTTAGCAATGTTTCTAAGGTGGAAAAAGGCTGTTCTTGTAACATATGAAATATGATCTTCGAAAGACAAGTTGCGGTCTAGTATAACACCCAGGTCTTTTACTGTAGTGGATAAAGTAACAGGACATCCGTCTATATTAAAGTTGTATTGTGAGAGGTTTTGTGAGTAGTTTTTTGGACCAATAAGTAATACCTCCGTTTTATCTGAATTTAATAGCAGGAAATTACGCGTCATCCAGCATTTTATATCTTTGAAACACTCTGTCAATTTAGATGAGTTAGTGTTTTCATCTGGTCGCGATGAAATATATAATTGAGTGTCGTCAGCGTAACAGTGGAAATTAATTCCATGTTTTCTTATAATATTACCAAGTGGCAGCATATATATTGAGAATAGCAGAGGGCCTAAAACCGATCCTTGCGGTACTCCATAGTCTACAGACGTTATCTTTGATTTTTTCCCATTTAAACAGACAAAATGATAACGGTCCGATAAGTACGACCTAAACCAGCTTAATGTCTGTCCCTGGACACCGGTAAAGTTTTGTAGTCGATCCAAGAGTATTATATGATCTATAGTGTCGAACGCAGCGCTAAGATCAAGTAGGACTAGTATTGAGATACAGCCTTGGTCAGAAGCTAAAAGTAAATCATTTGTAATTTTAACTAGCGCAGTTTCTGTACTATGATGCGGTCTGAATCCTGACTGGAATTTTTCATAGATATCATTTTCTTGCAAAAAAGAGCACAATTGAGCGGACACTACTTTTTCAAGTATTTTGGACATAAATGGAAGATTTGAAATGGGTCTGTAATTTGCCAAGTTATTTGGATCTAATTGCGGTTTCTTAATGAGAGGTTTTATTACAGCCAGCTTGTATATTTTTGGGACATGACCTAAAGATAAAGACGAGTTAATAATATTGAGGAGGCTCTTCCACTACAGGTAACAGTTCTTTCAGTAGTTTAGTGGGTATTGGATCTAATAAACATGTTGTTGGTTTAGATGCAATGATAAGTTTATTTAGCTCCTCCTGTCCTATCGTTGTAAAGCGGTGTAGTTGTTTTCGCATTGAAGTAATTCATAAAATCATTACTACTAAACTGTAACGGTATATTTTGCTCTGGTGATGTCTGTTTATTTGTTAGTCTAGCCACGGTGTTAAATAAAAACCTTGGATTATTTTGGTTATTTTCGATTAGTTTGCGGAGATGCTCAGCCCTGGCTGTTTTTAGGGCCTTTTTATAACGTGACATACTGTCTTTCCACGCGATTCTAAAGACCTCTAAATTAGTTTGTTTCCATTTACGCTCTAAGTTGCGAGTTTCTCTCTTGATAGCATGCGTAGCACTGTTGTACCATGGTGCTTTAATTTT
>NW_024121219.1:0-12071 GCF_016745375.1 Pimephales promelas | reverse complement strand
CGCACTCGAATTATTGTAAAATATGTATGAAAAAAGTGTGAGATCAGACATAAAACAATAGTGGGTTTAACATCAAAATGTATTGTCTGATGCTAAAAAGTATGTTTTTATAATGTAACCTTCTCCACCTGGTCAGATTTAGGATAATTCATGCAATTTTATAGTATTTATTTGAAAGAATTAAGACAGACTCATGTCTATCCTTGTATTATTCAGCTGGTTGAGATTGATATGGGATTTTGAAAGTAATTAGTAATTAAATACTTTTTAGAGTGAGTAATTAGTACAGTAATCTAATTACACTGCTGAAGAGGTAATTAGTAACTAGTAATTAATTACTTTTTTAGAGTAACTTACCCAACACTGAATGCCCCATACATATTTTTTTACTACAACAGAAACCCGAGAGATAACCGTCACAAACTCCTCCTTTTTCTTTTGGAATGCTAATGCCAATCTTGCTTTTTGTTCATTTACACAGATAATACCAAACATTGCTGCCATTCACACAACAACTCCACACAAACTCTAACTGTGAAGCCCAACTTCACCCATGTCAGAGCAGTGGCTTCAGGAAAGGAAAGCCTGATTATTCGTAACTTAATACAAAAGTGCGCCGGTTGCTTAGAAACCAAAAACACGGCTGGGCCGCCCAGAGGTCAGAGGTTCAGCCATGGCTCGGGGCGACCGACGCAGAACTCTGTTACCTGTTTCACTGTATCTCCACGCATGGCTAACAGGCGCGCGCTAGCTCTGTTTTTAACAAGGGGCCTCTGGCTCCCACTGCGGCTCGCTTTAATTGTGTCTCTTGAAAGCCAGCCACTTTTGAGAAAGCTTGCAATTCCACATCGTCTAAACTTATGAGTGGGGGAATTACGCCTGCACTTAGAGGCATCTTTAAATGAAAGCAGTAAAATATATTCATTCTGAAACCCTTCTGCAAGTTTTTTTTTTTTTTTTTCCAGGCTGTTTAACGATGAGGCTATCGGAGAGGGATAAAAATGCATTGGCTACGGAGCAACAGCTGGCATGAGACACAGATGCACTTGGTCACCTCTTTGCCTTCTGCATCTCATTAGAAAAACAAACATCTCAAATGCTTCTTTGCATGTTATGCAAATACGCATCCAATGCATGAAATGCACAAAGCAAACAAGTAGGCTACTGCAAAGGCTGGATATGTATCTGAATACTGTGAGGTGAATATCAAATCTGCACTAAACATGAATTTTTATGCACAGTCAGGTTTAATTGACAATAATTTAGCATGCAATGCTGGAAGTGCACTTATGTACATATTTTTTTAAATAGCACAGTACTTTTCTTGCAGATAAAAAGATTATTAATGCAATAAAAAGCAATGTAAGTGTGCTTAAAAGAGTTCTTTATGGGCTTAAGTGTACTTTAAAAAGTGCACTATGTAATTTGTCATGTTTTAAAGTACACTTATTTAGATGTGTTGACTAACATACTAAAGCACATGTAAAGTAATTATATCTAGTGTGTTATTTGATATTTAAAGTGAAAAATACATAAATTGCAAGTATGTAGTTACAAATACATTTAAATTACATTACTAAATTCAATTCACATGTATTTGTATTGCATTTTCACAGTACATATCATTTCAAAGCAGCTTTAAAGAAAAGGCAGATGAGTGTTCTGGTATCAGAGATGTCCAAGTAACGTCCATATTTAAGAAATGTTCAGTTCTATAATGCGAATCATGCAGTTAGGTAACATCATGTAATAATTTAAGGAAGAAACAATAAGCTCATTAAAGTAATTAACATATATTTTAGTTTACCATAAGTGCCTGATAGCACAATACGCTGCATATTTCAAAGACAATAGAACTAACTGTGAAAGATAAAGTCCCATGAAGTGAGACGAAAGGTGAACTAATTGCATTTAGCCTTAATGTATGTAATCTATAATGCATTTCCATTTAATTGTAAATAACATGCTAATTAAGTGTCAGTTCAATCTCACAGTAAGTATATTCTTTTTAAAAGTATGCAAATGTGTACTTCTTTCTCACAAGGGCTTATTTCCTATGAAAGAGTCAGCATTAGAAAAAAATTCTGTTCCCTTTCGTAGTCACTTCGAGTTACGTCAGAAGTGACGGAGATTGGGGGATTTCGCATAGAAAGCCAATCCTCTTCGAGTATTAAAACACGAGCCAATGGCATGCAATGCCTTGGGGCTGCGGAAATTTGCATAGCGTACTCCGCCCTACTCCGTGAGTATAAAAGGAGGAAGTGAACGCAACCGCAGTATGTTTTCGCTTCGGAGCCAAGAGAACCTCTTCACTCCTAAAAGCTGATTCAAGACTCTTCGAGAACGAGCGTCCTCTTCAGTGTTGGTGTGACGGCGGTACCCAGCGAGATTTTGCATTGCCTGCGATCTGAGCAGTGGTCTGCCAGACTTTGCACTTCTCCCTGGTAGCTTCAGCGCTGAAAGAGTGAATTTCTCCTTTCTCTAAAAGTGAAAGTGAAAGAGCTGCACGCGGCACGTCTTTTTAAAGATGGTTCGCCCGTGCCCTTCTGGATGTGGTAGATTTCTGTCATCATCTGATGGTCACGAACGCTGCTTTGTATGCCTGGGCATTCAGCATGCAGCAGCAGCGTTCGTGGATGACTCATGTTCCTTCTGTGGGAGCATGACCATCTCCACACTGAGGTCGAGGCTCAATGATCTCACTAGAGTGAGAGCCCCGGTCCCCCCTACTCGATCGGCTTCCTTCTCGAAAGGGGGCCCGTCGACCCGGGGACCCGGCGATCTAACGGTGACGGTGTGGGATAGAGCCCCGACGATTCCTCGGGCCACACCTCCCGCCTCAGTGCGTGAGCCAGCGAGCGCCAGCTCGATTCAGTCGGCTGTCTCTTCGGCGGCGCCGGCTGCTTCTAGCAGCGCTCCAGATGATGATGTGATGTCTATCACTGCATCACTAGGCGGGCTTGAGTCCTCGGGAGAGGAAGATGCGGCTGCGTTGCCCCCTTCGGGAGTGCCAGCGTTGCCCGTGTCAGATCCCGAGCTGACGGCCATGCTGTCTCGAGCCGCTGGGAGTATCGGGCTAGAATGGAAACCTCCATCCTGCCCCGATCTCTCGCGGATGGATAACTGGTATCTGGACAAAGCTGCCGCCGCAAGGCCACGGCCAACTCCGATACCTTTTTTCCCCGAGCTGCATGCGGAGTTATCGCGCTCTTGGGGGGCTCCTTTGTCCACTCGAGAGCGCGATCTCTCCCCCGCCTTTCCCCCCCTCGACGGTGGGGCCGCCCGTGGGTACACTGGGATGCCCCCGGTGGAGCGCTCTGTTGCGATGCAGCTGTGTCCACAGAGCGCCTCCACCCGTGGTCCTCCTAAGCACCCATCCAAAGCCTGTGGGTTCTCGTCTGCCATGGCGGCGCGGGCCTATAGAGCGGCGGGACAGGCGGCCTCCGCTTTGCATGCCATGAGCACTTTGCAGGTCTTCCAAGCGAAGGTGCTCAGAGACATGCACGAGGGCGGGACTGACTCGACGGCATTTAAAGAATTGCGGTCCGCCACTGACCTTGCTCTCCGGGCAACGAAAGTGGCCGCTCGCGCCGTCGGTCAGGTGATGGCCACTTCGGTGGTTCAGGAGCGCCATCTCTGGCTCAACCTGGCAGATACGCGGAGCGCTGAGCGGACTCGTCTGCTCGACGCTCCGCTCTCCCAGGTTGGCCTTTTCGGCGGTGCGGTCGAGGACTTCGCCCAGCAGTTCTCCACCGCTCAGAAGCAGACGGAGGCCATCAAACACATCCTGCCCCGGCGACCAGCTGCTGCCTCCACCCAGTCATCGGCGCAGGTGCCTCCCTCTGCTCGCCGCCGAGGACGCCCCCCTGCGGCTCCCCTCCCTCCCGCCCGGCCCCAGCAGCAGCCTTCACCCGGGCCCCGGCGTCGAGGAGGCCGCAGGCCGGCGTCACAGCCCCCTCAGGCCGCTCGCCCCGCTAAACGCCAGGCCAAGCGAAGATCCTGACACGGGCCGCTCAGTGACGATCTCGAGTCTTTCCCAGGAGGCGGTAGCAGGCCCCCTCCTTCCCCCGGTGGAGGGCCGGGGGAGAATCTTTTGTTCTCAGCTCCCCGCTGCTCACCCACGGGTGGGCAGCACCCTGAACTGGTTAAAGAAAGACTTGACATCCTCACTGAGCTCACAGACTGGAGTGGGTGCGCTCGATGCCCCCGTGCGTCAGCCCACACACTCCTCTCTGTCTCTGAGGGCGCGGAAGGGTGCGTGTGTCGTCCCAGGGCTACACCAATCCCTTCCCCCTCTGTCGCCAGACCCCCGGCAGAACAGACCCCCGTGGAACGCTCCGCTTTCCCTGGTCCCTTCTGTCGGGGAGCGGGCTTCGACGCATCCGAGCGGGGTAACTCCTGCACGCGTGCCAGTCGACCCGCACCGCTGCCCCTCCGGGGGGACGTCTGTGGTTCGCATGACCCCGTTGGCTCATTTCCTGGAAGCCTGGCTAGCGCTTCCTGGGATATCCCGCTGGGTCATCAGAACGATCAGACTCGGCTACGCGATTCAGTTCGCACGGTCTCCTCCCCGCTTCACGGGAGTTCGCTCCACGATGGTCGGTGGCAATGCCCAGTCTTGAGAGCGGAGATTGCGACCCTGCTGGCGAAGGGTGCAATCGAGACGGTCCCTCCAGCCGAGGTGAGGTCCGGGTTTTACAGCCCCTACTTCATTGTCCCCAAAAAGACCGGTGGGTTACGACCGATCCTGGACCTGCGCATTTTGAACCGTTCTCTCCATCGACTACCGTTCAAAATGCTCACGGCCAAACGCATTTTCGAATGTGTTCGGTATCAGGATTGGTTTGCAGCGATCGACCTGAAGGACGCGTACTTCCATGTGTCCATTTTACCTCGACACAGACCGTTTCTTCGGTTTGCCTTCGAGGGCCAGGCATATCAGTACGCCGTTCTCCCATTCGGGTTAGCTCTGTCCCCTCGCGTCTTCACGAAGATCGTCGAGGCAGCCCTTGTTCCCCTTCGCGAACACGGGGTTCGCATCCTGAATTATCTCGACGACTGGCTGATACTAGCACACTCTCGAGCTCAGCTTTGCGAACACAGAGACCTGGTGCTCCGGCACCTAGCCCGTCTGGGCCTTCGGGTCAACCGGGAAAAGAGCAAACTTTGCCCCGTGCAGAGGATCTCTTTTCTCGGCGTGGAGATAGACTCGGTCGCCATGTCCGCGCAGCTCACGAACGAGCGCGCGCACTCACTGCTGACTTGTCTTCGACAGTTCGAGGGCAAGAGTGCGGTTCCACTGAAACTATTTCAGAGGCTCCTGGGGCATATGGCATCCGCGGCCGCGGCAACGCCGCTCGGTTTGCTTCATATGAGACCGCTTCAGCTGTGGCTTCGCGATCGAGTCCCGAGGTGGGCATGGCATCGCGGCTCGCTCCGAGTCCCAGTGACTCCGGCATGCCGGCGAACCTTCTTCCCGTGGTCGAACCTCAGCTTCTTACGGACCGGCGTCCCTATTCAGCGAGTTTCCAGGCATCTCGTTGTCTCCACGGATGCATCTACCACGGGTTGGGGTGCCATGTGCAATGGGCATGCAGCCGCCGGTTCCTGGACAGGAGCCCAGCGCCTCATGCACATCAATTGCCTCGAGCTGTTGGCAGTACGGCTCGCCCTACACCGCTTCCGAGCGTTACTCAAGGGCCAGCATGTGCTTGTCCGCTCAGACAACACTACGGCAGTAGCGTACATCAACCACCAGGGGGGTCTACGCTCACGCCAGTTGTCGCAGCTCGCCCGCCACCTCTTGATATGGAGTCAGAAGCACCTGAGGTCCCTTCGTGCAGTGTACATTCCTGGAGACCGGAACTGGGCGGCCGACGAGCTGTCCCGGGTCCGTCCCCTCTCCGGCGAGTGGCGACTCCATCCCCAGTCGGTCCAGCTGATTTGGGACGAGTTCGGGGAGGCACAGATAGACCTGTTCGCCTCTCGGGACTCGTCCCACTGCGCCCAGTTTTATTCTCTGACCCGCGGCACTCTCGGCTCGGATGCGCTGGCGCACAGCTGGCCACGGGGCCCACGCAAGTATGCGTTTCCCCCAGTGAGCCTCCTTGCACGGGTGTTGTGCAAGATCAAGGAGGACGAGGAGCAGGTCTTGCTGGTAGCCCCCTACTGGCCCACCAAGACGTGGTTCTCCGATCTCATGCTCCTCGCGACAGCACCTCCTTGGCCTATTCCTCTGAGACAAGACCTACTCTCTCAGAGACGGGGCACTCTGTGGCACCCTCGTCCCGATCTTTGGAGGCTGCACGTGTGGCTCCTGGACGGGACGAGGCAGGTTTGAGTTCGCTGCCACCTGCGGTGGCGGCAACCATCACTTCCGCAAGAGCGTCGTCCACGAGACACCTTTATGCGTTGAAGTGGAACCTCTTCGTCAATTGGTGCTCTTCTCGCGGAGAAGACCCCCGGAGATGTTCGATCAGTGTCGTGCTTTCCTTCCTGCAAGAAGGGTTGGAGCGCAGGCTGTCGCCCTCCACCCTTAAGGTTTACGTCGCGGCCATTGCCGCTTCTCATGAAGCAGTGGAAGGTAAGTCCTTAGGGAAGCACGACCTGGTCATCAGGTTCCTGAGGGGAGCGAGGAGGCTGCATCCGCCTCGTCCTCCCCTCGTACCCTCTTGGGACCTCTCGGTAGTTTTAAGTGCTCTGCAGAGGCATCCCTTTGAGCCTTTGCAATCGGTAGAGTTAAAGTTTCTGTCCATGAAGACAGCACTCCTGGTTGCATTGGCCTCCATCAAGAGGGTGGGGGACCTGCACGCATTCTCCGTTGACGAAGCGTGCCTGGAGTTCGGGCCGGCTTACTCTCACGTGATCCTGAGACCCCGGCCTGGATATGTGCCCAAGGTTCCCACCACTCCCTTCCGGGACCAGGTGGTGAACCTGCAAGCGCTGCCCCCGGAGGAGGCAGACCCAGCCTTGGCACTGCTCTGTCCGGTACGTGCTCTCCGCACCTATGTCGACAGAACGCAGTGTTTCAGGACCTCAGACCAGCTCTTTGTCTGTCATGGAGGGAGCCAGAAGGGAAGGGCTCTCTCAAAGCAACGGCTGTCCCACTGGATTGTGGATGCCATTGCTTTGTCTTACCAGCAGCAAGGCCTTCCGTGCCCCCTTGGTGTGACGGCCCATTCCACTCGGAGTGTGGCCTCCTCTTGGGCTTTAGCGCACGGTGCCTCGCTAACAGACATCTGCAGAGCTGCAGGCTGGGCGACACCCAACACCTTCGCCAGATTCTATAATCTGCGAATTGAGCCGGTATCCTCTCACGTACTCGTTTCGGCCAGTTCTGGATCCGCTCAGGTGTCTTCGCTTGCTCGCCACTCCACTCCCCGGACTGGATAAGTGCGATATTTCCTCAGTTCTTCCATTGAAGCCTTGAGTCCTCCAGCACCGACGATGCGGGCACCACTGCTGTGGCTCTGGATGCTGGCTAGGTGCCTCCATGCGTACGGTTCCCCCATGGTAACCGTCTCATGTGTATTATCCACTGTAAGCCTCTCTGAGCATGTGTCTTCCCTTGGCAAGCCATCTGCCACCCCTGGAGCTTAAATTAGTAGCCACCTGCGGTTGGTGCTCCAGTGATTCCATATGTGTTCCTATGTGGCCATATGTGTATTCGTAAGTCCTCCCTTCGGTAGGCAGCTGGTAGCATGTCCCCTTCGGGATATGTTTCCCAGTGTACCTTGGTAATCCTGTGTCTAAGTCGGATCCCCTAAAAAAAACAGGTAAGGCTCGGGGGTTAGACTTTCGCAGGGCACTGGAAGACAGCCTGAAGTTGGCGTGATGGCACAGACCCCCAATCTCCGTCACTTCTGACGTAACTCGAAGTGACTACGAAAGGGAACGTCTCGGTTACGTATGTAACCCTCGTTCCCTGAGTAGGGAACGGAGACGTTACGTCTCCCTGCCACTTCTGCTGTATCGCTGGGTAGAGGCCGAGTTCAGTCTTGGCTCCTCAGCGAAGACATACTGCGGTTGCGTTCACTTCCTCCTTTTATACTCACGGAGTAGGGCGGAGTACGCTATGCAAATTTCCGCAGCCCCAAGGCATTGCATGCCATTGGCTCGTGTTTTAATACTCGAAGAGGATTGGCTTTCTATGCGAAATCCCCCAATCTCCGTCACTTCTGACGTAACGTCTCCGTTCCCTACTCAGGGAACGAGGGTTACATACGTAACCGAGACGTTTTCATTACTTTGTGTGGCTATACCGTTTGTAAGCATGTTTTAACTTCAGGTTACATACTGTACCTCTGTAATTTTAATGGGCGCCTCTTTGTGGTTATTCAGCCTGGTCTCATTGTTAATACGTAGCTATTTTACGTTTTTGCAAAGATAGAAAACGTACTTTTTAGTACGTTTGGATAGATGCTGAAACGTATAATATAGACATATCTGCAACATTTAAACGTAACATTATTACGTTTTTACAGCTACAAAACGTAAACTATTTACGTATATTCTATATCATAAAGATATCTGGATAATTTCCCTTTTTACTATTTTATAGATAAATGTAAGATCCCGTAACCCTAATCCCAAACCTAAACATACCCATTTTATACTTAATATAAAAAAGGATAAAACGTAACGGACAGGTGTTGGGAAAGGGCAGTTTTTATTAACAAATAGCATTAAAATATATTTTGAGCCACCTACTCCTACCCCTAAACCTACCATAACAATTCCTTAAAACTACGTAAAAAACTACAATTATGAAGAAAAACATAACTAACAGACAAGTATAATCACAATAATTTATTTATTGCGAAAATGTCAAAACCGATACCAAAAGCCATTCACATGACGAAGCGTTGCAGTCGCAGTCTTCTCTCTGGCAGTATTGTAATAGTTTTGTATGAAGTACAGAGCAGAAATTAAATTACTAATGAAAATGTTAATCCGGCTTCGGTTGGTTCGCGCTTCTCCATTTCAAAATTCAAATGAACTAAACTAACCAACCGTCTACAGTCCTTCATGTCGCAAACTGTGACGAAGCAGGGAAGAGCCAATGAACGTTTGATATCGCTGCCGTAAAAGATGACGTATGGGCGCAATATTTGAATTTGAATTCATCACCAGCGCGGCCCGGGGTTTGACATGTAACGTTACGGTCGCTGCTGAGAATGGAGATCACGACTGGATAAGAGGCTGAAATCGCTGAATTAGGAGTTGTTTCTTGCAAACAACTATGGATTCTAAAGATTTGGATTACATCAAACTAATAAAATTGATGTCTTTTGTGAATTTTTTGTTGTTTTTATAGGAGAAAACGCTTTATGTGTCTCAAGGTAAATAAACTATTACAAAATGGTTGAACGAGTAACGTTAAAGAATGTATATTTTTTAAGGTTTTATAGTGTATTGTTTAACACCATGCAGGCGAAACGAGCAAAATGTTAATATTTATTAGTATTATATCAATAATGCGACTGAAAACCTCATTAATAAGACAGTGGGATGCAATAGAGTCAAAACATAATGCTACGATATTAATATGCAAATGATACGTACAATGTGTACGTCGGTGGATTTGTTCATACGTAAATAAATTACGTTTTTGTGCTGTCAATACGTAAATATTTTACGTTTTAGTACTGTAAATACGTCAGTATTATACGTTTCTGCGCATATAAAACGTAATTATATATACGTATGATAGAACGACACTTTACGTACACATACATACGTATTCTCATGAGATCACGTTGGGTTATTCAATACAAAGCTTGTCGTGGCGGATAAATGGCTTGCTAATGATGAGTACTGTTAATACCTTATTTCACTCTCGTTTGATGCGTCACATTTGCTTATGCTCTACTATTCAAATGTATGACTGGTCGCTGCCCAATTAAAATATTAAAGAGAACAGTAAAATAACATTACTAACTGGTTAATGGTAATTTTAAAAGTGTTTATAGAATGATTAAATTTGATTTTGTTTTCATTTTCATTTTTGTTAAAATTAATTTGTCCACGCACTGGTAGTGATGTCATGGTTTATAGTCAGACAATAAAATTGTTATGTTTAAACACATTTCTTCAGACACCGGTTACACTATTGTTGTTCCAGATATCGTCTGATCAGACGCATTGTAGAGTGGTAGAGTTCCACATCGAAGAGGAAAAGTCTTGAAAGCATAAGGCACATAGGTCATTATTAAAACAATACCAGTCTTCCTCAAGGATCCAATTTAGGGCCTTTGTTGTTCTCAAGTTATATAAATGATCCGTCTGTCCTGATGTTTCTGTGCATATGCCGATGACACCGTTGTCTATGTTCACGGAATAAATCTCTCTCAGGTGGCTGAGAAGCTTCTATCACCATGGATAATATTACAGCTTAGTTAAAACACTCCTGCCTGCAGCTGAATACATCAAAAACAGTAGCAATGTTCTTCACCAAGTCCCACAAAAACTTCAGTGTTAAGCCAGATATTTTTGTTTCAGGGGAAAGGCTGCAGATTGTTAGCCTGGTAATACCAGACTCTGCTACTTCACTTTGCTTCGTAGACAGAGTCTGGAATGGCATAATAGAGAAGCGTTTTCTCTCTCGCAAGGGGGCGCTTCTCTGAAGTTTAAAATCATTGGTTACTCGTAAACCAATCAGATAAGTGTATTTATGACGTATATTATGCGCCGACACGGCCGCATCGAGACATTATGTATCGAACTCAAATCTATGATCGAACTTCCACTGTAAACAGGGAGCTAGGGGTGCACGATTCAGAAAATGTCACGATTCGATTCGATACCGATTTTTTGTCTCAAGATTCGAATCAAAATCGATTTTCGATTCAAAAACGATTCTCGATTCAAAAAACGATTCGCAGGTCTATATAAATGTAGTTTACTTTTTCCTATGTGATTGATTGCAGTAGACATAATTTAAAAGAAAAGTTTGATATTACTTTATGTGTCTTCATACAAAAATAAAAACTTTTGCAACTAAAAAGTGCAAAGTGCCAAAGCTTAAGCTTTGGCCAGCTTTTAAATACATTTAATTCAAGTTTAAAATAAAACTTAAATAAAAAGCTTTTACATTTAGCTTTAAAGTGCTGTAGTCAGATCAAACAAACAATTATGCTAAATGTGGTTTAAGGAGTGGGCCTACTTCAGCTACCAGGTTGACTGTTGAAATGTGAACTCGACTGGGCACATTGAACTTCCTAAAAATATATACTAATTTCATAGAACCCATGCGAAAATATTTTAAATAGATTTAAAAAAGCCACCGCTACTGGTAACATCTATGGTTAGATTGATTTGTTTAGATCCAGTGAAGTCATTCATAGGCGCGTAATTTGTGGGTTTCTCCAGTTAACTAGCAGAGCATTCATTTAGTTCGCTATTAAATAAGAGACCTGTTGTTTTTGAAATCAAGCTGAGCGCTCGTGTCCGCTGCAATCAGTGTCATGGATATACAGTGTTCTCTGTGGCTCGCGCAGTCTTCTCTCGGACGTGCGCTTCAATCTATCGCCGTTGTGGAGACTCCGGTGAAATCACAAAATAAATGCACACAAACGTGATGAACATATTCGGTTTTGATGAGAGAGAGAAAAAACTATACGAGTGCGGTTTAGAACCCGTAACCTCTGACACGCTTGGCAAAAGATCTACAGAACTCAAACATAAGATCTGCGGATCGATGCATTTATTTACGGGTTGAGCAGAGTGGCTGCACAGTTGGCCCAGCGGGCGGCAAGAACTTGCAATAACTATTTATCAGACCGGCCCTCGCAGCCTCGAAACCATAGAAACACTATCGGACCACCGGTAAAAGTCCCGACTTACCCGATTGCCACTCCGCCCCTGCACGCCATTAAAAAATATAGCCTATATATATGAATCGATTTTTGGAATTATATGAATCGATTCTGAATCGGTAAAGATTGAATCGCGATTCAAATGTGAATCGATTTTTTTGCACACCCCTACAGGGAGCGGCGCTTTTTTTAAAGGGCTGCAAAATGTGTGCCAACCGGGAATGAACAATCCACAAACTAGCCTATTTAGTATAT
>NW_024121218.1:263705-443614 GCF_016745375.1 Pimephales promelas | reverse complement strand
TTGCCAAGTAGCAAATGTACAGTTACTAATGGAGCCAAGTGCATGAGGTCACAGACAGCTACATTCTTTATTTATCAAAAACAATCAGTTTGTCCTAACGGTTCGTCATGTTGCCCCTTGATGGGTTTGTGATTGTTCTTTACTGACCTGTCATTTGTGTGTAACAATTTTGGCGATGAGTAGTGCAGGATGTGAATCAAGAACCAGAGGTGAACATTTGCACCACTTTTGTGTGTGGTATTTGTTTACAAACAAAAAAAACCTCTGCATTTTATTAATTTATTAAATGTTTGCTTATATTTTTACATGATTTATGATTTTATAATTAAAGGTGCAATATGCAGGATTTTTCGTGACTAGGGGTCGCTTTCTCATACAATAACAAAAGCATATATTATTGACCTATATTCCACATTAATCGGAATTATGGATCTTTTGCTTATGGATCTTTTGTTTAACTTACCTCTCTCACACACAAACACACACACACACACACACACTGAAGCACGAGTTACACTCGCTCTGTTTTCAGTCTCTGCTGCCTCACGTTATGATGACATGATTCATGATTCATGATTCAATGAATCTCCGAGAATCACTTCATGAGCATTTTACCGTTTAATTTGAGAAAAACTATCGTCATATCAGACACGCAAACTCAAAGGTCTTCGCGGCAACCCGTCAAAAATAAATATTTGGTTTAACTTGATATGACTTGAAACTTTAACTTGAAATTGACAGAAATAATTATCTTAGGCTACTGTACAATAGATTTAACTTCTAATAATAATGTGTGCGTAGAAGGCGTTGCTTATTTTCACTTGATGTTTTTTTAGAAGCAATATTTCTCAATATCATCAATATTTTTGTTTACCGTCTTAAATAATAAAGTAATTGAATTGAATTGAATATTTTCTTCAAATAGTTAAATACATTTTTGCTGTGGTACTGAAATTGGTACAGAGAGAACCGTAAATTTTAATGTTATCGTACCGACTACTGAGATTTTGGTACCGTTACATCCCTAGGTCCTGTGGATTTTCACAGTTGGAGATCATTTTGTATTCAGTAAAGTTTTAGGCACCAGGCATGGTTTCTCTGCCTAATGAAACCTGGGAGAATCCAACTTGCCCACAGACACACCGGAGGATCAAGGCCTAATATTATGCTAACGTATGCGTGTTGAACAATGGCTTTCTCCATGGGACTGTGCACCAGAGTCAGTCCACACATGAGATCAGTGCAGAAGGCTTAACTCCAATGAGATGAGCTTTAAGGATTAATGCAATAACAATGTGCCAAAACCAAATTGATTTTTTTGCAGTGCTTTTGTTCTCTGCAAACTTAACGTTTTAAGATCTCTCATCCACCTTCTCTGCTGTAACGCATGGTCTGTTTGCTATAGGGATGAAGGCAGATCATGGGTGATTTGTTTTAAAAAAGAATGTCTTAAGATTATCTTTGGCCTTGTAGTTCACAGTGACCTTATATTCACCTTATGTGAGTGCAGAAATCAAACATTTTGACTTGATATTATAGACAACGTGGATTTTAAATTATTTTAGCTGTGACCTTTTACGACAGTTAGTTCTGGTCCTTGAATTTCATTGGGTCTGAGATGCTTTAAGAGTCCATCATAAAACAATTTAATAATCGATTTAAAAGGAATTTATACCAGTATGTATGATATTACGCTGTAGCCACTTTGGACCAGCACCATCTTCTGGTCAGACGCAGGAAATTAATTAGGCACAGTGCATTATGGGTATTCTCTAGCCGTTGAGCGTACATCGGTTGTACACTTGTTATTGCAGTGCACTGTGGGATTGAATGAGTGCACTTGATAATGTCCACTATGATTTCAGACACAATTACAAATGGCTGTCCATTAGTACCCTATTTAAGGGTATGGGGTGATTTCCGACACAGCCAGTGGGTCATTGCCCCAAATTATTCAATCAAAAACACAGATTAGAGCTATTTTCATTGGTGGAGCACAAATAGACAAAGTAACAGGCAATATTGTATCTAAAATGTAAGTTATTAAATATAAATTTTGTGTTTATGCTGTTGTATAAAAGCATTGTCAATATCGCAGTATTCTGGTTGCCTGCTTTATTAGCACATCTGTAATTATGTGTGATCTCTGGTGACATCATAACCGCAGAATTGTAAGTGTGAAATTGCCTAAATATATTTACTGTTTTAGAATTGGTAGTGTTTAATATGGAATAGGAATATTTTCAGCAGTTTATTATTGGACTTAGTCTGTTTGTTGCAAAATGCATAACAGACCGGACAATGTCTGTTGTTGGTGCAAATGTTCTGTTTAAATGAATAATTAAAAAGAAAAAGAATCAGGTTGTACTTTATTTTACTCTACGTGCACTTTTAATGTATTTACAGTGTACTTAACTACAAAAGTACTGAGTAGTGTAAGGTAACTACATAAGGTTTAGGGCTACGTTCAGGGTTAGTACCTAGTTAGTGGCTTAACAAAGTTGCCTAAATAGTATGTTCATGCGAAACAGGACTGTAAAATAAAGTGCTACCAAGAATCACATGCTCTCTGGTCATAGCAAGTGCATTAGAAGCGATGGACAATTTGTCTTGCATTGGTGTATCATTCATGAGCATTTGACTGATGATTGACTAGCTACCAGAGGTTGTTAATTTTGGTTGGTGTCCCATGACAGTGGCAGGGTAGCACTGCTGGAGCTCTGGAATTTTAATCAGTGGTTAGGAGTTTTGAGGGGGAGGTGTCTGATTCACTGGACCAGTTTTGAACACATCCGTACACAGTCTGAATAATACAGTAGTGACCACATGGCAGGGAAGTTGGAGAGGGTCTTACAAGAAATACCTTTTCATTTTTTTATAAGATGTTAACTTCATAATGTGTTTTGAAGAGGGATATATATATATATTAGGGTTATAGAGTTTAATACATCATACAATATTTGGTCAGTTGGACATCCTTATGATAGAAAGTTTAATATACTTTTTGACAAATTTCAAACTGTTTCTTAAAAATAGAATATACATGTTTGTTTGTTTGTTTGTTTGTTTGTTTGTTTGTTTGTTTTTTTGTTCCCCTCAGTTGTGTTTGTTTGAGTTTTTCTTCTTCCGTGAGAAATTGGTTTTGATGCCCTGTGGGTCCTCGTATTCAGTAGGTTTTCTAGGTCACCAGTAGCTAACGTCAAAAGCGTTTATTTGATGTCATGCGGCTGACTCCATTGCTATGGCAACAGGAAAAGCTTTTATGCCCACATGCCTCCTTTGAACCGGTGTGTCTTCAAAAGAGGAGAAATCAGTAACACTTTAAAAGTTAACACTAGCATGAACTAACAATAATCAATACATTTGTTACTGTAGTTAATCTTTGTCAACGTTAGTAAATAAAAATATAGCTGTTCATTGTTTGTTCATGTTAGTTCACAGTGCATTAACTAATGTTAAAGGGATAATCCACTTTTTTTGGAAATAGGCTTATTTTACAACTCCCCCAGAGTTGAGGTTTACTGTTTTCAAATCCATTCATCCGATTTTCTGATATTAAGAAGATTGTAAGTTACCACACAGTTTCTGGTCTCATTGACATAGTAGGAAAAAAATATATATACTATGGAAGTCAATGAGACCAGAAACTGTGTGGTAACTGACAATCTTCTAAATATCAGAAAATCGTCTGAATGGATTCGAAAATGGTAAAACTCAACTGTTTAACTCTGGGGGAGTTGTAAAATGAGCTTATTTCCAAAAAAAGTGGAGTATCCCTTTTAACAAATACAACCTTGGATTTTAATAATGTATTAGTAAATTTTGAAATTAATATAAGAATAATAAATGTTGTAGAAATATTGTTCATTCTTAGTTCATGTTAACTAAGGTGTTAATTTACCTTATTGTAAAGTGTTACAGAGAAATCATTTTCAGACAACATCGCAGCATTGATAATACCTCTGTGGTTTATTGGCATATGTTAGTTTAACTAGTGATGTTTTACTCATTACCTCACATGTTCAACAGTTCTGTATTTGAATCATGATTGTGCATGTTTGTGAGAGTGTGTTTCATTTTGGTCAGGAGTCAGGACTTCATATCTATTTTAATATAGAAGCTCATTTCTGCCACATACAAAATATTTTTTAATCATAATTACTACATAAAAACTCATCAAATTTTTACTACATAAAAATGACTACATTAATTATATCAAAAGTAGAAATTGAGATACTAAGTAATTAGAGATAAACAGTTGAAATTATGACCCAACATTCAACAACATCATTATCATCATCATCATACTTTTGAGTGATAAATATGATTTGTCACTCAGTAGTAGATGATGATGATGTTTTTCATGGGACAATATCTTCTAACCCTCATCTTTGATGTATCAGAGAGCATGCTTTGTCTAACTCCAAGTTTAATTTAACTGTTCACATTTATTTTGCACTTTTCAGTCAACAAATGAGGCATACAATTAACTATTTATGAGAGCATCCCCTTTTGAAGTTTTAAAGAATGACTGAACTGTGAATCCTCTATCTCTGGTTCAGTAAAAAACAAAAAAGCTGATCAAAAGTATTTTAATGAATTCCAACACATGCTTAAAATTTAAAAATACGGCATAAATCTCACATGCCATATTTAGAGCTTGATCTTCTTAACATAAGATTAGTTTACCTTATTATGTTTATTATTTTAAATTTTCCCCATGCAACACATTCAAGTCAAACTCAATTTACTTGTTATTAAACACCAATTACCAGTTAAGAGCCTCATTTGTGCATTTCAAACTGAACATTAGGGAAGAGAGAGGCCGCACTTTGCATATACAGTTTTTATTATACACAAACATTTGTTTGAACATTTGTTTGTGTATAATAAAACTGTATATGCAAAGTGCGGCCTCTCTCTTCCATACATGCACTATTAGGCCAGCACTTTTAAAATAAATTGAAGTATAAACTTTGAGTGAAGCCTGCTCCAACCTCCATTTAAACTGAACATTAGGAGCATCTCACATGTGGGCCTTCTCTTGCAAACGTAATATTTTAGCTGGAAATAAGGGAAATTTGATTGTGTGTGTGGAGTTTATCACATTTGTGGTCTAAGCATGACACAGACACTCCAAGTACACCAAAGATAAAAGTCACTGTCTCCTGAGTGAAGAAGAAATATCTGTCCTCCAACTGGACACTCTTCATACATTGGTCTCAGGTCATAACCATGAAGAACTCAAAACTAGGCGATCTAGATGTGAGCAACACTGACAAGGGCCAAAATGTTATGCAAATCATATTAGGCTAGTTTTGGCTCATCGGTATACATAGTTGAGGCAATTTTTTTTTTTACAATAAAGAGTTTATTTGTTCCATTTTTCACCACACAGGACCTAAAAATCCTTTCAAAATAATAGTGGATGCAAAGTGCACATTTCCATACAGGTCAGCTTGTCATACCCACAGGAGAAGAAAGTGATTATCTGCTGCTGCAGACTTACAGTTTGTCTTGGAAAGATTTGTAAACATGAAGCAATCAAAGGCAATGCCTGCATGCAAATTCGAAGCCTATTATCCTGTTGAACAATTTAACAAATGACTTAACATATCTAATCTCACTGAAAAATCCTTAGCTTGCCACAGGCTACGGTACAGCATGAATAAAACATTAACTTTCTCTTTTTACTGAAAAGAAAAGGGCATAGAATTTAAAAAAAGAAACCTTTAATAAATCCTTCAGGCTAAACGTACCATTATTGGCTCTGCTAAAGCGTACACTGCTTAGTTAGGTAAAGCTATACCTCAGTTTATCTACTCTAATACACAATATTGCAAATTCTAAGGCAAATTATTCACGAATAAACCGTCTAGATTGCATTTTCTCTTGTTAAAAATAGTTCCCTCAATACAAGAAGTTCACCCAGAGTATACATTTTGAGTCATGGAAAGTTATTTTCTCCCCTCAATAGAGAAATTTATGCAATAATGCCATGTCCCGAGGTTTCCAGTCTGCTGGTTAGCGGCTACATTTGGTTGATTTCATTATCTACAACTTTAATTCTCTTAGAATTCAAATAAAGAGGAAATGAAAAGAGAACGTGGGGATTTCACAGGGGAAAATGTACTATTTCTTTCTGTGACACAATGTAATCGGACACATGACAGCTGTTTAATGAATGCAGGTTCTATGAGCCTGAAAACTCCTATGAGCTTGTAGAATGATAATGTGCTACAAGTGAATCTGATGGACAGTCATCAGGTGAAACCAGTCGATTCAGAAAGGAAGGTAGTGAATTCCACATCATTTCACTTTTAAAACTTGTTTAATTTCTTTCTCAGTTTTCTTTCTCACTACTAACGAATTCATATAGAATGGCATGCAAATGTGAGGCATCCAACGTCAGTGAAATGCCCACACTCAGCTGTCAAGTCTCTGGCATTTGGATTTCAGGAGTTTTTCCTAGGATAGGCCTATGTTAGCAACCGTTAAAGTACTATGAAAATGAGTGGCAGGTAATATCAAGTGTGGTGTTTGTTTTGAAGCCACCGAAAAGTGCAGGTTAGTGCAGAACCGCTACAATGCAGGTTTTTTATGCATACATAAATAATTAAACACTATGTTGTCAAAGTTAGGATTTTGGCTTTATGTATTATGAGACACTTGCGTGTGTCATTATATATAACAGTTTTGCTAATTCAAGCTCAATTGGAGTTTTTTCAGCAGCGAGTGTCAGAGATTTGTGTTTTGTTAGTCATTAACAGTTGCATCTGAGGCAGTAAGTTAAGAATCACCTTTCATCAACTTACAAGTTACAACGTTTATAGTAGCTATGTGGGCGCTCCATTTGAAGAGTTCAGATGCAAAAGCCTCTAAGTGCCATTTGAAATTTTCTCCTAGAATGATCATTTTTATCAAGCTTGTATATTTAAGTTCAGTAATTTCACTTAAATGACAATTAATAGGTAATCTTCATTGCAATTTAAGTGAAATTACTGAACTTAAATATACAGGCTTGATAAAAATTATCATTCTAGAAGAAAATTTAGAGGCTTTTGCATCTGAACTCTTCATTTGTCCTGTAGTTTAATACATTTGGACAAAATTGTGTGTTATAAAAGATGAAGTTCTATTCACAGGCTATATTGGCTATATTAGAGGGAAAATACGAGGCTAAGGCGCTATTCACATGTAGCGCCTAAAACGCGTAGAAAACTAGGCGCGCCGCATTCTCCTTTTTTCAAAGCGCTAGGGCGGTGGCGATCCGGAGGCGTCTATCATTGCTGTGCTTGGTTCTTGTCACGTGACCTACGGTGCGCTTGTGGCATTCTGAAAAGTTGAGATGTTTTTATCTCGAAGCTCGGACGTCCTTGGACTCACCGTGACCGCGCTTGACGCAATATTATGAGCACGCAAAAGACGCGTTATGTGAAGAGGGCCTAAGATTCTCTTCTCTGCTCCTCAAATATGCAAATACATAAAACATTAGCCTTTACAATCATTTTTTGATTAAGGACCAGTTATTTATTTACATTTACACTGCAAACAAGGTCTTGCATGAGGTCTTGCCAAAAGTTTGAGGATCTGCTGGAGTTATGAGGTTTAATCACAAGCTCTAGAATAAAGCTATTTAGGATAAAGCTCTATTCAAGCTCTGGTATAATGTACAGGCAGAAAAAATAAAATAAAATAAAAATGCACAGGTGTTTTTTTTTTAATTAAACTGGTTTCAGAACTGTAATGTTAAAGGAACACATGAACAGAAACGCCAAAATAATAATTCTGTTAAGTGTGAACCGATTGATTGATTTTTCCATTTTTAAGCCCTGTACTAAACTGACAAAAGTTACATTAGTTCTGAAAACAAGCTCTAGCATTAATTGTTTGCCACCTGGTTTAAAAAGACTCAAAGTTTTGTTGCTTAGGCTAATGCAATGAAATTCATGTATGTTTAAGAGTGGTTTAAGTGTCAAATATTTTGAGGCCACACTGTAATAAGAAAGTCTGGGCCTCAGGTTTATGACATAGTTCAATGTAATTAGATAATAACCCTTTAGATTTTTGTGAATCCTATTACACTGTTCAATGCTATCTTGGCCGGTGTTATTTCTAAGCCAGGACCATAAGTTTCTAAGCCAAAGTCATTTCCTTGTGGATTGCTGCATGCAAGTGGGAAGAGGTTAGACGCATGCAAATAATAAAGAGCGATTTGAACAGCCATTAAAGACTGAAAGATAATGTGTGCCATACAGAATCACACTTCACAGATTCAGTGAGCTGTCTGATGGCTGTGGTAGCCCATCCATAACACGGGCATAACGCAGCCTGTACAAAAGTGCTGAGTCAGTTAGTCATCAAAGCAGCCTTTCCTTGGAAAACAAACATCCTCAGAGGAAGGTCACTTGGCCCCATGTTTACGAGCAGAGCAGCTTGCATGTGGGCGCTCCTACACACACACACACACGCAACCAAACACTTTGTTTCACATTGTCAATGCAGTGTAAATTTACAGCCTTCTATTATTTTTCTTTGACACAAGGTTGGTCAAATCACTGTGTAGGCACTCTACTCTTTTTACGCATCTTTGTGCTGATGTGATCTGCTGCAGTGTTTGTGCCAACACTACTAATACAAAAGCTTTGCTGTCAGAGACAGACGCATAAATCTTTTTTCACGAGAAGATAAATTTACTTTATTGTATAAAGGCTGTGTGCCAAAATGAGCACTGCCTTTTGTCTGTAAAAACACTATAAAAGGGCACATGCTTTCTGCTGAAGAATTAAGGAAACAGAGAAAAATGTTACTTCAGGTAACTTCAAGTACAGGCCTTGGGATTGTAAAGCGAAGAATACATTCCACCTCCCAAATAAAAGAGAAACCTTATAAGCAAGAGGAAAACTGCTTTGCTTTCCTTGATCACAGCATTGTGCTGAAGCAGATGGTCATTTGACATTCAAGTAACTCATTTTGCTTGCATTAAATCTGAAGCACGCTCATAGGTTATTCATACAAATATACCATCTTTCTTTAACTTCCATGAAGCTTACCACAGGAATGTTCACTCTGAGAACAACAGGAACATGTCCGAAGGGTAAAGATGAGAGTTGCTCTATATGAGTGCTTCTCACTGGTTTTGCTTTAGAAGCCAGTGATCTAGTGGCAATCTAACACCAAATGTGTTTATCATACATAAGTTAAATATATATATATATATATATATATATATATATATATATATATGTTTCTTGAGCATCAAATCAGATCATATTAGAATGATTTCTGAAGGATCATGTGAATAATGGAGTTATGGCTGATGAAATTCTTTTTTTTTTTCATCAAATAAAATCTTAAATCTCATCAACCTCAAAGTTGAACAGTAGTTTAAATTGTTTATTTATATAATTGACCCCAAAGAAAACATTATTATTTATCATAAAGGATGTTGGTATGTGATGTTATTTGTCTAACTTCAGGTCACAGAATTTGCAACAAAACAACAACATGATCAAGTTTTCAAATGATATTCTACTGTACGGTTAGTTGCATCTTATTATTTGCATTCAGCATTGTTTTTGTTGTTTGTTCTTTTTTGTACAGAATACTTTTTAGGTCATGATTTGAGAGAAGAACTGCTATATATACGAAGACCAAATGAAGGGCTTAATGACAAGTTCTGACTCGTTACATAATGCATCATCATTAGATTGCCTGAGCGGCATTGCATCAGTTGGCAGCGCACCAAAGCCTGGCAGACTCCATGATAATCCTCCTGGATTTCTCTCAACCAGCTGAAGCATGCATGGCATATAGTATGTCTGCCTAATACAAAAATTAAATTGACAGATACTTCATTAGATAAAGCTTTCTAAGTATTTTTTATTATATATTCTGCCATTTATAAAATTGCTTATGCTCATTGTTAACGTGATCAAATCTGCTATAGCTTTTGTTATATGTTTCGCATGCAGATTATTTTTGACCTTGAGAGGCTCAACTGTATGTTCACTTATAAAATAAAGAGAGAAAAAAAAACACCCCATTTGACTGAAAGGCACACATGTGACAAAACATTATGGGTAGTCATAAAAGGTGTCAGTTTCAATTACATTAAACTGACTGTGACTTCACATAAATTTATGTTTGAAGGAGATGAATGTAATGGAGCACCTGATGGAGGTTGTCATTTTATACATGCTACAAATCAGAGGACAAAGACATTTATTCTATCCATATGGGAATATCTAAATATTTGATTTTTATTTCCCTCTCCAAAAATAAATATTGTACTGATTTTGCATGAGATAGGCGTATGACGGGCGTAGCAGACCCGACTTTCTTTGTACACGCGTGAGTTTGTCAGTGTGTGATGGAGAGATGAAGAGAGAGTAGTCGAGCAGACGACTCTTCCCAGGGCAATAACAGTTCCCTCGGGTGTGTGAGTGAGAACAGAGGGGACAGGTGCAGGGGCCGACTGCGCTCTCAGCACTGTGACTAATGGAGCTGAGAGGAAGAGTACGACAGAGACAAGAAGGAAATGATGAGAGGAGGATGACTGTGTGGTTGAATGGGAGTTGAGTGACTTTGACTTAGAGTGTGTCTTCCACTCTACACCCTGCGTGAAGTGACTTTCACTGTCAAGTAACGGGCAAATTACATTGTTACTGTAAATGAAATCTAGGCCAGCATCCATGGGTATTTCAACATGAAGTACTTGTACACAGAGAACTGATTTTTGGGGATGTTTTAGTGGTTATTTCCAACTGGGGTTCTTCTTTAAGATAAAAAACTGTAAAAATATATTAAAATACATTCAATAGAAATGAATTAGAACATAATACAGTACATTAATACCATGATTGCATTCAGTTTGTTTTTAAGAAAAGAAAACTAAATATATTTATGTATTATTGTGGAACATTTTTAGCAGAATATATGTGCTGCTCTGAGTTATGATACAGTTATTGATACATTTTCTGACTTAATATTACTGACTTTATTATATTCATAATATAGGCTAACATAATCATAATACATATTAAAGTTAAGAATATCAGCCATATGTGAATATATCTCTAAACATATATTCCGTTCTCTATACGTGTTTGTATACAGACACACTATATAACATTTACACATTATATAACATTTACACACACACGTATATATATGTATAAAATATAACATTATTGTTGTTATCAGATGTCTTAGGAAGTTTTGAGGAAGCTCTAATGCCCAATCAAATCTACAAACATTTAAAAAACAAAAAAGTAAATTGGTGGTTCTCAGGACTCAAGAGAATATAATAAATAGGCTTGGAATACTCTGGTTTACAGCAAAGTGGTAGAGAACATTCTGGAAGTTTACATATTGCACAATTTGTGTGAGACATGTATAATAACCCAAACACTGATCAGACAGGGACAAATTAACCATTAAACATTTACTCTTGTTGTACGGAGAGAATGCTGTGAATCTCCAGTGTTTTTTCTCCCCGCTTAGACTTCTGAGAGTATTTCTGGAGGTCTCTTTGGGGACACTGGCACAGCTTTTACTGCTGTCTGAATGGCAACAGATGAGAGAAGGGGGAGACTCAAAAACGATTACTGTCAAACGTGTGTGAGTGTATGTGTGTAAGAAGCACTTTGTCTTCAAACCTACTGAAGCATATACACGATTCTCTTCCCAATCCTCTCTTTCTGTCTGACTCATAATGAGCTCATATCCAGTTACATCATAGCGAATCAGCCCTTTGAATGCAATAGGTAGCCGTCGGCTGAGAAACTCATTCACCCACCAACTGCTAAATTTGTGAGAGATTTATTGGCTTTTTGATATGTGGAAATAATTCTCACGGGTTCCATGCCACAAAATCGAGCTGGTTACGGTGTGGATGAGAAAACATCCCATCTTTTTGCTCCTCCTTTTGAGTCTGATTGACGTGCTAGAAACTCTGAGCCAAGAGGCTATTGTCAAACTTTGCTTAGATGTCTGTCTCTACAGGTTTTTTTTTTTGTTAGGGTTTAGTGTGCTGATTTAATTTTGGAAAGTTCAGCAGAAGGCCTCAGTTATGGGTTATTAAAGCCGTCAGACAGTTTCAATGAAAAAGTAGCTTCTTTTTAAAAGTAGTTACTCTGATATTGCTCTTTAGTTTTGTTGGTGTTCTTCTACAATACATTTTGTTTTGTTTCCATTCTATAATGTTACAAACAAACATGAATGTAAAAATTAAATAATGACTGAACTCATAAAAGATGCTCTAAAATAATAACACAATTGTATATTGCAAAACTACGAGACTTATTACCGGCACAAATAAGTGAGATCACATTTCGCCCATTGTAGCGACTTGGTCTTAAATCTTATTTGTTCTACGTCTTTTAGATTAGGTTAGTTATAGGTTTTTATTTTGACTTTTTATTGTATTTTGTTTAATGTTATAGGTTATGTTATAATACATATAATGTTATATTTTGTATGATGCATGGTTTCTCTTTATGCTTTCTTTTTTAAATGCTCAATGTTTCATTGTACAGCTCTTTTTTGACTTGACTTGACTATATCAAATGTAGATATGCGAAAATCATGTTATGGATTTACACCGTGTCAAATGTTGCCATAACTATATCAAATCTAGATATGGGAAAATCATGTTATGGATTACACCGTGTCAAATGTTGCCATAACATGAAGCTTACACATTCTCAGGAAGTGAAAGTACAGTTTCAGTTTTATGTCTGTGTTGTGTTCTCAGAACTGCTGAATATTCATAATTATAAAATACATGTTCATCAAATCTGACTCACTGAGCATTGCAATAGTCAGAGAGGCAGATTTATTCAGATTTATAGATTCATTTTTTTCCATGTTTTACATTTTAAACCAGATTTTAAAGATGTTTTATACTATTATGATAACTGAGCCTGGGTTCTCCCAAGGTTTTTTCTCCATCCAATCTGATGGAGTTTGGTTCCTTGCCACTGTCGCCTTGCTTTTGGCTTGCTTTGAGCTTGCTCAGTTGGGGTTATTTAGTGTTTAGCAATGTTGTTGATCTGTGTTGTGCTACTTTCATGTTATCAGTGTGAAGCTGCTTTGATACAATCTGTATTGTGAAAAGCGCTATATAAATAAATGTGACTTGACTTGACTTGACTATTATATGAATTATGTGAGCAAGTATGTTATTAGTTCTTATGCAAGTTGCTCATGAGCTTTGTCAAAGTCTAATTTGAATCTTCAACTTTTGTCAATTCATGTTGTATTGTTGATTAGCATATAAAACCGTGTCTGAGCATTGTTCTGTAAACAACTGTCAGAGAAACGTTACCCAACAGGAAGCGGCTTGAGAGAGAGTGTGGTCACCATTGGAAACCGCTATTAAAAACACAGTTAGTTCCAAAACACAGCCAAATAGACATACGGACAGGTCAGTGTAGTCATCAGACAAATATTAAGCTTTCAAATGCCTGGCATTGGAAAAAGTTCTGACCCCCATCTTGGGACATAAAGATCCTCAGAAGGACAATTATTTTGCATCATCACTAAATTATTTTGAGTCATGTCTGTGAAAAAGCTTTAACTTCATAATTAATTATTTATTAATTATTTATTGAGAAGCTATAGAGTTGCAAAAGCACCATTCGTGACTGATCATGCACAACCCTGCACAAGTGTCCTTTGAATGCAATAACTAGGAAGTTGATTAGGCCCAGGTATACTTCATTCTCTGTGTTATCTCTGTTTTGCAGACAGTTTAGTACACTATAGCCTTTCAAAGTATACTTCCTTTGCAATGAGTGCCGAAAAACCCACGGCACAGACTTAGTTTTGTATTTGTAGTGCTCAAGTCACTCTTACATGCGCTGTTGGAATGGATTAAAACATTATCATCAGCATTAACATGAAATTTTCATAATAATACCATACATACTATTACATTTAATGCTTTTAAAGGAATCCATCCCTGGATGTTGAATGAAGTAGCATTACTGTAATATAAACGCCTTTACTATTATTGCAACCTAATACAGTGTGATTTTGATTTGAAGTATTAAATCAATTACTGGACACTGGACAGGAACACTTGTCACCTTAAAGATATTTAACATTTAAATCATGAATTTGATCCCTGAACAAGTACATTCTAAATATTTTACATCGAAGTTGATAAAAGATATATCACCATCAGTCAAAACAGCTGCATGCGATCTCCTGATACTCATAAATGTGTCTGTTCATTTGAACCCTCCTCAAGCTACTGTCAACACCATCACTCGTCATTACACTTTACTCTGCATCTGCATGGCCAATATGCTCTCTAATGGTAAAAAAGTTTAATATTTACGCAGAAAGAGCAGATGAGCATTATACAGTATTATCACAACAACTGTGAAAAACAAGCTCTACTCCCTTCTTACAATTTATATTTCAGCTAGACATATCCAAGCTATCCCTCTTGGTTGTTAAAGTGATGTTGTACAGACATGCATGCTGAGAAGAAAGTGAACATGGGCAGCTGGACTGGTGGAAGTTACTTGACTGACAGCACAAAATCAGGGGTTTGAGTCCCGGCAGAGGTGGGCTTTGAAAGCTTTCGGTCAACATTGTTCTCCTCAGCAAAGAGCCCAGTTTTCAGGGGTACAGTCTTGAAAGCAGTTTAGTTCACTATGCACCTGCTAATAGACAGACAAACAAACTGATAAACAGCTGTCATGTTATTGACGTTATATTATTTCGTGTAAAATCATTTGTATCGTTTTTATGCCAGGAACCCCATGACAGATAGAAATCGAATAGGGAGTGTTGTATTACAATATTATCTAGTAGTACCATATAATATTATTACTATATAGCTTTCAATTATGTTTTTACTCTGTGTACCTTGTGATACTATTGTCTGTATTTATTCTTTGCATTTACTGTTGTTTTACTCCTTGTACTTTACTCTTTATAACTTGCCTCTCTACAACATGTGTCACTGTTGTTGTCAGCAGTGGTTGCAGCAAGGAAGAGTAGAGGCAGGATTTAATCACAGCAGTATATTTATTAAATCAAAAAACTAACAAACCTATACCTAACCAGTTATCAGACAATGAACAACAGAAAGTGAGGAGAAAAACAAGGCACAGGTGGGGACTAATCAATCAACTAATGAGTCACTATTACTGCATCCCATTTTGCTACTACCCCTGCCTGCTCCAAAGATACCAGCATGTCTTTTTTTCCGTTTAGAATCAAAAGTGCAGATCCGTGTACACTCAAACGACTAATATTGCCCTCAACCCATTGCACATTGGACGAGGATTCGATAAAACATACAAACACGAATAAAAAGCTAGTGGTGCTCACTGCAGAACCAGCAGACATCCATGTCCATCTCTGTGGATCTAATGGGTGAATGGATAAAGTAAGAGACAACCTTTGCAATTCAGAGGCCTGTTTCAAACAACAGTTGGAGCAAAAGCTCTGACAAGTTTATCCTTATCCAGCGATCTCTTAACGTTGTGTTCAGTTGACATCAAGTGCGGACAGTTTTTCTAGCACCATGGTGGACCGCAGGCATGATTTTATCGTTTTTCGTATTTTATCGTATTTTGATGGTCCCTTTTTTCCTTTTGACTATAAGTAGTGTTGCACCTACATGTCTGCTGTAGAGTATTGATATGTGTCTACTAATACTCTAACTGTCATTAGAGTATTAGTAGGGTTAGAATAAATTGACATGTAGTTCCAAAGTTAGTCAGAATGTCTGTTGGGGGACCATGAAGCAGACAGTCTAACTGGCACAAGCTTGATGTGCAAGACTGATGGTTAAACAAAGAGGTTTAGATTAAGGGGTTTGAGTGATTTAATAATGTTACGTGCCTCCCGGTCTAGGGGTCAAGGAGACAGTAACAATGAAATTACAGTTTGACAATTAAGAACTCTCCTCTCCTGTCCCAGCACTCCACAAAAATCACAGATTTTTGAAACACTCACTTTATTTGGATTAGTCCAAAGTACAAAAAAGGAAAGCATCAATAGATTTCACCTGGATAATAATGCCTTTTATTTCTAAATTTTGACAGTAATATTTTTGAAGTAAAAGTCATCCCATTATGAGTTCTCCCCAGGAAATATTATGAAACAATAAAAGGATGCAGTTCATGACCCCTTTAACTTTTATATGCATAATTTTGCAAACACATGAGGAGAGTTCTCAAAATTAAATTGATTATGATTTTAACTGCACCAAGATTAATGACAGGGCAGTTTAAATGGTGACAAGATGCACGTAACGGTTCTTCAGCGGTTCTTCAGGGGTTCTTTGCGGTGGTCATGGTGCTATATAGCACCACTGCCATTTAAAGAACCAGTTAAGCCCAGTTTGGTTTTTCAGCGGTTCTTCGGTGGTTCTCTAGGGTGGTTAACGTGCTCTATGGCACCTCTTATGGTTCTACATAGCACCATATGACAAAGTTAAGAGCTATATGGCACTTAAAGTGGTTCCCCTATGATTACAAGCCAATGAACCACTTTTAGTGCTATTCAGCACCATTTTTTAGAGTGTAGATGACACAGCTGTCTTTTTAAGATGCAATTATGACAAAGTTATAATGTCCCAAAGCTTGCCTATATAATCTTTCTGCTACACACTGAAAATGATGTACTTTTAGGGCATATAGTATATGCATTATACTTAAGTTGGGAAATTCAGGGCACAGCATGAGACGACAAATGTAAACATACTTAGAATCCATGACAACGAAGGAAACAGAAAAAGAAGAACAAAAGAAGAAGGAAACAATAAGAAATAATCGAGAAGTCCTTGAAACACAAAACAGAAACTACACTCTAACCATGTTGAGTTGTTTTAATCCATGTTTCGGTCAAATATGGACAAACCTAACAGTTGGGTTTAAAAAATAAACAAAAATTTAAGCCAGCGGTTGGGTTTGTATTTGACCCAAACATTGGTTAAAACAACCCAGCATGCATTTTTTAGAGCATGGACTACACGTTACAGTTGAGAGACTAAAATGGAGACTTAAAGCTTTGTAAAGACATAACTCTCACGTGTGTGTAGCAAGTATTTGCTGACTTAAAGATCAGTTTATGTCGTGTTTCATGAACTTCAAATTGAGAGAGAAGGGAAAACTCGCATCGTTTATTTTCTTTATTTTACGAAAAACACAACATTTAGTTTTTAATATGAGTGTACACAAATAAAAGAAGACATTTAACAGTTTTGAATGATGTGTAACACTTATATGTAAGATCAAAATCAACAGAGTAATTTGAGTCTCTTTTGCACTAAGGAAAAAAGTGAGCTGGTATCGACGCCGATACCTCGGACCCCAGAGGGTTAAAGAAATGGTGTTTTTTTTTTTTTTTTTTTTTTTTAGTGTATTACATCATGCTACCACTGAGAATCGCTCGATTACGGTTCTACATGTGGAAGATTATCATGATAAAACAGCGGTGTGACAGTTTTGAAAAGCAGAGTGCACCATTGCATCAAAACTTTATTGAAAATTGATACAATACCCCATTCACAAATAATTAACAATTCATGTCAGTGTCATACAGTGATCACCTATTGCAAATAAATATTTTATGCGACCTCCTCTACATGATGGTAAAGGCTTTGAATTTATTTTAAACAGACAACGGTTTCAAACATGCTCTATTATTGTTGCCTTCTAGGCGTTTCACTGAAGAATACAGTAAATATCAATATGCTTTGGGATACTAGTTTTTGCATGATCTAAACCTGTCTCTGTGAATGCTTTAACTTTTATTTTTAAACAGATCTATCCCCTAGTGTTTCTATCTAAATATAACCCAGGCTTTAAAAAGAGATGTCGTTTTACTGTAAAACAGTTTTCTGCAAATACAGTTTGATATCTCGTAATGATGTTCCCAGAATGCATCACACGTACGTATGTATATATTTTTTCTTAAAATATAAGGTGTCAGTGCCTGTGTTTGTTTTTATCACATTTATTTTTTTTTTCTATTCAGGTTCGTCAACTATACAGGACTAGAGAAATCTAAACTGTTTCACAAAGCAGAAAGATTATGATAGGGAGGGTGTGTGTGTGTTGGTGGCTCTCTGTGATTGGGATGGGCTGTGCTGCTTCCGTTTCACTCGTCACATCATGAAAATGAGCACACACAGGCATTTGAACGTGACTGGAATCACCAAATCATCACTTTTTCCACACAAAAACCACAGGGGAATAATCAGGGCATTTCTGTTCTGAAAGGATTCGTTGTATGTATTTATATATATTTTTTTCATATTGTAACAATCAATTTTAAACCGTAACATCCACATCCATTCAGACTAAGAAGTGTTTGTTATAGCAATGTTTAGGTCGTACAATCACGATACAGCTGAACCGTGCTCAATATTTTCTTAAGAGTTGGATTTCAGGAAGAATTTTCATCGCTTTACCTCTCTTGAATATACTTTGTATATTAACTGTAGCATTTTTTGTTTATTTTGTGATTTCACAGTGTTATGTTTTGTAATTATAATCATTTACAGATGTCAGAGAAGTCTTTCCGAAGATTTATGTGAGGAACTGTAATCCTTTGTTTTTCTGTCACCCCTATATTATTAGGAAAACGTATTTCATATTGTGTAAAAAGACCTTATGATCACTTAAATTTCATGAATGTGGGATGCCAACCAGCTGTGTTTACAGATCACGTCTCAATGTCTATTTTAAGAAAAGCTACTGTATATTCAAAACATATGTTTACAGTGGCTGTGAAAGCTAAATAGGAAGGAGAGAAAGGCCTCATACTCCTATATGAGAAGCCAAAACAGTACCAAAGTGCATAATAGTGGCATTGCCCATCCAGTCTAACTTCACATCCTTTTCAGGAGATTTAAACATTAGCAGATCAAAAAGAGAATTTGTCTGGACGAAAGAAGAGAGACGTGATCGGAAAGTCATATGTTCTTACACAGATATTTGGCTATTTTTTGAATCCCCAAAATGTGCAATCTCTCCATACTCTTTTATCAGGCAGATAAATCCTAGGCCGGCTCCATCTGGGACTGCTTTGTGTGGCATTTGGTGTGGCATGCCTGCCATCTGCGCTTACATTGTTTCAGGCACTGGTGGCATGATAGGAAAGGCTGTGAGCAGGGTCAGAGCAGACAGTCTGGCGGCCCGTTTGAATAGGCAAACACAACCTAGAGAAACTTTTGTGGAGACCAGTTCTAATGAATGACTACATGCTGTTACTGTTACATAAATGGTCTGAATTACGCCATCTTCACATTTCGGCCGCCTCAGATCGGCCAGTTGAGCCCCAGGCTGAAAGAAGGGGCAGTGGGGCTCATCTGTTGACGTGGACGGCCATGAAAAGGGGCAGATCCTATGCAGTCTGAACAGATTAGCTTTTATGTGGTGGACTATTTTGTTTTATCTCATTCTGTGCCAGTGACATCCTATCTATAATGTGAGATTATTCAGTGGGCGATTTTGAAAAACAAAAACAGCAGCAGCTATGCAGCCAGTTGACTGAGCAAGTGTCCTCTGCATTGGTGGAATTAATCAAACAGTACAAACACACAAGTGGGCCTGTTCAGCTGTTCAGCAGGGATGGTGGGAAGAGTCGGGCCACCCCCAGCCTTTACTGAGAACATCCATTATGACCGTCTGCTGGCAACATCATCTAGCCTAACTCGCATTCTCTGAAACCTGCGGCTGGAATCTCATGGTGAAGCTCTGTGAATTGTTCGTGCTGATGAGTGTTGCCTCATTATAATGTGACCATGTTTACATACACATTTTGTGATTAAAGGGACATTTTATGGTCCATATTCTAGTTAAAAGTTTATATGCAAGAGCAACACAGAGCATGAATTACAATGTTACAAATGTAAATTATGTTTCTTTGTTGAAATGTTATATATGTGTGTGTGTGTGTGTGTGTGTGTGTTTGTGTGTGTGTGTGTGTGTGTTCTGGTAATCATCACTTTGTGGGGACAAGAATCTGTTTACACAGTCACGTAATGGGGACCTCTTGCGTTGTGGGGACCAAAAATCAGGTCCCCATAAGGTTAACCCATTTAATTGGATAGAGGAACTATTCTGAAGGTTCTGGGCGGAGTTTTAGCATTGGCCCATAACACATGATTATCAGGTATTGTGCGTGTGTGTAGCGGGAGCTCTGCTGCGCCCCCAAACATTTTTGGCTGGTAATGCACTCACTTCTCCACACACACATTTTCCAATTATGGGTGGGTACCGCCCACTTCCGGGTCCTCGTTAGGAAGGAGTTCGACAGCAACTTGAAAATACAAGTATTAAATTGATAACGTTACTTCACACGGAGAACAAAGAAGAAGATTAACGTTATTTACTGGAGATGCCAACGATCTGAACTTCTGCCGAGGATAAAAGTGAAGCTTAAGGTAAGCACACATAATAAATCAATTAGGTTAATTAGATTAGTCTGCGGGCTAGCTAGTTAGTGCTAATTGTTGAGGCTAACGCAGTTAAGTGTGGCCTTACATGTTTCTCTGTTTTTCCAATTAGCGATCACATAATCATGCAATTTCATGTTAAGGACTTAATTTTAACTGAAAAGTGTTGTGTAGTCTGACTGATTGCTAATGGATTCGGTTTTTAAGGTTGTTTTTGTCTAGTTTGCGCTAGTGCTGGACGGTGGCTTATTTTATATTTTAAATTGAAGATATCTTACATGTAACGTTAACACTTATGTTTGACTGATCAATAATTGTTTTTACATTTAAATTAACTCTATAGGCAGCATATACAAGCCACAGATCTTGACCAAAGTGCTTAACAGAGAAATTAAGTTGGCTAAAATAAAACAAAAACTAAAATAGAAAGTAGCTTTAAGAATAAACTTAATTTTAATTATGACGGTAGTTAAAATAAACTGGGGTTTGTATGGTGAGCTCGTTCAAAAGAGTAACTTGGTTAGGTTAAGGACCAAATGAATAGTTAAATAATTGCCAAGGCTAATGTTACCTGGAATAAAATAGAAGATGGTGAGTTGATGCTCTCAAGGCTAGCATTGTTGTGCCAGTCAATAAATCTAATATTATTTTATAGAGTTCATATGTCTTGTCTTACACTGATGCATACAATATCATTGTAATGCTGTAACATTACAATACCATTTTTATCTACTTCTTGAACATATTAGTTGAATTCTGCGTATCTTCATTTTCAGTGTAATTACTTTCACATGTTTTTATTTTTCATCAGTTTGAAATGCCACCACGAATCAGCCCCCTTAAGGATGCCATGCATCATGTTGTTTCAAAAACTGACAAAACATTCAAATTAGATGTGAAGTATATCAGTGCAGTGAAAGGTAAGGTGGTGTGATTTTTATCATGAAATATTTACCAAGATATGCATTTCCTAACCATAATCTTATGAGCATGTAATGCAAAACTCCTGGGTATATTTAATCAGACCCCTGGTTGCAGCTTATTTTAAATCAGCTGCCAACTATTGATGACTTTTTTAGTGTATTTGGTATCCTTTATCTATAAGATTTTATTAATTTAAAATTTATTTTTTTCTGTATTTGCAGGACGTGGTCTATTTGCAAAGGCTGCCTTTTGCAAAGGTGATTTTGTTGTTGAGTACAGGGGAGATATGATAAATGAAGCAGAACTTCAGAGGAGAAGAAAACGTTACCACGCATCCTGTGCTGCATTTATGTTTGATTTCAAGTGGCGAGGGAAAACATGGTGGTAAGAAGTCAAGTTGTACCAAAGCTATATAAAAAGATAGTAAAAATACATTGATTTGTGGTGGTTTAATTGTATTACTTGTAATCATCCTTTTCTCATGGTTTCATATTTAAGTATTGACGCGTCAAGGGAAGATGGATCGTATGGGCGTATCGCTAATGATTGCCACAATCATCCAAATTGTAAGATGAAAAAAATTGACGTCAATGGAAAGCCTCACCTTTGTCTGTTTGCCCTGAATGACATTAAAGAAGGAGAAGAAATTGCCTATGATTATGGGGGAGAAGACTACCCATGGAGAACACAAGTATGTTGTTAAGCACACTGTGTACAAAATAGGTCATATTTTTGCAACATGTCAACAAATTTGTTGGTTGAATAGATTAGAATTTAAATCTATTAGAAATCTATGAATCAAATTTGTCTGTTCCAATAAATTATATCCAAATCCCCAAATCAACTCTCCTCAACAGGTGAGTTTAGGTGAATCATTGTGAATGTTGTCTCTTACAGATGACCAGCGTTGCTGTTAAAACCAGCACAGTGAATGACTCTGATCCTTCTCTCCAGTCAGTGACTCAGATGGATGAAGAATCTGCTCAAATCAACTCTCCTCAACCGGTGAGTTCACATTCATTAGTAAAGATTTAGGTTTTTTGTCATGGTTTAGTGATTTGTAAGCATATTTTGATGAGTATCTGGTGTAAACTAGTACATTAAACTGTTTTACGACATGTGCCCAGTAGATCAGTTGTAGTGCAGTATTTAGGGCCACTTTTATCCTTCACGGGATTTTTTTTCTGGGTTAATTGTTGCATTGAAATGGACACTCACGACGTCCCCACAACACACTTTTGGTCAGTATTTGAGTTCACACCCGTGTTTTGAATTTGATGAAACTGGTCCCCATAAGGAACTATAACGTTGTGTGTGTAAAGTCCCCATGAGGCTGGTTTTAATCCAGATGTGTGTGTGTGTGAGCGCGCACTAGAGTTAGACTGGACAGGAAATATGTTATAGATGTAGTTGATTTCATTTTACATTCTCAAATCATGTGGTATCTGCTTCCGATTTCTCTCATCTTTTTCCATTTTCTAAAATCTTGTCATTGTGAATGTTGTCTCTTACAGATGACCAGCGTTGCTGTTAAAACCAGCACAGTGAATGACTCTGATCCTTCTCTCCAGTCAGTGACTCAGATGGATGAAGAATCTGCTCAAATCAACTCTCCTCAACCGGTGAGTTCACATTCATTAGTAAAGATTTAGGTTTTTTGTCACGGTTTAGTGATTTGTAAGCATATTTTGATGAGTATCTGGTGTAAACTAGTACATTAAACTGTTTTACGACATGTGCCCAGTAGATCAGTTGTAGTGCAGTATTTAGGGCCACTTTTATCCTTCACGGGATTTTTTTTCTGGGTTAATTGTTGCATTGAAATGGACACTCACGACGTCCCCACAACACACTTTTGGTCAGTATTTGAGTTCACACCCGTGTTTTGAATTTGATGAAACTGGTCCCCATAAGGAACTATAACGTTGTGTGTGTAAAGTCCCCATGAGGCTGGTTTTAATCCAGATGTGTGTGTGAGCGCACACAGAGTTAGACTGGACAGGAAATATGTTTAGATGTAGTTGATTTCGTTTTACATTCTCAAATCATGTGGTATCTGCTTCAGATTTCTCTTGTCTTTTTCCATTTTCTAAAATCTTGTCATTGTGAATGTTGTCTCTTACAGATGACCAGCGTTGCTGTTAAAACCAGCACAGTGAATGACTCTGATCCTTCTCTCCAGTCAGTGACTCAGATGGATGAAGAATCTGCTCAAATCAACTCTCCTCAACAGGTGAGTTCACATTCATTAGTAAAGATTTAGGTTTTTTGTCACGGTTTAGTGATTTGTAAGCATATTTTGATGAGTATCTGGTGTAAACTAGTACATTAAACTGTTTTACGACATGTGCTCAGTAGATCAGTTGTAGTGCAGTATTTAGGGCCACTTTTATCCTTCACGGGATTTTTTTTCTGGGTTAATTGTTGCATTGAAATGGACACTCACGACGTCCCCACAACACACTTTTGGTCAGTATTTGAGTTCACACCCGTGTTTTGAATTTGATGAAACTGGTCCCCGTAAGGAACTATAACGTTGTGTGTGTAAAGTCCCCATGAGGCTGGTTTTAATCCAGATGTAGATCAAGATGTAATCCAGATGATCAAGCTTTGCTGGACAGGAATATATATATATATATATATATATATATATATATATTATATAATTTTTGTTTTCTTGCGCTTTTTATTTTTACATGTCAAATACTAAAATGTTGTTTACACTGTTTTTCTTTTCTTTTTACAGATTGTGATACAACACCGAAATGAAAATGACATTTTTGTACCAAGACTGAGACGGACTAAAAGTATTGTGGTAAGTCCTCAAGTTGCAACAAGAGACTCAATTGCTATGTTTACATGCACACGTTGGAGTTTTTCCCTCTTTTGCTCCTCTCTTTTAAATTTTAAAATCGTCGATAATTTGAAAGCGAAAGTTAAATGTAAAGGGCATTCATAATTTGAGTCCATTCTTATGGAAGCTTGCTCTGCTCGCTTTTTACATAGGATAAAGGTGTTTGCATATGAAGGCTTTTCAGTCTGATTAAAGGAGAACTCTGGCGAACAATGAACCTTTGGTCTAATAATACATCGGTACATAGTCAATCGTTCTCTGAGATTTGTTTTCATGATAATCGAATATAAAGAGTTTTATCTCTAAAAACTGTTTAGCGTATAATGCTAGTAATGGGGGCATTGAGTAAGTAAAAAGAAATCGCTAGTTTATACCACTAACAAGGCTCAAAATAGCCCCACACTAACGCAGTAACATAATGAGGCTCCATACATGCAAAACGAAGCATTGAGAACTTTGTAAGTGTACAGACCGTTTAATAAGAAGATACTTTATGAAGACAGTTCACTGTTAATGTATGCAGACAGAAGCCATCTTAGAAAATAAGTCTCGATAAGTCAAACCACGAACGTCGTGCTGAGTGATCTGAACTGTATGAAGTTCATCGAACTTCTGAACTGTATGAACGGCGTTCGTGGTTTGACTTATCGAGACTTTTTTAAGATGGCTCCTGTCTGTATACACAAAGTGAACCGTCTTCATAAAGTATCTTCTTATTAAACGGTCTGTACACTTACAAAGTTCTCAATGCTTCGTTTTGCATGTATGGAGCCTCATTATGTTACTGTGTTAGCGTGGGGCTATTTTGAGCCTTGTTAGTGGTATAAACTAGCGATTTCTTTTTACTTAGTCAATGCCCCCATTACTAGCATTATACGCTAAACAGTTTTTAGAGATAAAACTCTTTACATTCGATTATCATGAAAATAAATCTCATGATCTCAAATCTCATCAAAGAGAACGATTGACTAGGTACCAATGTTTTATTAGACCAAAGGTTCATTGTTCGCCGGAGTTCTCCTTTAAGCCGTCAGTCTGATTTCTAATGGATTATTTGGTTGCATGTAAACGTAACCATTGTCATTTGTTATTGATAAGTTATTTTGCTTAGAGCTGCCATCAACATTTTATTCTCATCAATCACTCAGTGAAATATAATTTAGGCTATGTAATTAATAAATTATGTGATAAATCATTTTGACTGCAAAATATCAGTGAATCAAAAAAATCGCATCCCCTTTATTTGAAATCAGATGTCCTTATTTGTGTCAGATCAACTGCCCAAAATGTTTTATTACACTTAAGAACTTTAGTGTAACAAGCAGTAAGAAGCTGCAAATCACATGTAACTTGTAAATTTAAAAAAAATACTTGAACAGTACTTTTTTTTAAATAGTTGCCAATTTATATCTTTTAATGATCAATTAAATGCAGCAGTTCTACCTATTTCTAATGAACTTTTTGATATTTCTTGTTTACTTTTTTAAGATGAAAGACATTGATCTTCAAGATTCTGGTGAGCTCTTTGATTCTACACCAGAGAGTTCAGATAATTATGTTCCAGATACCACTTCCGACAGTGACTGTGACAGTGATGTTAGCCTTACACTGAACCCAACAAAACGTCAGCTTCTTGATCAACTGGATATGAATGAATCTGCCTCTGTAAGCTCCCCTGACTGTGACTCAACAACGTCAGACAATATGCACAGCGTTACGTCTAAAGCATCTGGAACAGTAGAAGAGCCCAGTTCAAGTCAGAACACAATAGACTGCGTAGTTGTTAATGCATACCATAAAAGAGATGGTGGTAGAGTGTATAACAAGAGACATTACTGCTTGTATTGCTCCAAACCTTACGCTAAGATGGCAAGGCATCTAGAAAGTTCACATGCAAATACATCTGATGTGGCTAGAGCTCTAAGCTTTCCAAAATGTTCAAAGGAGAGAAAAAAACAGTTGGATTATATTCGCAACAAAGGGAACTATGCCCACAATGCTGCGGTTATGGAATCAGGAAAGGGGGAACTGGTGCCATTTAAACGACCACCTAAAAAAGCACTGGGAGAGGATTTCATGCATTGTGCATACTGTCAAGGACTTTTTACGAGAAAGGTCCTTTGGCGACATATGCGTTCTTGCAGACTTAAACCTCAGTCAGTCCCCCCCAAACCAGGAAAAAACCGTGTTCAGTCCATGTGTACATACACGGGGCCTGTGCCTTCAAACATGACCAAACAACTGTGGGGAGTAATCAGTGCCATGAATCCTGACCCAATCACAGATATTATAAAAAATGACAAAGTAATTACTGAAATTGGGCAGCACTTGTTGAACAAAGGAGGGATATCAGCCAAAAATCAACAGTATGTGCGGGAGAAGATGCGAGAATTGGGACGGTTGATTCACAAGGCGAGGAGAGTCACCTCGTTAAAAACGATGGAAGATTGTGTAAATCCAAAGAAGTACATGGAGACTGTCAAAGCTGTGAAGTATACGTGTGGGTATGACAGTGAAACAGACAAGTTCATGATTCCATCGCTTGCAAATAAGCTTGGGAATTCCCTGGTTAAAGTGAGCAAACTCTTAAAAGCTCAGGGATTAATCTCAAATGACAAACAGCTTGTTAAGAATGCCAGTGAGTTTCTAGAAGTCCATCAGAACAAGTGGAACGAGTTGATCTCGGCTACAGCATTGAGGAACATCAGTGAAGCAAAGTGGAATGTGCCCACTATCATGCCCTTTACTGAAGACGTCCAGAAAATGCACACACATCTCAGTGAAGTGCAAGAGAAGTGGTTCAAAACACTCTCTGGAAGTCCCTCTACTAAAACCTGGATGGAGCTGGCAAAGGTGTGTCTAGCCCAGATGATTCTCTTTAACCGCCGCAGGGAAGGAGAGGTTTCGAGTATGCCTTTGTCTGCATTTCTTTCAAGAGACACTTCTCATCCACATGAGGATGTGGACTGGGCACTTTCTGAAGTGGAAAAAAAACTCTGCAGACACTTCACAAGGGTTATCACAAGAGGAAAGCGTGGTCGACCAGTTCCAATTCTTCTGACTCCAAAAATGCTATGTGCCTTAGAACTCCTTGTTAAGCAGAGAGAGGTTTGTGGGGTTCTGAAAGACAATCCCTATATGTTTGCAAGACCAGAAGCCATGACACATTTTCGAGGGTCAGACTGCCTCCGTGGCTTTGCTAAGGTGTGTGGCGCAAAGTGTCCCAAGTCACTGACATCTACAAGGCTGCGAAAGCATGCCGCAACGCTTTCAACAGTGCTGAATATGACTGACACCGAGATGGACCAGCTGGCAAACTTCCTTGGACACGACATAAGAATCCATCGTGAGTTCTATCGACTCCCTGAGAAGACCTTGCAACTTGCCAAGATCAGCAAAGTTCTAATGGCACTTGAACAAGGAAGATTAGCTGAGTTCCATGGCAAGAACTTGGATGAAATTGGGATAGATCCTGATGGTGTGGTATTTTATTTGACGTTTGTTTGATTTTTCTGTTTACCATCTATTCAAATACCATGTTTACGATCTATTATATGCCATTAAGCTTTACTTTGAACTTCCACAGAAAAAGTTCTTAACTCTGATGAGGAAGACGAGAGCATAACAGAGGGACTCTGTTCATCTACTGTTGACGGTTTGTATTACTTTCAAAATACACTACTAGATTTTGCAGTTATTCATAGGTTTCAGTCACTTTACTTGTGAAGACCTGACATGCAAAAACAATGTTCTAACATCAAAGCCAACATTAAAGAAGATTCTTCAGTATGCTGAACAAAAGCTTTTTTCTTTTTTATTAACGAAACTGCTCATTGTGTAATGAATCAAATGCCTCCAAGCTATTCTTCAAAATGTCTTGCACTAAACATTTATTTTGGAGTGAATATTTTTTGTGGACTTTACTACCATAAAAATTGTTTCATAAGAGAAACGTGCACATTTTTCGTAAAATGCTAGCTGATCCGTTCTCTTCTCGTGTTTGTTGTGTTATGGCACTAAATGAACCATGTCAGATTATCAAGTAATTAACCATTTTATTTCATGTCTTAGTTTGCTTGAGCTTATGTTTGATTAAATGTCTGCTGGAAAGATGCAGTTCAATTATACTTGCAATAATGAAAAATTACACAGGTTTTAAGAGTTTATTGTACTTTAATGATTTAAAATAATCCGTGCATAAGTGTGACTAAACACATTGTGTATTGTCTTGTTGGAAAATTTTCCTTCGAACCAACAGACATTGGGATATCTTTCAAGCAGGATTCTTTACTGAGAACTCACTGTCCTGTTTATATACCTTTCAAGGGGGAGGGATTTACATAGAGGTGGAGACACTCTGAAACAAAGCATGTAAATGAAGTACGGAAGTCAGTTCATTACTAGAATTCCCCATCCCTGATCTCATTAGCATAACAGTGTCATTCAGATACATGGGTGATAATCCATTCAGCCTGACTATTCAACGACTGGAACGGGCTCCTAGAGCCATTTAAAAGACGGTCTCAGTAATTTGACTTGTTTAACCTACAATAGAGAAACAGGACTGGCAGGAATCTTTGGCTGGAAACTCTTGAGGAAACTCAATTGTCAGCATTTTATAGTAAATTTTAAAATGTATATCTTTCTGAAAACATTGAACTTTGATTATTTTCCATAGAACCATCTTCAGAGGTGGCACTTCCTCCTACCGAGAGGAGTGACATGCCGCCACCACCCAAGAGACGCAGACTACCAGCAGATGAAGAGATGCCTACAGAAGCCAGTGCTGTGAGGCCTTCTTCCAAAGGTGAAATCTTTACACGTTTCTAAAACTAAATTAGACAATTTAGGAGCACTTTGATACCCGATTTCAGACCAGATCACTAAATGCTGATTTTGTTTTTTTTGGCCATTTCCTGTTTTCCTGCATTTTGAGACGTTTCCGCCAAATCTTTAGTGATTTGAAAACTTGCAACTTAATTGTTCCTCTACACCAGTCCTTAGGTCTTTACACTGGCTCCCAGTTACATTTAGGATTGATTTTAAAGTATTATCACTGTTATATAAATCATTACATTAATGGTTAGGACCTCAATATATTGTAGATATGCTCACTGAATATAAACCCAACAGATCACTTAGATCACTAGGATCACATCAGCTAGAAATACCAAGGGTTCACTCTAAGCATGGAGAGTNACTGTATGAACGTCGTTCGGGGATCGACTTATCGAGACTTTTTTTAAGATGGCTCCTGTCTGTATACACAAAGTGAACGTCTTCATAAAAGTATCTTCTTATTAAACGGTCTTACACTTACAAAGTTCTCAATGCTTCGTTTTGCATGTATGGAGCCTCATTATGTTACTGTGTTAGAGTGGGGCTATTTTGAGCCTTGTTAGTGGTATAAACTAGCGATTTCTTTTTACTTGGTCAATGCCCCCATTACTAGCATTATACGCTAAACAGTTTTAGAGATAAAACTCTTTACATTCGATTATCATGAAAATAAATCTCATGATCTCAAATCTCATCAAAGAGAACGATTGACTAGGTACCGATGTTTTATTAGACCAAAGGTTCATTGTTCGCCGAGTTCTCCTTTAAGCCGTCAGTCTGATTTCTAATGGATTATTTGGTTGCATGTAAACGTAACTATTGTCATTTGTTATTGATAAGTTATTTTGCTTAGAGCTGCCATCAACATTTTATTCTCATCAATCACTCAGTGAAATATAATTTAGGCTATGTAATTAATAAATTATGTGATAAATCATTTTGACTGCAAAATATCAGTGAATCAAAAAAATTGCATCCCCTTTATTTGAAATCAGATGTCCTTATTTGTCAGATCAACTGCCCAAAATGTTTTATTACACTTAAGAACTTTAGTGTAACAAGCAGTAAGAAGCTGCAAATCACATGTAACTTGTAAATTTAAAAATACTTGAACAGTACTTTTTTTTTTTAAATAGTTGCCAATTTATATCTTTTAATGATCAATTAAATGCAGCAGTTCTACCTATTTCTAATGAACTTTTTGATGTTTCTTGTTTACTTTTTTAAGATAAAAGACATTGATCTTCAAGATTCTGGTGAGCTCTTTGATTCTACACCAGAGAGTTCAGATAATTATGTTCCAGATACCACTTCCGACAGTGACTGTGACAGTGATGTTAGCCTTACACTGAACCCAACAAAACGTCAGCTTCTTGATCAACTGGATATGAATGAATCTGCCTCTGTAAGCTCCCCTGACTGTGACTCAACAACGTCAGACAATATGCACAGCGTTACGTCTAAAGCATCTGGAACAGTAGAAGAGCCCAGTTCAAGTCAGAACACAATAGACTGCGTAGTTGTTAATGCATACCATAAAAGAGATGGTGGTAGAGTGTATAACAAGAGACATTACTGCTTGTATTGCTCCAAACCTTACGCTAAGATGGCAAGGCATCTAGAAAGTTCACATGCAAATACATCTGATGTGGCTAGAGCTCTAAGCTTTCCAAAATGTTCAAAGGAGAGAAAAAACAGTTGGATTATATTCGCAACAAAGGGAACTATGCCCACAATGCTGCGGTTATGGAATCAGGAAAGGGGGAACTGGTGCCATTTAAACGACCACCTAAAAAAGCACTGGGAGAGGATTTCATGCATTGTGCATACTGTCAAGGACTTTTTACGAGAAAGGTCCTTTGGCGACATATGCGTTCTTGCAGACTTAAACCTCAGTCAGTCCCCCCAAACCAGGAAAAAACCGTGTTCAGTCCATGTGTACATACACGGGGCCTGTGCCTTCAAACATGACCAAACAACTGTGGGGAGTAATCAGTGCCATGAATCCTGACCCAATCACAGATATTATAAAAATGACAAAGTAATTACTGAAATTGGGCAGCACTTGTTGAACAAAGGAGGGATATCAGCCAAAAATCAACAGTATGTGCGGGAGAAGATGCGAGAATTGGGACGGTTGATTCACAAGGCGAGGAGAGTCACCTCGTTAAAAACGATGGAAGATTGTGTAAATCCAAAGAAGTACATGGAGACTGTCAAAGCTGTGAAGTATACGTGTGGGTATGACAGTGAAACAGACAAGTTCATGATTCCATCGCTTGCAAATAAGCTTGGGAATTCCCTGGTTAAAGTGAGCAAACTCTTAAAAGCTCAGGGATTAATCTCAAATGACAAACAGCTTGTTAAGAATGCCAGTGAGTTTCTAGAAGTCCATCAGAACAAGTGGAACGAGTTGATCTCGGCTACAGCATTGAGGAACATCAGTGAAGCAAAGTGGAATGTGCCCACTATCATGCCCTTTACTGAAGACGTCCAGAAAATGCACACACATCTCAGTGAAGTGCAAGAGAAGTGGTTCAAAACACTCTCTGGAAGTCCCTCTACTAAAACCTGGATGGAGCTGGCAAAGGTGTGTCTAGCCCAGATGATTCTCTTTAACCGCCGCAGGGAAGGAGAGGTTTCGAGTATGCCTTTGTCTGCATTTCTTTCAAGAGACACTTCTCATCCACATGAGGATGTGGACTGGGCACTTTCTGAAGTGGAAAAAAAACTCTGCAGACACTTCACAAGGGTTATCACAAGAGGAAAGCGTGGTCGACCAGTTCCAATTCTTCTGACTCCAAAAATGCTATGTGCCTTAGAACTCCTTGTTAAGCAGAGAGAGGTTTGTGGGGTTCTGAAAGACAATCCCTATATGTTTGCAAGACCAGAAGCCATGACACATTTTCGAGGGTCAGACTGCCTCCGTGGCTTTGCTAAGGTGTGTGGCGCAAAGTGTCCCAAGTCACTGACATCTACAAGACTGCGAAAGCATGCCGCAACGCTTTCAACAGTGCTGAATATGACAGACACCGAGATGGACCAGCTGGCAAACTTCCTTGGACACGACATAAGAATCCATCGTGAGTTCTATCGACTCCCTGAGAAGACCTTGCAACTTGCCAAGATCAGCAAAGTTCTAATGGCACTTGAACAAGGAAGATTAGCTGAGTTCCATGGCAAGAACTTGGATGAAATTGGGATAGATCCTGATGGTGTGGTATTTTATTTGACGTTTGTTTGATTTTTCTGTTTACCATCTATTCAAATACCATATGTTTACGATCTATTATATGCCATTAAGCTTTACTTTGAACTTCCACAGAAAAAGTTCTTAACTCTGATGAGGAAGACGAGAGCATAACAGAGGGACTCTGTTCATCTACTGTTGACGGTTTGTATTACTTTCAAAATACACTACTAGATTTTGCAGTTATTCATAGGTTTCAGTCACTTTACTTGTGAAGACCTGACATGCAAAAACAATGTTCTAACATCAAAGCCAACATTAAAGAAGATTCTTCAGTATGCTGAACAAAAGCTTTTTTTATTAACGAAACTGCTCATTGTGTAATGAATCAAATGCCTCCAAGCTATTCTTCAAAATGTCTTGCACTAAACATTTATTTTGGAGTGAATATTTTTTGTGGACTTTACTACCATAAAAATTATGTTTCATAAGAGAAACGTGCACATTTTTCGTAAAATGCTAGCTGACCCGTTCTCTTCTCGTGTTTGTTGTGTTATGGCACTAAATGAACCATGTCAGATTATCAAGTAATTAACCATTTTATTTCATGTCTTAGTTTGCTTGAGCTTATGTTTGATTAAATGTCTGCTGGAAAGATGCAGTTCAATTATACTTGCAATAATGAAAAATTACACAGGTTTAAGAGTTAATTGTACTTTAATGATTTAAAATAATCAGTGCATAAGTGTGACTAAACACATTGTGTATTGTCTGTTGGAAAATTTTCCTTCGAACCAACAGACATTGGGATATCTTTCAAGCAGGATTCTTTACTGAGAACTCACTGTCCTGTTTATATACCTTTCAAGGGGAGGGATTTACATAGAGGTGGAGACACTCTGAAACAAAGCATGTAAACGAAGTACGGAAGTCAGTTCATTACTAGAAATTCCCCATCCCTGATCTCATTAGCATAACAGTGTCATTCAGATACATGGGTGATAATCCATTCAGCCTGACTATTCAACGACTGGAACGGGCTCCTAGAGCCATTTAAAGAGTAATTTGACTTGTTTAACCTACAATAGAGAAACAGGACTGGCAGGAATCTTTGGCTGGAAACTCTTGAGGAAACTCAATTGTCAGCATTTTATAGTAAATTTTAAAATGTATATCTTTCTGAAAACATTGAACTTTGATTATTTTCCATAGAACCATCTTCAGAGGTGGCACTTCCTCCTACCGAGAGGAGTGACATGCCGCCACCACCCAAGAGACGCAGACTACCAGCAGATGAAGAGATGCCTACAGAAGCCAGTGCTGTGAGGCCTTCTTCCAAAGGTGAAATCTTTACACGTTTCTAAAACTAAATTAGACAATTTAGGAGCACTTTGATACCCAGATTTCAGACCAGATCACTAAATGCTGATTTTGTTTTTTTGCCATTTCCTGTTTTCTGCCATTTTGAGACGTTTCCGCCAAATCTTTAGTGATTTGAAAACTTGCAACTTAATTGTTCCTCTACACCAGTCCTTAGGTCTTTACACTGGCTCCCAGTTACATTTAGGATTGATTTTAAAGTATTATCACTGTTATATAAATCATTTAATGGGTTAGGACCTCAATATATTGTAGATATGCTCACTGAATATAAACCCAACAGATCACTTAGATCACTAGGATCACATCAGCTAGAAATACCAAGGGTTCACTCTAAGCATGGAGAGTCTGCTTTAGCTATTATGCTGGAACCAGCTTCCAGAGGAGATCAGGTGTGCTCCTACAGTTGTCACATTCAAATCCAGACTCAAAACACATCTGTTTAGCTGTGCATTTACTGAATAAGCACTGTGCCACTGTTCGTACGACTGTTACTGTATTTTATTTAATGTTCTTATTCTAAACTGTTTTAATTATTTACTGTATTTTATTTTTTATTCTAAATTGTTTTAATTATTCTGATTTATTTTGATTATTTGTATTTCTTCTATGCAAAGCACTTTGAGTTACCATTGTGTATGAAAGGTGCTATATAAAAAAACTTGCCTTGCACATGAATTTCAATATCATAATGCTCAGGAACCCTTCTGTAGTTTAGTTGTCTTGGGCGGTGAGAAGTTGAAATCAGGTCAACTTTTATGGTAATGAGCTATGACGTGGTTCTGCGGCACCCAATTGTAATGTAGAAGTGCTCTGCTTTAGAGGATTCCAGAGAATGCAGTCAAGTAACTTTGGTTCCGTCCACATTATTTCCCAAGCACAATAGGAGAGATTGATCATTTGAATTTGATAAGAAGGCGCGCAACACTGTCTATAGGCTTGATTTTCGTGCTAGAACACTTGTTTATCAGTGGGAATGTAAAGTTGAATAGCACTTAACCATTAACACAAAAGCCACACCACATAAATGGCTTTTAATTGGTTTATTTCATTCGCAAACATGTCACTATAATAAAGTTATTTCCTTTGATCAATGTTCTGCAAAAATAACTAATTGACATGCTTGTTTGCTTTTGCGGCCCCTTTAAATGGTTTAAAAAAAGACCAAGCATTCGATTTATGTCAGAGTGTCCACGAATCTTTCCACGGCCTCGCTGGCCTGACGGCCAGAGCGATATTTTTTTTTTCCTCCCCCCCGAGCTTTCTATAGTGAATTATCGTGTGTGTGAGTTGAGTATATGCTGAGTTTCGGCTCATTTCTGTTGTGTACCGAGACATAATGAAAACAATCAGGATGTGTATGAATAAAATGACAAGAGTATTGTAAGTAAAATGATTGTGCTGGTGCCTGTATGTCCTGCAGTAAAGTGTCTCCACACACGCACACAGATATGAGTCTAATGTTAATCTGATAAATGTCTTATTAGAGTGAGTGACTTGTAAAGTTACTACTACTTGCATGTTTCAAGTGATGAGCCATATTTAAGGTCATTGACTGATAGGCGAATGTTTGGATTTCATTCAGACTGCCGTTATTGATTTGTCTGTCAAAGCCTGCGTGATAACCTGCAAGCTTTTTTTTTCTTCCTGCGACTAACTAATAAAATCGTAGTTGATTATTAGAGGGCAGACCTAATAAATACTGATTATAGGATTTAGAACTACAGATTGTAATTGCAGCACACACACTTTTATCATTTCAATAGTTTTTTTTCTGTCCACTTAGGTAAAAGTACCCAGAAGACACCCTGGCAGCAGACAGAGGTGCAGGCGGTGGAAAGGCACATGCAGCGATTCATCACATCGCTCACTGTACCAGCAAAGAGCGACTGTGAAAAGTGCTTGAAAGCTGAACCAGGAGCACTGAAGAACCGTGATTGGAAGAATGTAAAATTTTACATTTATAATCGTATTACAGCTTACAAAAAGAAATTCCAGTGCAAATAATAATAATGTGAACATCATGGCAGGTTTTGTTCAAAGATTTTAAAGGGTTAAAGATGTTTTAAGGTTTACTATCCCTTTAAAACTACAGAAACACTTGTAGGCTATAGAATACTTTTGTTTGCCATATGTTTTATGATGACTGTGATGGCCACCAGTCGGAAAACATTGATCAAACAACATTTCAAATAGAGTGTCATGTTTGCAGTACAGTATGTTTATGATGACCGTGATGACCACCAGTCGGAAAGCATTGGTTGGACAAAGTTAATTTAAAGTCGTAGTTTGTTTAAATTCACATGTATGTGAAAGGAAGCATGTGTGAAAGTTATTTTATTTTATATACTTTTAATATCAGGACCTTGTTTTTAGGTATGACTTCATTTTGAGTTTTGTGAAGCTGAGTTCAATAAAAGTTGAATTCCGCAATCGTAATGTGAATTAATGTATTGAAGCTCAATTAGTAGTATGTGTCTCAAATAAGTGTCAGGTGAATGAGAAGCAGCTGATGCTTGGAGGAGGTTGACTGAAAAATTACAATAATAGAAAGGATAATTTGTGGGTATGAAATGGGTCACTAGCACCATATGCGGGCCTTACTATATCTCCACATTAAGTAATCAAAGTTGTTCTACTGCATATTTTAATTCTCCTTGCTTGTAGATTAAACCCATTTTTAAGGGCAACTGGATAAATGAAATCTGAAGATTTGCTAGTGTAAATGCCTATTATTTTTCTATCTAGGTCCCCACAAATCAACTGGGAGGTTGTGTGAATTATGCAAATTGGGTCCCCACAAATCGAAAGGGAGGTGTGAATTATGCAAAGTGGGTCCCTATGAGACATGTCCACTCGATTTTTCAAATGTCCCCATTGTGCATGATCAAATCATTACTTCATCAATTCAGATATTTGAAGGCGTGTATAAGTTGTCAAAGTTATGGTAAGTATCCCTAATTTTTTTTATACTTCTAAACCCTTTAGAAAGGGTGGTCCCCACAGGTGATGGTCATAAAGTTGGTCCCCATCCAACATGGAAACCAGTATGTGTGTGTGTGTGTGTGTGTGTGTGTGTGTGTGTGTGTGTGTGTGTGTGTGTGTGTGTGTGTGTGTGTGTGTGTATGTGTATGTGTGTGTGACATTCTGGCCAGTTCTCTTCATCTGTCTTGTGGCAGCAGGAAATGAGTAGATTTCCCTTTAAACCATGTGATTTACTTTTTGTAAATCTACACTATACTAAATTCTATACATGTACACACATATATGCATGCACACACACACTCAAATGCATGTTGACAGCAGAAAAGAGATGGACTAATATATCGAGTACACACACACACACACACACACACCTGTCTATTATCACCCATCTAACCTTACAACACTTCATTTCACTAATAAATGACTGACAGAGAGAAGGGATGGACTAATATATCACACACACACACACACTCACACACACACACATTCCCTCCTGCCCCTGAGGAAGAAGGAATAAACATTTCATTTCCCCTGGCCAGCATACAGGACGTTTTATATGATGTAAGAAAGAGTGAGTGTATCCAAGTGTGGGGCTGGACAGAGATTAGGTGATTAAATCGTTGGCACACTAGCGCCATTGGTTTCATTGGTTCTTATGTAAGAGGTGCAGAAGTCTTGTATTCTTTTTAATAAAACTCCATAGGTATGACTATTGAAATTCAGTATTGTTAATTGCAATATGGATTTCTTTATGAGCTATTATAGGCAATTATAATGCAAATAAAACTGCATAAATTAGCATTGTTACCAAAAACCTAGTAGCTACCTTGCTGATCTGGAACGCTCTATATTACCACTACAAGAACAGACTAGAGTTTCTCATGTCAAGCACACAAAAGACTCAACTGTGTCGTTCACACTACTGCGTTTTCGTTCAAAAATGGGGAATTAAAACGAATACGATCTCCATCCACACCAACGTTTTATCTGCGTATTATAATTGATCTCTGTCCACATTAAAACGACTAAAAACGCGGATCACGTGACCATTCACCAACACTGGGCATACATGTGCCGGTGTAAACAGTGGCTGACGAATCAGGAAAGGATGTCATCACTGATGACACCCAATCATAGAGCCGAGCGTCAGCGTTTCTAAAACTCCTCCATTTCCCTCTGGAGATTCAAAACGCAATACAGAGCTGCAGCATTTCTAAACTTCTCCGTTTTAGGTCTTCGTTTTTTCCGTTTTAGTCTGGACGGGAGGTGCAAACGTAGCAAAAGGTCTCCGTTTTTAAACGAAAATGCAGTAGTGTGGATGGGGCCTGAGTTGATTTGAAAAAGATTAGCACATGCTGCTCAGCTAAGAACATAGCATCTCTAAAAAATACATAGCACATACAAAAACTGGATGTGTTTTTTGACAATAGTGACCTACACTAAAAAATAAAGATCACAGCAATGCCATAGAACAACCAGTTCCCCAAAATCTTTCAGTGAACAGTTCTTAAAAAAATATGTATATATATGTTTCCTTAGTTTGAAGAATATTTAAATAATCTAAAGAACATTTTTCCTCTATGAAGAACTATTTGTGCAATGGAATGGTTGCATTGATGTTGAAAGTTCTTAATGGAACCATTGATGCCAATAAAGAACGTTTCATTTTAAGAGTATATTTTTGATCATATTTCTAGTCAACATTTTTTACAACTCATTCTAGGATTGCCTTGTGTTTGAAGAATAAGTATCTTTAGATATCTTTGAAAGCATCCTGTTTAGAAGCCTATAATTTAAGGGTCACTGGACGATCTGCAGGGAAAACACTGAAGTCATCCTCCACTGCTGCTCTGTGCTTTAATACTAGCAATAAAATACATTTCAGGCACTTTTACATAATTTAGCCATTTAGCCATATAATCCTGTTCCTACAACTTTCTATAGACCTGGCACTTTCTAGCAGGATACAGCAAACAGGCCACAACGGTTTTAGTAAAACCTTTTCTAGTCAAAACCTTTTCTTTTTCTTTTTCTACAGTGTTTTTGGCAACAATAATATTTTGGTAACTAACAATAGGTGTTGCAATCAAAGTTGCAATTAATGAGAAAAACACGGAATAGGCCTATCAAAAACGATTTTAAAAAAAGGTTTGAAAATAGTAAAAAGCACAATAGAAATACAAAATAGAAAGGATAGTGATTAATCAAAAATGAAATCCCAATATGGCTGAGTGTTAAAAAAAACAGATATACAGATATAAAGATGGTTCACTCATATTACTTATGAATGGGAGAAACTGCACTGTGCAGTATGGAATTACATATAGAATATAGCAATATAGAATAAGTCCAGCCTTCTGAAGTAAAAGAGCCAATCACTAATTGGTAAAGTCATTGCTCACTTCAGCTGCCGTTAAGCTCCGGTTTCCAACCTGAGACTCAGGACTTCACATGCGCATTTATTTTTAAAGCGCGAAAGTTTTGGGCGAGAATTTCAGACTCAGTGCGCAAGGACCTTAAGACTGAAAATACGCTGTTTTTAATGCTATTAAAAAAGAAAATACATTTACGGGACAGTTCATGTCAATTTTTTTTGAAATATTTTATTTAATTTTGAGTTCAGCAAGCAGTTTTTTTAAGATTTCAGGATTCCCCCATTCAAATAAACAGGACTTGGTCTTGGGTGTCTGAAATAGCTGTCCGGAGGCATTGCAAATATGGCCGCCGAGTGAACAGACTTCCCTTTAAGGGAATTTGGCAGGAATAAATATCCCAAAAAAAAGTTTATTTTAATATAATTACAGCGTTTGTGGCCAGATTGGGCAGCCCAACAAACAAACGCAGCATAACAATCTTTATCAAAAGGAAAAAAAAATTGCGGATTTTTTTTCCTCCAAATCTTGCAACCCTAAATTCACCTTAAACCCTAAGTGAATTATTCAGTCACATTGTTTTTTTTTTTTTCAACAAATGCATTAAATACATTTATTTAATCACAATTTATGCACTTCTTACAAAATGCAAAAAAATTATAATTTTCTTATCAAGCACATTTAATTTTGATTATTTATACAGTACTCATTGAAACTCTAGTAACTGTTTATACAGAGTGCCATAAGAGGCAGATCTGTAGCGGACGGTAAACTATAGACTGAGCTCTGGAGCTGCGATGCAGAAATGCAGGAAGGAGGTGCAGATTTTGCATGGTGAATTGAAAGAAGGCCTTTAGGTTGGTCAAACCTAGCAGTCTCTCTGACCCGTGGGCATTAGACTAGCACAGCTGGTCAGTAAGAGGAATGTTTACCCATTCCATACATTTACTCAGGAAATGAAGTACCTAAGGCCTTCGTACCCAGCAGCACTCGTTCACTCACAAACACACACACACACACATGTGCTGCGTCTCATGTCGGCTGCAGCCATCCTGCTTGTAGCAGCTCATGTTTACTTGTGGTTTGGCGAAATGTTTCATGCCAGGTCTCTGTGCCATCCTCCTACGTTTCGGGCATGAATAGATGCACAGCAGGCATGCAAATATTATATTTGTATACACATATTAAAATGAAGTCAAACTTGTAAACAAAAAATAAACATTTCGTTTGCGGAAAGCTGTATTTAGTGTGCGTGCGAGTGTGTCCGTGGAACAGCAGTCACGGCCATATTTGGATTATGAAGAAAGGTGTTTTAGACGGAGATGCTTAGCCTGTGTAATTATCATAGCTTGTGTTTATGCATGTGATTGTGTGTTTAAGCTAGTTATACTCTGGGGATAATTTTGCAGAGAAATCTCTCCAGAAAGTTGCTAAATATAACCCCCATTTAGGAAAAAGGTTCAAATAAAACCTAAATTAAAGTGGATTTGACATTTTATGAAGAAGAATGTGATAACTGTGCCTAACTGGCAGAACCCCATGCCAGGGTGTTGCGGCTGATCACTAGGACGTTGTAAAGAAGTTTCTAGGGGCTTGTAAACAAGCCAACATTCATATCAAACCGTTACTCATTACTCACAGAGGTTTAAGAACATACACAATGAGATGTTTGGGAAAAAACAAACTAATTTGACTAATTATTAAAATAAATCAATATGCAATAGACATAATAAATCATTGTCCTAAACAAAGCCAAATTGTATAGGAGTTTCTGTTTAGAATGGTATACTAGGGAACATTAATAATGCATGAATTTTTGTAGCACGAACCTCACTGAGGTTTAAGAAAACACATAAATAGATGTTCGGCTAAAATAAATAAATAAATACATATATTGTACCATGGTTACTTATTGCACACAACACAAAAATAACAGTGATGTATGATTAATGTGAAATGAAATAAAATGTTATACTGTAAATAACTTTATTTTCTTATTCTGAAAATTAAACGTGTTATGTTAAAGTTGAGGTTTGACTATAACCGTATAATTAACTTTATCTGAAGCAATAGAAATCTGCTCTGTTCTTATTTAAAAAGCTAGGTAAATATGTGTGTATATACACGGGTTTGATGAGTTCATGCTCATTTCTTAAGTTACACCACTTTGCTCAACCTCTCCATCTATCTCCCGTTCCTCTGCTCTCTCTCAGGCTAATTCTGCATGTTCTTATTCTCTTGTTAGCATGTCAGACATGTCCATGATTATCTCTGGCTGTCTCCAGTGCAGTTACTGCTGTGCGATTGTGGCTGCTGTCGTCTGTAAAAAGCAACAGCAAACCATTAGCTGTGCCTCAGAAATCTCTTAAGTACAGACTGAGATGGGCAGAGAAAGAGACAGACAGAATCAGCGACAGGAATGAGCAGGGTGGGGGGGTGAAGAGACAGAGAGAAAGTTGACCTCATATACATTTAAGAGCTTGCACTCCTCCTTTGGTTGTTTGTCATAAAAAGGAGCGATTGTCATTCACACAGAGGAATGTGAATGAAGCAAACACACACACTCGTTGCATATAAAAGATAATGATGGATTAGAGTCTGACCTTTAGGGATACTGAACAGATTCTACTTTCTCACACACATGCATAAACACATACCTTAAATAAAAAATAAATAAATAAATGCTTAAAACAAAAATTGACCCATAAAATATAAGGTAAAGATTTTCTAAGCATATCGCATAGTGCTTGGAATCAATTGATTTATTTGAGATAAAACATGACAAATTGTGCAGACATATTTTTTTGGCCAGGCTGCCATACAAAGAAATTAACCAATAAAAAATGAATAACTGAAAATGTTGTAATCATTGTGCTGTATGCTTTTCCTGTGAGCTTTTTGATTTTTTCTAGCATAGTAAAATAAAAACCTATTGCTGTAGTTGATCCTTTTTTCTTACAAATAATTTTGTCAGATAAATACTAAGTTTAGTGTTTTGTTCTTCCATCATATTTAAAACATTTAAAAATATCAAATAGTTTCAGAATATTTTGATGATGTTTTAATCAAACTTGTATACAGGCTCATTAAAACAAATCCCCAAACCAATCTTCTCCAGACATCACTTTTGGCAACTATACTGTGTATATCCAATTTATACACATTTATATATGTATATGTAGATATGTATTAAAAAATGTGAAAATAAATGAAAGATTTTACATCAGTCTTAAAGAGATTGATTCACCCTTATGAGTCGTTTGACAGTCAGTGAAAAATGATGTGGTAATGTGCAATGAGAGTGTTTTTTTATGTTTTGGCATTTAATGCATGTAAACTTTTTGAAGGAGACTCTAAAACAAAATAAGGATCCTTTAAAGTAGCATAATGGGGTACTTTAATAAAATCAATTTACTAAATGGGACATTTGTTTTAGTGAACTAGATGTGAAAGTTAATTTTCCTTGAAATGACACTATAATATGACAATTTATAGAGTATGAGATGTGATTGACACCATCATGAACTCTAATGAATAATATTGAACCATGTGTGTAATGGTGTTTTCTAGTGGGTTCAGAATGACTGCTGCATGAAGTTAATTGGCTCCAGACATCTTTGATGTTGAACAAAACAACAGATAATCACTTCATTTCGACTAGATCTGTGCACCAGATTCTTTCACTTTCACGGCCAAGTGCCACTAATATGATTAATGCTAAACATTCACTAACATACAGTACATAAAGTGATAAAATTATTATTCTGCCATCGTTTACTCACCTTTGTGGCCTTCCAATTCAACTTGCACACTATATTCAGGTTATTATTCACTGCAAATCTATATCATCATTCATATCTCAAATCTCATTTACATATATGCATAATTAAACTTTAGATTTCATTTGCATTGCATTCATTCATTTAGCAGAAAGTGAGGTCCAAAGAGAGGAACGTCAAGGGTTAGGGTTAGCAAATCCAACATCATGGGTTGAATTCCCAGGTAATGCATATCATCAACTAATTGAATACCTTCAATGCATATATGTAAATGTCAATACATGAATATGGATTTCAGTGAATAATACCTCGACTTACCTCTTACCTCTTACCTTACCAAACTTACCTCGTAAGTTGAATTAACTACTTCTATGGCACATTTTTGTTATTTTTGGTCATAATATACAATGACCAAAAAGAGTTTGGGATTTGTCAGTAATACAAATTTTAAACTACATGAGGGTAAAGGATAGCCTGGATGCCAACACTCGTTATTTTACTTCTAAAATAAGTAAGTTATATAGTTGAAAACTGCGCTATGCAAAGGAGTTGACTTACTGCGTTGCTCTGATTGGTTGTAGGTCTACCGACTAGGGCTGTAACTAACGATTATTTTGATAATCGATTAATCGGACGATTATTTTTTCGATTAATCGATTAATCAGATAAAAAATATTTCATTTTTTTGTTTATTATAACTAAATAAAACCCTAAAAACCACACTCTTTTGTGTGTTAAACAATCTACTTAATACAAACAACTTCATTATAAAGAAAAACAACAAATAAAAAAAAATATATATGACCATAACCTATGACAAAAAGCTATTGTAAACTAGATTAGTGGATAACTCAGCAAAACTTAGCCTAGAAATATCACAAGTGCACAATAATTTTATAAAATCTGAACATTTAGTGAAAAAAACATTCCTTAGTGGGGAACAAATAAGAGACAATAAGTGTAGCACTAACTCTGGTAAAACGTTACACATTGCTCTTTGTATTGTTGTTATACATTCATGAAAAACATCGTAAAAATCAGATGCACAGCTGTTTTAAATGTAAAGCACAGCTGTTTAGTGAGGAAGCAAAATATAATAGATAGGACAGAACAAGAAAGGCTATTAATAAGCTTTCATTGTGCAAAAGTATTATGACATGATCATGAAAGAGCTGCACAAAGTGCTTATGCGCATCGCGAGCACTGAATGATGCGCTTGAAGCAACACGGAGTCACAGGGCGGCGCGCAGCTCTTCAGTGTCCGCCGCATTAAAGTTAAAAGCACCAAGGAAAGAGAAAGACATATTGACTGTGTATTATACACAGTATCGATGCAATAGTTTATTGAGACTTTTCTTTTAACAGTTTTAAATTTCAGTTAGGCTACTGTGCACGTGAAGAACAATTATACTGCGCCGACTCTACTGTAGTGTTGTGATCTAACAGACACTCAGTAGAAAGTGATTAAGTTACAGCAATAAAAGTCTAGCAAGATAGAAAAACCATCATAGACCTTTATCTACGGATCAAATATAATAATAACATTGAATCATCTTGGAAAGAGTTTCATCATGTTAACTGTTGTAACCGAACGCGACGCGCTGTTTGAACACCGAATAGAGAATGACTGACAGCCGCAGTGGAGGGAAAAGCTTACGTTAACTTGAATTTAATGACTTAAATATACATTTCTATCTCACATTATACTATAGTATGGCTTCATAAAGTATACACGATTAACGTAGGTCACCTATTTTGGTTTCAAAACGGCGAATTTGCCGAAAGGTGACTGATTTTCGTGTATGCTGCTGCATAATATTGATAGCGGTTTCCTGATGCCCGCAAATTAGTTCAGACTCACGGAATCAAGAGTGCGCATGCGAGACAGAAGATAATGTGCTCCAAACCGTCCGTGTTGCGCGCGCGAGACAGGGTAGAGCGGCGAGGGAGAGAGACTGCGCGTGTGCCTCATGAAGACGCATGTAAGAAGCGCATGTTCCATGTAAACAATCCCCGTGACGTAATCAGACCAACTAATCGATAATGATGACATTCGTTGACAACGATTTTCATAATCGATTATAATCGATTTTATTGATTAGTTGTTGCAGCCCTACTACCGACTATCCAATTGAGTGCAGAGTTTTTTTTTTCCTGGTTCGGTTAAGACACGCCTCATAATCAAAGCCCTACGGAGGAGTTTCAGACTCATATTCTCACTAGAATATGAGTATGACGAAGTGAGGCTAGGTAAAAGAGTAAAGAAAGACAGAATGATTTGGTTGGCCAATCCCAAATTATTGCTGAGTGCAGCAAAGACAGGACTTGTAAAACTAGTCGCAACCGTAATTAAATTACTCAAGACAAAAAAAAAATGTATATATAATAACTGCATGTTAATTTGTCCTCAACATATGATTTTCTTGTTGCAGTCTCTCTTCATACCTGCATGTGTCCTGCTCTTTCTCTCTTTCTCCTCTAATACTTCAGCCTTCAGTCTCTCTTTCTCTCCCTCTCAGTCAGGTGAATGATGTTTCTGTGGTTTGCCACAGTTTGCCCACAGTTCCACAATCTCTGAAATCTTTTGGCTTGGAGAAAGAAAAAGAAAATAGGATATGTTATGTCTGTGAGGATTCATTCACTCTCAGTCAACACGATGACAGCTGTAATCAAACACATCTTCACACCTTTCTTTCACAGGACAAGCACAAACGATCAAACACAAGCATGCAGAGTGTGTGAAATGAATGGTGAGAGAATGAGTGCTGCTGCCCCTTCTGGCCAAAAAGTGTAAATGCATTATGAAGGAGAGTTCAGAACTGTGTAGAAATATAATCATCACACAATAATAGGAAAACACACTCACACATAAATCTTTTAGCCTTGTCAAACAAACCCCATCTAAACACACTTTCTTCATCAGCCTTATAAAGTACTTTAGCAGCACCATGTAGTATCAGATGCATGATGATACTATGTATGGTTCTTTGATGAATACCATCGTACTGAATGATTGCCATATTCATACAATGTATTTACATGGTACGTCAAAGTACCATGGTGATTATGCAAAATGAGGCATACGTATTAAATGGCAGATATTTAAAATAAAATAATACTTTCTATGCAAAAAAAGAGCAAAGATTACTATGGTACAATCGTGTGAAAAAAGAAAAACAGTGCTATAGTAAATTGTTTTATGGGACATAAAAAAAGCATAGAATTACAATAAAATTAAGTAAAATGCGATTATCATGCAAAAACCCAAAGTATTGTCATGGTGCTTGTCCAAAAAAAAAAAAAAAAAAACTGAGATGCATCTAAAATAATAATAATAATATATTTAGTTTAAGTTTTGGTAACTTTGTTATGTGCTTTGGTAATTGTTTGTTAAAAAAAAAACTGTATTAATATGGATCAAGTTCAAAAGGCCATGAAACCGTATGGTGCTGTGGTATTTTTTTGTTAGTGCATTACTGTATTTTTATCTGTGGTCTTTGGGCCGAACCGTGTCAGGTGTTACTAGGAAAAATAAACTCCGCAAAATGAACTAGTCCTCCCACAAATCCACAAATACTGGATCAGCTTTCATAAATTAAATCAAACCTCGAAAATATCCCTCCTGTTACGTGCTGGCAACTGCTCAGAGAGAGAAATGGAGGAGCGGAGCTCAATAGGAGGAGGGAGGGAGGCGTAATTGTAGGCTGTGAGATGTATATTTTGCTGGGTGCGTATGTAGTAATTATGTTTATATATATGCATGTCTCCTCTGTACTCCTGCTATATTACTGACCGCTCTCTCCCGCCTCCAGATGACCATCGCTACGGAAACAACCACACGCTTCCCTTTAAAACCTTAATGACAGACTACAGCCACAGTGAGAGAGAGAGGGAGAGAGAGAGACAGTCAGTAACATTGCAATATCGGAGCTTTTTGGATGTAGTACCATGGTAATATCATGTTTTTGGACACTACCTTGATAGGTAATACCATAATATTCCTCTTCTACAGTATAATTTAAATGCCATGATATTACCATGTTTTTGGAGAAGGTGCCACCATGGTAATTGTTCAGAATTATGGTATAGTCTATTTCAAAGTACCATAGTATTACCAGATTATTCTTTGAAGTAACTTACAGTACAATTTAAGAGATTTACATTTGTTCTGCACAAAGCATGATAATAATGTGGTATTCACTGAACTACCTTGTAATAGAATTCAAATAACAAGGTGTATGAATATGGTAATCAAACTGTACTACGGAACCTTGGTCGGCAGCATTTTAAGGCTGTCTTTCATTGATGTCTAAAGCTGCATCACATGCAGAATTGCTCTTTTCATTAAACTAATTGAATGAAGCTTTTCATGTGGATCCAAGTGAGAGCAATAGTCTTTCCTCTCTGTGACCTAACACGTGTAAAAAAAAAGTGTGTTTCTTATTCTTAACAATCGTTCACTTCATATATGCGGACATGTGTGTGTGGTTTACCGATGGGAAACTCCACAGCAGAGAAAAGTTTCACTGTGTGTGTGTGTGTGTAATGCTAAATATTTCTGAAATGTGAAGTGCTATGCATGTGTACGCTTATTTGTGCATAAACTGTATTCATTTGTATGGACATCTGCTTGGAAGACTCTCATTAGCTGGATGTAACAAATCAACAAAACAAATCATCCTCAGTCTCTCTCTATCCTTATAACTTCTATCCTGACCCACATTCACACAATGACATCAATATGTCCCTTTTTCAGAAACGTGATTGTCTCAGTCTGGGAACTGAGTGTGACTCTGGTCTGATCAATCAAACAATCAATCAATCAATCAATCAATCTATCTTCTCAAAAAGAAGTCTCATTTTAGTGAATTTCACATTCAGTTGTGTCACTTAATTGTATTCATAGAAGTATTTCTTTTCATCATTTACTTTTTCTTTTTATGTGAAATATTTTAGCTTCTATTGATCTACTTTACCTGGCATTCATCTATCCGAGACTAAGGGTTTGTTCACATTTGTCAAGTTTGGTTCAATTAAAACAAGCTCTTAGCTCTGTGCGATTGCTCTGTTAGTGCGGTTCATTTGAATAAGTGTGAACACTGCCATCTGAAGCCCGGCGCCAAACAAGCAGGCCGAGGCCCCTGTAAAGAGATGGGTCTCGGTCCTCCTCCAAACAAACTCTGGTGGGGTTTGAATGAAATATGAACACAACATTGACCAAAGACACCTAAACAAACCAAAACAGTACATGATACCATAAGATGTGATCCTAAAGTGCTAAAACATACCCGTTTTTTTCTCTCATCATAGAACTGTTTTGACACGAGTCTCAGCGGATACATTTTTTTTTTAAAACATTTTTGGGGGAATTATTCCTTAAATACACTGAATGTTCATTGACTACCATAGTATATATTTTTTCCTACTATGGAAGTCAATGAGACCAGAAACCGTCTGGTTATTGATATTCTTCTAATTATCAGAAAATCGACTGAATGGATTTGAAAACGGTAAAACTCAACTCTGGGGGAGTTTGTAAAATGAGCCTATTTCCAAAAAAAGTGGAGTATCCCTTTAATTTCAGCTCATTTTTAAGTCAGTACACACATCAGTATTGCATGTCTTTTGTCTGATCTGTTTGCTCCAAAACATGCAGTGACTGATCTGAAGTGCTTGATCAATCTGAATTAACAAATGAACTTTCATGAATCTAAACTCATTTAGGATTGAAAACGAATTGCCTTTTAGACTAAATAAATAGGCCGACTCTTTTTCTCTTCACCGTACGGCAGGAAACACAAATCAAGCTAACACAACACGCCAAACAAACACAAAAACACAGCCGGTCAAACATCGACAAATAAAGCTGACCAGTGAGAGAAACACAAATAAAATAGGCCAATCAGAGAAGCGTAAATACAGATTCAGCAGTGACACAGTGCGCCTCAGTCTGGGAGCCCAAAATAACTGCCCGTTGCAGAGCAAGAAATGAGTCCACCCAAAAGAGGCCGACAAATAGACACACGCGTGCTGTGTAGAGGTTCACAACGGGCCACTATGACTCCACAGAGAGGAAATGGAAGATGAGAGGCTGCTGTATATGCTTCAACATGTCAGGATATCCCATACGAAAGAAACATCACAATTGAGATCTCTTTAATGTCTTTATTATTTTTCCTTGATAATCATTCTAATATGATGATTTGAGGCTCAAGAACCATTTCTGATTATCAATGTTGAAAACAGTTTAATATTTTTGTGGAAACTTTATTATGTGAAACAGAAAGTTCAAAAGAACAGCATTCATTTAAAGTCCTATAAATTGATTTGTTTGTAACAAACGTGTCTTTACTGTCATTTTTTATCTATAAATTTAATGCATCCTTGATATATAAAAATGTATACATATTGTATACGTATATATATATATATATATATATACATACATGCATATACGTATTGTATACGTGTGTATATATATATATATATATATACACACACACACATATATATATATATGCCTGAGACAAAGCTGTTACTTGGATTAAACATACGCCATCAAGTCTCATCTGTTTACTATTTGGTTTGTTATTTTGAAGTTTAAACAACTTAGTGTGTGTAGTGAAACATATGCCATCCAAAAACTGTTAAACCGAATCAACGAATGCCCTAATCGAGTCATTATGGTAATGGTGGTATGAGTGTACACTCAAGTGACGCTAACGCTGTAATCCAAAAGAAATGAGACGTGAACAACAGCAACTATTTTAGTTCTATTACCATAATATCTGTGTGTGTGTGTGTGTGTGTGTGTGGCACTGGGACTGTAATGTCTTTCAGAAAAGAAGGTGGGTCTTTGCCATTTTATTTTTGCTCATGGACTGAGGTTAAACTTCTGTGCATCTGTGTGTGTAGGATCTCATTTTACCACAGAGGAACAGGGAGTCTATTGATGACCTGCTCTGAAACACTCTCAGAAGCGAAGGTCTATTTAGGCAGAACTATGTGTGTGTTGTGTGTGTGTGTTTGTATTCTCCTCTCTATTTCTAAAAAAAAAATGGCATGATGCTCTCATAGTGAAATCACACACACAGTTAAACTAAAGCAGGTGAAGCTTTAACACACGGATGTGAAAAAAAAAAGATTTCTATATTCTACAAGAATGCACAAGGACAGAAGAGACAGAATCAGTGGACAGCTCATAGACATACAGACTCTTTGTAAAGGCCGAGAGTGAAGTTCATCAGTAAGGCCATTGATTTAAGTCTCTTCCACAAACACGGTTGAGATGGTTTGATCCGTGTGTGTAAACAGGAGTATCCCACCCATAATTAATGCAAAGTCAGGAGGCCAAATGCAGACGCACAAATACAGCTTGTATGGACTCGGCAAGCCTAACGGGCCACGGCTACTGCAGCACTGGGACTGGGAGCTGAATCTTTCGACTCGGGTCAGTGAGGACTCACCTAGCAACAACACATTACAGCATAGCAACCACATAGTAACGCTTTAAAAACTCTCAGAACACCCTAACATCTTACATCTTAGCATCAGTCTATCTGTCTGTATATATCCATCTATGTCTATATTTATAAACCTGGATGTATTAAAATGATCAAAAGGGAAAATAAAAACATGCATGTTTTATGAGATTTAAATAAATATTGTTCTTGAACTTTCAATTCATCAAAGAATCCTAAAAATACTATCACCGTTTCCAAAACTATGAAGCAGCACAACTTTCACAATATTTCTTGAGCATCAAATCAGTATTAGAATGATTTCTGAAGGACCATGTGACACTAAAGACTCACAAAGATCACATTTACATTTATTCATTTAGCTGACGCTTTTATCCAAAGCGACGTACAATTGCTATGTCAGAGGTCGCACGCCTCTGTAGGGGTTAAGTGTCTTGCTAAGGGACACATTGGTGTCTCACAGTGGATTCGAACCCACGTCTCTCACACCAAAGGCATGTCTTATACACTACGCCATCACCATCACAGGAATAATTTAAATTTTAAAAAAGATTTAAAATTTAGAAAATAAAAAGAGTCAATCAAAATCATTAAAAAATATTACAGACCCCTAACTTTTGAATGGTAGTGTATGTGTATCTTAAGACATTTTCTCCTGCAGTAGAAGCTCTGTGGATGGGCACTTGCGAAGCTGGCATTAAATGGAGCTGCCAGTGTGGAATAATCCAGAATGATCCTGAAGTTATCCACTGGCACTCGGCCTACATTCCCCACTGCCTAACAGGGATTACTGCTCAATACCCAGCAATAGGTCGGCACGCACCGCACACACTCACATAGCCCACAAACACTGGTGTGGAGAGACATACAAATACAAACATCACACAAGGAGAAATATACACATTCAACATACTCAAGTCCCAACACCAAATATGATGATGTTCTGATCTGATACCTGGAGATACAGACCCAACTAAATCGAATATAAATACATTTTTATTAGAGCCTTCACTAGCACAAAGGTAATGTGATATTATTATATGGTTCAAGAGTATACTACTATGGTGCTTTTACATGGTTTTGGTTCATGCTAATGCTGCTGTATGTACATATACTGTAGATGTGTGTGTGTGTGTGTGTGTGTGTGTGTGTGTGTGTGTGTGTGTGTGTGTGTGTGTGTGTGTGTGTGTGTGTGTGTGTGTGTGTGTGTGTGTGTGTGTGTGTGTGTGTGTTAACACTAAGCCCCAATGGCGTCATCTAGCGGCTAGTAAAGGGAAGTACAGATTGTCTGCTCACAATCAAATCCGCTTTTAGTGCGGGAGAATGTGTTTATATTGAAAACAAGGAACACACTCACTTCACAGATGCCAGAGCGAACGACTTTAAAGCTGTGTAGATGTACGAACACATATGTTATACAATAAAATAAAATACGGAGCGTTTATACGTTACCTGAATTGACGTCCACCTGTGGAAAAACTGGCGAGAGACTTCCCAAATATGTAGCCTACTTATTAAAACTTCCTGTGTAAAAAACAAACAAACATTAAGATAAATTAGAAACAAGCTAATTTACATGGAGTTGATTTACATGTCAAACTAAGTTACATATTTGCCATACTGTTGAATTTACACATCGTCCATTGTTGCACTAAGTAACTTACCTTTACACAGCTTTAGTGACAGTCGTGGACTGACTCGTGGTATCCGTAGTTTCCGGCAAAACAAACAAACAAAAAAAAAACAGTTAATCCCTACTTTAAAATGTGGGAAAAAATTTATTTTATATTATATTATAGTCAATTTTGTAATGATTTATTTATTTCTCATTCAGATTACCACCCGTTCTGCTCAAAACGGTATGCAAATGCGCCTAGGATAATGTTTCCCGCCCCTCGGTCACGTGACCTAAACATTGGAGCATGATGGCGGCGCCTATAGAGAGTCTGCTGAATGAAATCTGTGCATCAGAAGATCCTATCGAGGAGCTCAAGAGCCTCCGGACGGTCCTTTTATCGACGCCCGTGAGCGCGTTGAGGCAGGTGGTGTCTGGAGCACGACTGGAGATCATATTTGGGCTTTTAAACACAAATGACAAGTGAGTGTTGATAGACTGCTGAGTCAACGGGCACAATAAATACTACAGACTGCACACTGATGCATATGATTGAACTCTCCTTCAGTGTTTATGCTTTATTTTTTTTTATAATTTTCAATATTTTAAATTAATACTTAAGGTATCCAAACTATGAAAGAACACGTGTGGAATTATGTAGTAAACAAAAAGTGTAAAACAACCCAGAAAATGTTTTATATTTTAGATTGTCCAAAGTAGTTACCTTTAGCTTTAGCTTAGATGACAGTTTTGGCACACTCATGACATTCTCTCATCAGATTCACGAGTACCCTGATGGTTTTCAGTTCACATGTGTGTCTTGACAAGTAAATTAATCAGTAAATTTGTGACATTTCTTTGTGACATTGTGCCTTCTAATGTGCTTTAGACCATTAGTTGTCTTGGAAGGATGGGTAAGTTAACTTACAGAGTCAGTAGTCCTATTAGTGCCACTACAACTGCTGTACAAATCCATTTTATGGCAAAAAAAAAATGAACCTGGAAAGGGTGGAAAATGTAATCTAATACGAAATTCGGACTGTTTTGTGTTTAGAGAGCAGATCGAGGTGTGTGTGGAAATCCTGAGTCGTGTCCTCCAGGCTTTAGATCCCGTCCAGCTGGTTCAGAACTACAAGACGGCGCTGCAGAGTGGACTGAACCATCCGGATGACTCGGTCAAAGTGCTCACCCTCACACAGGTCAGTGGTGCAGGTGCAATGTAGTTTTTTTTACCATGAATTCCACTGTAAAACACAATTATATATTGTTTAGTTGAAATTATGCGAGCTAATGGCTTTGACAGAAGCAAATAGCATTGATTAACAACTTTGTAGCTCACAGTCCGGCTGTCTTCAAAGGTTTATAGACCTTATGTAGCCTGCCTGAAATTCCGGTCTGTATTTTCATATTGATCTTGCAGATTTATGAGTGAACCGCTCATTTTAAAATCTTCCCGGTCTACTTTAAGACATCTGCTTTGAACATTACAATCCTCATGATAACTTTAAGTAAATCCACTTCAAAAGCTAATTACTCCTGGTCAGCAATGCCATAGAGATATACAGAGTGACCGCAAAAAATGGAAGTTCAAAGACAATATTCTAAAGATGGCGGCACCCTCGTTTCTCTGGTGCATATATGGTCTATAAGGTGGAGATTTCTTTGCAGAATTATGGGTAATGACGTTTTTCACCAGGAATTCTGCTGTTAAACACGATTATTTAAAAAATATGTTAAAAATGCAGGCCGATGTCTGCATAAACCATTGATTAAAAACTTCCTAGCACACAGTCTGTCTTTAAAAGTTTCCAAGTTATTATTTAGTCAATTTCCCTATGGAGTAAATGAATGGGAATTCATTTACTGTTGCACTCTACACAAGTTTACTCCAAAATATGGGCTGATCTTTCATTCATCCATCCGTTGTATGTCTGCGTCCACAGATCGGCCGTGTGGCTGGTCACGCTGATGGAGTGACACAGATGCTGAACAGCGTGGAAATCCTGTGTGATGTGATTCAGTGCATCAGCATTGAACGCATCGCCGTGGCCAAAGAGGTACAGAGACGGACAAACAGGCAGAAAGAAAACAGTAAAACACTTTTTTTCCTGTGAATTATATTAAACATGTTTTCTTGTCAGGCGATAGCTGCTCTTAGTAAACTCAGCAACACGAAGGCGGGGCTTGATGCTTTGTTCCGCTCTGATTTGCTGAACAAGCTCAAGGATGTGATGCACACCAGTGACATCATCAGATACAGAGTTTATGAGGTGCGTGATAATCGACATGTGAAAGGAGTGAATTTTATGAGAGATTGGAGCTTAATCTGCTGTGTGTGTCCAGTTGATCGTGGAAGTGTCCACAGTGTCTCCAGTGTCTCTGGGTTACTGCGCCAACAGCAGTTTACTCTCACAGCTGCTGGAAGAACTGACTGGAGATGATGTTTTGGTCAGGTAATGATCTCTCACACACACACACAATATATACTATGACACATTTATGCCTGCAGAGATAAACTTTCTCTCTTCTCTTTCCAGAGCAACTGCTATAGAGATGGTGACCAATCTGGCTCAGAGTCAACATGGCCGTCAGTATCTGGCACAGCAAGGCATCATGGATAAAATCTCCAACATGATAATCGCAGCAGAATCCGATGCCCTCTCAAGCCTTTACCTTCCAGGTGTGTGTGAGAGAGTGAATGTATCTATCTATTGATTAGGGCTGTCAAACGATTAATCGCGATTCACAATAAAAGTTTGTGTTTACATAAAATATGTGGGTGCACTCTGTATAATTATTTTATATATATAAATACACACACATGCTTATATATATATATTTAAGAAATATTTTCATGTATATACTGTATAGATTTATATATACTTTATTTTATATATAAATATAAATATTTTATATATAAATAATATTTTTTCTTAAATATACATGCAAGTGTGTGTATTTATATATGTACAAAATAATTATACACAGTGCACCCACATATATTATGTAAACACAAACTTTTATTTTGTATGCGATTAATCACGATTAATCGTTTGACAGCCCTACTATTGATCTATAAATCCTTATACAGTAATCATTGGAAATGTCATGGAAATTGATCAGTAAAAATTGGTTATATTCAAATTGCTGAAAAATTTTGTTGTTATTATTATTAATATTGTTTTTGCTGTTGTTATTAATATTATTATGTATTTTTTAGATCTCATCCTGTAATCATTGAAATGTCATGGAAGATGTTAAATATAAATGTTATAAATGCTACAAATTTTAATATTACTATAAAATATTATACTTTTTAAATCCTTATGTTATTGGAAATGTAATGTAAATTCAAAATTCTAAAAATGTAAGAAGAAAAATAATATTTAAGTTTTCAGCATTTGAAATATAGACAATTTAAATTCAACAATTTACATAACATTTTCAATCATACTTAAAATATATAATAATTAATGAATCATATTTTTCATATTTGAATATAAACTATTTTCAACAATTTTTAAATATTTAGAATAAATAACAATAAAAAAACATAAGAAAAAGTAGAATATTTATATGTATTATTGTTGTTGTTATAGGTCTGGTGAAGTTTTTTGGCAGTCTGGCGATCATGGATAGCCCTCAGCAGGTCTGCGAGAAGTACCCAGTATTCCTCGAGGTGGTCTTCTCCATGGCGATGAACCTTGACCCCACACTGACCCCTGTTGCCCTTGACACGCTCGGAGTGCTCGGCGTGACCGTGGAGGGTAAACAGGTCCTGCATAAAACAGGTAACTGTGTTAGTGAACGCACCCTCAGAATAGGCCATTCAAAGTGAGTCATGGCTCTGATTCAGACCTGCTTTTAATAGCTGTGTCCCAATTCAGAGGCTGCATCCTTCCAAAGACACAGACTTCAAACGACATGAATTCAAAGGATGTGAAGTTCGGGCTGAGTGTTTGGTCTTGCCACAGCTGTCGTTGACGGACACTAGTAATGTTTGTACTGGAATTTTTCTTTTTTAAAGTTACATCAAGCTGTCTGAAAACAAAACAGGGTTCACAACCTGTCTAATGTTCACCGAAGTCCATTTATGTACTATATAAAATCGCATTTGTAAGATATGTCAATAATTGATCCGCTTTAATTGTTTTGTAGTTACATAGCATTAGATATTCAAGTAAGTTGAAATTCAATACTTACACTGTAATGTAAGTGTAATCCAGAAATTTCCGCTGGGACACTATCAGCCTTCGAAGGATGCAGCCTCACAAACAAATGACTCTTCACAAACGATTCACAAACAAATGACTCTTATTAGCCGCTTCTTTTATAGATGCAAACTTTCTATATTCTTTCATGGGAGTTTATAAATGGAGTTTATAATTTCACAATAGTTTCTTTTCTTTCTTTTTTTTCTTTCAAGGATGACACCCAAGTATCTGAAACCCTGACTAGACCATCGAAAAGATTATAATTTTTTATCATATAATTTATATATGAGAATTGCAATTTCAAGTTTACTAGCTGTTTTTGGTTGTTGATTATTTATTTGTTAAACTAATAGAAATTGAACTGTAAAATTTGGGCCCTGTTGTAAATTATTTTAAAGTATTTTTTAATGTACCAATTTAAAAGATTCTCTGTATAATTTACAATGTTATCTAAGAGAAAATTAATTTTAAATTAACCTGACTCAGAAGTAAATTGAGATTTTATAAGTCACTTTGGAGAAAAGATTCTGCTAAATGCATACATTTAAATGAATCAAATCAAAAGCTTGCGAATCAGAATCTTACTGAATTGAATCTGCAAATCTGCTTTGATAAACAGCCCTACTAGTAACTGTGAACTCTGAAATATTTGTAACTCTTCAGGTGAGAAGTTCACGTCGGTGTTGAAGAGAATCAGTAAAGTGGCCTTTGAGGGAGCCACTGAACTCCGAGTCCGATGTTTGGAGGCTCTGGCGCAGCTGCTCACGTTACCTGTAAGTGTGTGTGCGGGTGTTTCCTCATAGGCGCGGGATCTGTTTTCAGATGTTCCTGTGAAGCTGAAATATCTGTGGTTTGTGTAGGTGGAGCAGCAGACGGATGACCTGTTACTGTTGACCGAGTCGTGGTTTAACTGTCTGAGCTCTCAGCCGATGGCGATGATACGGAACATAAGCACACAACCCTTCCCAGAGCTCCACTGCAGCGCGCTGCGAATCTTCACTGTGAGTTGTTACAAATGAGGCACTATACACAATGTACTGTACATATTTAAAGTGCACTTTTTATTTTTTGAAAAATTAATTGTGAACACACAACTTGCACTATTTATATTACAAAATGGTATAGAATGGTGCATAAAAAGGCTAATTGGGGTGATGTTAGAGTATGTTCTGATTTGTTTGTATGTTTATGGCTGATTTGAGCCACCACCGACTCCACGTGACATCACTGTGGTGTGATTCATCAAGCTGGTCCTTAAAATGTCTTAAATTCAGTTGGATCAAATTTAAGGCAATAAAAAGTCTTTAAAGTCTTGGCAACTCTAGCCAGTTCTTCACTGATTTTAACTTTTGTTGTCGCATGTTTCCTCATCGAGCTCCCCCTACAGCTGTGTGGTGTATATTTTCACAACACTGTCAAAAAAAACCCTCACTTGCGGCGCCTTCCACCCGCTTTCTACCTCCGCTCATGTGACTGTTGCTTTTCACGAGACTTCCTATTTCCAACTTACTGGGACGTTAGTCCCCATGTTGCAAGGTTGTTTTTCCGCCTGGGGATGCTGGGGTGAGCGGAGAAAGTCACCATTCAAATGATTTCTAAACGGTTTTATTAAGTTGAAATAGTTGCCAAGTGCCCCTTTAATATCTGAAACGGTATAATAAAGTCTTAAAGCTAGGACAGGCTATTTCGTAGAGGATGGCAATAGCGAGCAAGCTTTAAAAGCATGAGATCCCACCCTCCCTTCAGAGCGTCTCTAAAGCCACGCCTCCTCCAAAACACATGATCACACACAGCAGTCTGCAAAGTGTCACGAGAGACGGCGTTAAATTACCTGATGTCTCAAAACACATAACATTACAATAATAATGAACAAAAACAACTTGGAGAGCTCTGACCATTTCGCCATTGATAATGTTGACATAGAAAGGCATAAATCCAAGTCTGAGGACGTAACAGCTCCTTCACAGGTTGCTTATGATCTACTGTAAAAATCATGGAAGTTGTGATAGTCTTTTCTTCCCTATTTTGATGAATATCTCAGTGAAACAGCTTCTTGAACAACAAATGTAAGGCGGGACTTGATTTTGTACATGGGGAATTGATTGGAAGGTTGTGGTTTGCTATTGGTCAACCTCATGTGAGTGACAGGTTGCCCTGCCCTCGTGCCAGTAAACGCATCATCAGAGAAAAAAACAGATGTCATTGCAAGAGGGGGGATACAAGGGCACATGAATTTATAAAAAAATGTGCACGGATAAATCATTTATAATAAACACTCCAATATTCCATAAATAACAATTGTCAAATTTGATTTCATGGTGACTTTAAGCAGTACATGAAGAATCGCTTGCTTGAAAAGCGCTTCTCTTGCTACATGAAAACGTCTGTGTTTGACAAACATTGCATCTAATTCACTTCATGTGTGATAAAGCACACAGACTCCGCTCGAGTGTCACTGCAGGAAGCAGAAAGTGTATAACCTTCACGTCAGCGTTTTCAAGACCTCCCCCGACTGCAAGCACAGATCGGTTAATCCAAACGCTGCTGACGTTGTGTGTGTGTGGTGATCTCATAAAACACATGCTTACGTTGTGTTCTGCACGGTTCTGTGTACAGGCCATTGGCTGTCAGCCGTGGGGTCAGCAGCTGATGATGGACACTCCTGGATTCCTGGAGTGGGTGATGGATCGCTCAGTGGGGAAGGGAAAAGAAGCCAAGGATTGCAAGTTTGAGCTGGTGAGGGCCTTGTTGAGCTCCTCGAGCGCTCAGGAGATCTTTGGAGCGCACAATTACTTAAAGCTGAGAACCTACATGAACGAGGGACCCTATTACATCACTGCCGTGTCTACAGTCACCACAGAGGGAGCCGACTGAGAGATACACAAATTCATACTTCACTAGGGGATCCAACTTTATTTTTTGTGATGTCAAAGGCTTGTTTTTCTGGCGAGAGTGGATGAAATGTGACCAAAAGCACTTAACACACACACACACACAGCTGTTCAACTGTTTCTACTTCCAGAAGTTAAATTTAGTTTATTTTGTAATGTGTTGCAGCAATAAAAAGCCCATTTGAGTGGTTTATTTCTGATATGATTTGATATATACTATTATTCAGCAAGGATGCATTAAATTGATCAAAAGTGTCAGTAAAGACATTTATAATGTTATGAAAGATAATATTTCTAAATTCTAATAAATGCTGTTATTTTGAACTTTATCAGAGAATCCTGAAAAGAAATGTATCGTGGTTTCAATGTTGAACTGTTTTCAACATTGAAAATAATCAGAAATGTTTCTTTAACAGCGAATCATCATATTAGAATGATTTCTGAAGGATCATGTGACACTGAAGACCAGAGTAAAGATGAATCAAAAAGTGAAGCAGTGGATTCAGGGTTGAGTTTTACTGGACAAACCTTGTTGCACACACATGCACTCCTTACTGCCTCACAGAGGTAAATGTACAAAATAAAAACATATTCTTTCACACATCCATTAAAACTCTTTTGAGGCACATTTGGTGACATGTACAGGAAAGTGGCACTCTGGAAGATATGAGAGAGATGTGAATGTTCCATTTCAGAGTTTTCCCAGTGATCTGAGAAGAGCTGAGGGGGAATCCTAAGAGGCTGAGTGATCATGAAAACAAAATCCTGCTATTTTCTTGAACAGTCTGAGCAATGCATATGATCCGAATGCAGAGTGTATTTGATTGGCCAGTTAAAAGTAAAGGTGTAAATTCCGAAACTCCTCCAACTCTCCTTCACTCACCTTCTCAAACTGTTCCTGAGACAATACTTTAAAAAAATCAGCTGCCATTAAGATGAAGACTGGTTCTTCCGATTCATTTCAGTGGGAAAAAATATCAAACCATATATCAGTATTACCTGACATACTTTAAAACCTTTTTACCAAAAAGAAAAAAACCTTCATCATTCGCTTACTCACGTTGCTCCAAAACTCAAATGTTTTGTTTTCTACAGGATTGGAACAACATGAGGGTGAGTAAATAATGACAGGATTGTTGATCTGAGAATGTCATGTAATGAAGTGTCATTACTAATACTGACTTAACCACTGATTGGTGGATTAAATGTCAATACTTTGGATAGATCACACGTTTTATCCTCCCATCTGCTTTGTTCTTGTCCAGCCATTTCCCACAAATGAATATCGTCGTCACACCATTGGCCGTGTTCGTAATTTCGATCCTGCTCAGGAGCCAACCGGGACTGAGTCCGGAGTTATCGTGCTCCACAGACACGCGGAGCAGGTCGCCCATGTCCAGCAGTTCCAGAATAAACCGGTTGGTCTGGCCGCGCTCGAACAGGTTCCTGAACTTCTGGCAGAGTTGCCTCCGGCCGGAGTCGCCGTTGGTGCCGAAGATGGTGATGAAGACGTTGGCGTCGGTGCCTGCGCCCTTTTCGTCGCCTGTAATAACAATGGCCTCGTATTTCACGGGTACAAGGCTTTGGGCCTTGCTGGTGAAGCTCTCGATGAATTTGCTGCACTCGAATGTCTGAAACTCGTCTCGTTTTGAGGAAAGAGGGATGGCGGCATCACATCGGAAGATGTACCTGAGTGGAAACGGACAGGTACGGTATAGCATTTACTGGACAATAACTCAGATCCTAAAGGTTTAAATCATATTTAACAACACTACTCTTAAAATCACTCACTTATTGCCAAGCTCCTTCTCTGTGACAACAACCTCCTCCACAAACCAGGAGGCTTCAACTTTGACTTTTTTGCCATCTTTAGGGATGTGTCCCAGACAGATACTAGCGATGTCTCCCAACTCCTTGGAGGAATACTCAAAGCGGTCTGAAGAGCCTCTGAAATCACACATTACACAGAATGATGCATGTTAACCGAGGACACCCTTTTGGTGGGGTCCTGCTCATTTATTTAATAATTTCATTCGTTTTATCACGGAAATGACACGTGCAAAATCTAAATTGCTGACCATCGTTTTGCGAGCAATTGTTGCATGAAATTTTTGCACAGTATTTGAAATATTTCCATTTTAAACCATGAAGGAGAGCCAGTGGATATCACACAAGCAATGTGCAAACTTTGCTCAAGAGTTATGAAGTCTCAAACCCCACTCCATTATTCACTACAGAAAGTGAAAGCGGTGGAGCTGGGGAAGGTGGATTGTTGCGGGCAAAAATCCTTGATTATGCAGCCTGTTTCCTGAAAAAAGCGATGGAATATGTGGGATATTTATGCAATTCTATGCGATGAAATTGCGGTTTCATGAAAAAGAGAAAAAAATGTGAACAACAACCTGTTCTCACTAGGCTACAACCTTAATGTAAAGAGTCATTTCTTATTACTTCTTATGATAAGCAAGCATATACATCACAGAAAGTGTTGGGAATATTTATTTTCTCATTTTAGTTTTATTTCAGACCTTAATAAAATCATCAAACTTACAAAACATTGATGAGTCAAACAACTTCTGTAGCTTTACAAAAGGAATAGGCAACAACTTCTGTAAAAATTAATAAATAAAATATAATATAAATAAGTGTGCTCCTGCTTTACAGCTTTTCGATAATGTTCAAGTCGCGCAATTACGTCACTTCATAACGTTCCCCTGGCAACAGGGGGAAACGGCTGCTCGTGTGAAGCAATTTTTTTTGCAACGAAAATGCAAATATTATGATATCATACAAGCCCCGCATATTTTGCACGGAAATTGGCAATTTATGCAGAGAAAGTGCGGCATATTTGAAAAAATGTGGCCCCGCATAAATATGCGGACTTTGTCTGATTATGCACTAAATCATGTGATCGTATAATCGCGTTTTTCTGGAGGGACTGAATTATATAGCGCTTTTTACAACACAGATTGTTTCAAAGCAGCTTTACAGTGATAACAAGAAAATAATGCACCCCCCATCCCCTCACCAATGTGTACACCTACCGCAAAAAACGCTTCTTCTTAGTCGAGTTCTCCATAACAAATTCTTTGGAGCGTCCCTTTTTCCCTTCTAGAACGATCCAGGCGTTCTCTTTGGTTTCAGCATCATCTTTATCTGCAGTCTTGACCAGAATCTCATATTCTGTACGAGGCAGAAAGCAAAACGCATGGCAAATTTTGGGGTCAGTAAGATTTTTTGATGATTTTGAAAGAAGCCTCTTACATTTGTTACAAATCTCATCTCAAACAGTTTTTAAGCTACATTTATGTGGAGATACTCATAAGACTGTGTCTGTCTCACTGGTTTTTTCATCGAAATCCACAGCATCATTGTTGGCACACGCCAGCTCTCTCATTATCTGTCCATCGTCCTCTTTCTTGGCGAGCCAGCGGTCACATTGGAAACGAAACTTCTTCTCCATGATGTCATCATGCACTTCCACATACTCCAGGTGCCAACCAGGAGCCAGACCTGCCAACACAAACACACACATATAAAGAGCTACCCTGAGATGAACTGGCTAATTTGCTCATCACTAATTTCATTGGCTCATTAGTGTTGTGCTAAGCGCTCTGATTGGCCTACCTGAGTTGTCATGCCAAATGCGCACTTTCGAGAGCTCGCCCAAGCTGAGGATGTCTGGGAAACGGAACGTGTCCGTCTGTTTGCGTTCAAACTTGTTGGTGTTGTTGCTTTCTTTCAAAACTAGTGTTCCAGTGTCACCATTCTCGCCGAAAATAATTATCCATACGTTAGCATCGCTTCCAGCCGCTAAAAAAACAAAAAAAACAACCAATCATAGGTTAAAATCTATCTGTGACTATAAAAACAAAAAACAACCAATCACGCCTTTAACAGTGTTTCAGGGTGTGTTCACACTTGCAGTTTGGTTCTCTGGGTTCTGGTCTGCACCAAAAAGAAAATGATACATTGAGCATTCTGTCCTTTTTTGGGTCGCATGTTGTGATGTCACATCCTGTTTTTGGTTCGATTTGATGTCTTTGGTTCCTGTTGTGTTCATATTTCAGTCGAACCACCCTGAGTTTGTTCTGGAAGTTCACACTCAGTCAAATGAACCGCACTAGCAGAGCAATCGCACCAGAGTTCGATTTAATCAAACCAAACATGCCAAGTGTAAACAAACCCTCAAAATAGTTGCAGACCGTGAGGAATTGCGTACCAGTTGAATCGCTGGTCTTCACAGAAACGGTGTAGATGGTGAGCTCCACCATTTCCTCATCATCTATCACAGCAGGCATTTCACATATGAGGGTTCGCCTGGGCCCGTATGAGCGAGACAGCCATTCCTCGTATGTAAATGTTGCCACTTCATCTGACTGCAGGTTATGCAGTTCAACCTACATAGATGTGCACGTTAATACACTCAAAGGCTTGGGAAGTTACAGTAGACTGTATGTATCTTTCTCTTACAAACCTTATCCAGGAACCAGTCGGGTCTGCTGCCAGAACCATCTATACGCACTCTCATCTTTCTCAAAGGAGCGATATCCTCAATCTCCAGATTGAATGTGTCCTTCTGCCCTCGCTCAAACCTGCACACATATACACACACACATTAAACACACCGTTTAAACATGTATGAGACTCTGGTAACCTATTTGCTAATAGTGACACTAATTTCCTTCTATTTTCATAGCTCAAATCAATGTTTGCTAAATAAAATGCATAAAACTTTACATTTATCTTGCAATAATTACCAGCTGACTGTACACTATCTCTTGTGTTTCTTAGTGTGCATGTACAGTACATACGTACCTGTCCTCTAACTTTGGCAGCAGCATTTCCTCCGACGTGCCGTGGACTCCAAACACAGTCATATAGATCTGTGTGTCCGTTCCTGCATGCTGGACATCTCCTGTTATCACGGCTACTTCATAGATAACCTTGGAGAAAAACATGTTTAATGAAGTACTGTGCAAATCTTTTAAAAGTTTGGGGTCAGTAAGATTTAAAAATAAAATGAAAACTTAAGACACATTAAATGTAACAAAAAATTTCTATTTCAAATCAATGCTGTTTTTTATGGAAGCTTGTTTCCGCCACTGAAAAAATAATTGCGGCTTTTTATCTCACAATTGCGAGATATAAGTCAGAATTGTGAGAAATAAAATCACAATTGCGAGATATAAAGTCACAATTGCGAGATATAGTCAGAATTACGAGATATAAAGTCACAATTCTGAGAAATAATGTCTCAATTCTGACTTTATATCTTGTAATTCTGACTTTATATCTCGCAATTCTGACTTTATATCTCGTAATTCTGACTATATCTCGCAATTCTGACTTTATATCTCGTAATTCTGACTATATCTCGCAATTCTGACTTTATATCTCACAATTCTGACTTCATATCTCGTAATTCTGACTTTATAACAGATGTTCGAGATATAAACTCGCAATTATGTGTTATAAAGTCAGAATTGCGAGATGTGAACTTGCAATTGTGAGAAAAAAAGTCAGAATTGTGAGATAAAAAGTCTCAATTCTGTCTTTTTTTCTCAAAATTGCGACTATATCTTGCAATTTGCAACTTTATTTCTCAGAATTGCAACTTTATATTTCGCAATTGTGACTTTATTTCTCAGAGTTGCAACTTTATGTTTCGCAATTGCGACTTTATTTCTCAGAATTGCAACATAATTTCTCAGAATTGTGACTATCTCGCAATTGCGACTTTATTACATGCAATTGCGACTTTATATCATGCAATTCTGACTTTATATCTCACAATTGTGTGAAATAAAGTCAGAATTGCGAGATGTAAACTCGCAATTGCGAGATAGTCACAATTCTGAGAAATTATGTTGCAATTCTGAGAAATAAAGTCGCAATTGCGAAACATAAAGTTGCAATTCTGAGAAATAAAGTTGCAAATTGCAAGATATAAAGTCGCAATTCTGAGAAAAAAAGACAGAATTGAGACTTTTTATCTCACAATTCTGACTTTTTTTCTCACAATTGCGAGTTCACATCTCGCAATTCTGACTTTATAACACATAATTGCGAGTTTATATCTCGAACATCTGACATCTTTTCACAGAATTGTGAGATATAAAGGCCAATTCTAAGGGGGAAAAATTTTTTTTTGAATAAAACATAAAATTAATAATTTATATCTCACAATTCTGACTTTACAACACGCAATTTCGACTTTATATCATGCATTTCTGACTTTATAACACGCAATTGTGACTTTATATATCGCAATTCTGACTTTATATCTCACAATTCTGACTTTATATCTCGCAATTGTGACTTTATATCTTCCAATTCTGACAATATCTCGCAATTCTGACTTTATGACACGCAATTGCGACTTTATATCTCGCAATTCTGACTTTATAACACGCAAGTGCGACTTTATATCACGCAATTCTGACTTTATAACATGCAATTGCGACTTTATGTCACGCAATTCTAACTTTATATCTCGAAATTGTGAGAAAAAAAGTCAGAATTGTGAGATAAAATGTCGCAATTACCTTTTTATTTTTCATTAAGTGGCGGAAAAAAAGCTTCCATAGTTTTTTATGTATCAAAGTTTCCACAAAAATATTTAGCATCGCAACTGTTTCAACATTGATAATGATAAGAAATGTTTCTTGAGCAGCAAATCATCATATTAGAATGATTTCTGAAGGATCACGTGACACTGAAGACTGGAGTAAAGATGCTGAAAATACAGCTTTGATCACAGGAATAAATTACATTTCAAATTATATTGAAATAAAAAACACTTATTTTAAATTGTAATAGAATTACAGTTTTAACTCTTGATCAAACATATGCAGCCTAACATTACTAAAAATGTTTTGAACGGTAGTGTATACTGTAATCACCTCACATGAGCTATTGAAATGAAATGGTGTACCTTCAGTGAGATGTTGACAGTTTCTGCATCCTGCACAATTAGGAAGCGGGTAGTGAGTCCGTCTCCTCTGTCTTTAGCCAACCAGCATTTACAGCGGAACACGTACCGCACTGCTTTAGTCGGCACCTCGACGGACAACTCGTCCACTAACCAGCAGCTCTCAGGGGTCGCCCCATCGTGACCCAACTACACACGACACAAACCACCAATATCTATACATGCAGTACACAAGCTTCTGACATACAAAAAAAATGCAGAATCTGTGTGTTTCCTCACTTGCACTGTCTTGATATCGCCAACATCAGATCCATAACAGGTGAAGTATTCCAGGGATCCAGGCAGGAATGCATTTTTCCCTTCTAAGTCGAGCCAAAGGCGGTCGGTCCTCTTCTTGTTCTTTCCTATGATGATGACGTACACTCGGCTACTCGTCCCAGCATCCCGGTCTGAACCCGTCGTCACCGAGAAGTGGTAGGGGATCACTACACACACAACATTTATGTTTTCCCCTCTTATTAAATTCAAATAGAAAATAGTGCCATTTAATCTTGCTTCCACATTGCAGTTAATTAAATTAATGCAATTTAATTTAATGAAATGTCTAGTCAAATTAATTCAAATAAGTTATGTTAAGTTAAATTAAATTGAACAAATTTACAGAATATTTAAAATAGTATTTTGAATAAATAATAACAGACTATTTTCAGATATTTCAGATTCTGTTCCGTTCAAAGGGCAGAAAAAAATCAAATATACAATTCTCAAATTCATTTCACTCAAATTGTTACGCTGACGATATAATTTGCAATGAAAATTTCAGATGAAATAATATAAAATTTCAAAATAGAGCCATTTTAACTGTTGGTCTCAGAATTGTGAAGCCCACTGTGTGTTCTGGAGTGGGACTCTATACGATGTACATACGTGATCCTTCCTCTTCTTCGTCATCTTCCTCTGAATGCCGTTTCTTGTTTTTCTTGTTCATGTTGCTGTCGAAATTTGTCACTTTTTTAATTGGACAGAAGGCGGTCTCTCGCTCTCCCTCATACCCCTACATACACACACAGAGAATATGTACATGCACTCTGGACTAGTCTGTAACGCAACATTGTTAACGCATGCATGCATGGGCGCACGCATGCACACACGCAGGCAGACCTTAACGTAGAACACCCTGTTGATCCGTTTGTCCTCCCTCTTTCTCGAGAGCCATCGCTCACACAAAAACAGAAACACTTCATCTGTGTCTTGGTCCACCACTTCCACCTGTTCCAGGTACCAATCAGCACTCAGCATGCTGTTGTCATGGCGAATGCGGATCTTGAACACCTGGCCCAGATCCACTGCCTCCAAAGTGAACGTATCCACCTGACCAATCAGAAGCAGTCGTAGTCATCAGCCAATCAGAGGGAAAATACACTACTGTTGAACTTAGTGTCTTTTGAACTTACTATTCAACACAGAATCCCAAACAAACATAACCACAGTTTGTGGCAATAATGTTAGCAATATTAAGCAGCACATCTGTTTTAAGAAATAATACATCATTTTTCTTGAGCAACAAATCAGCACGTTAGAAAGGAAAATACAGCTTTGACCACAGGAATAAATTATCTTTGAAAACATATTCAAATAGAAAACAGTTTCACAATATTACTGTTTTGTCTGTATTTCTGATTAACCAAATGCAGCCTTGAGTTACGTACATTTATTGCCAAATGGGAAATAGCTTCATTAAGGTCAAAATTGTACCTAAAATTAGACAGAAGCCAGAAATAAGTCTGTATTTGTGTGTGTGTGTGTGTGTGTGTGTGTCTCACCGATCCTCTCTCAAACTTGTTGGTGTTCTCAGACTTGCTGAGTTTGCGTTCTCCAGTGTCGCCCATGTCTCCATAAAGAGTGATGAAAACGTTTGCATCAGTGCCAGCTCCATACACATCCCCTGTGGTTACTGTCACTGTATATGTGTGTACTGCAACACACACACATGCAAAATCATTCCTGTCGCTCAAACAGTAAAGCATGGCACTAGCTACACCAAGGTCATGGGTTTCTTTCCCAGTGCATGAATTGAAACACTTACTCTCCAGCGCGTCGTCCACCTCCGTCTCGATGACTTTGAGGGTTCCGTCCCGTGAAAGTTTCTCTACGATGATGTCAGATGGCACCAGCTCTCGAATGGTCTCGCCGTCCTCCTCCGAGCGAGCCAACCATCCCTCACACGGGAATATTGCCGTCTCAGAGCCCTGCGTGTACACACACGTTTCAGTCTTGGCATGCTGTATTTCAGTCTTTCCTATAGGTTTTATTAGAGGAAATTAGATTAATAGCCTACTATAAAGTGTTTATGCAAAGGTTAAATGTTTATTTTTTGCACCTTATCCTATCTTCCCTTAAAATGTAACCCTACATTTTTTTTTTAAATCAGTTTCAATCAGTTTGTTTGAGTGGTTGTAATCTGACTCTATGGGGCCGCAAGTTGACTAGTTTGGTTAGACAATGGGATAGAAGGGTAAAATAAACACATCAAATGTCAAAATCCATCACACAGGCAATGTAGTGGAAAGCATGTAATACACACCACTGTTCAAAAGTTTGGGGTTGGTAAAATTCTTCAATTAAACATTTTGAAGTGACAATTTATTGCAAAATAATTATATTATACAATATATATATACTGTATTTATAAGATCACAAACAAATAAAACAACTAAAATAAAATGAAATCCTATTGCTTTCAATGGGAATATATTTTAAATTGTATTTTATTTCTTTGATCAAAGCTGAATTTCAATTTAGTATCAATACTCCAGTCTTCAGTGTCACATGATCCTTCAGAAATCTTTATAATATTATAATATTATATTTGATGATTTGGTGCTTAGATGTTGAAAGCAGATTTGCTGCTTCGTATTTTTGTGGAAACCATGATCATTTTATTTCAGGATTTTTTTTTATCAAGTTCAAAGTTCAAAAGAACAGCATTTATTTTAAATATAAATTGTTTGTAATATTATAAATGTTTTTAATTTTGATCAATTGGATTGCATCGTTGCTGAGTAAAAGTATTCCTTTCAACTTTTGAAACAGTAGTGTTTCTGCAGCTGGACATGTGTGTGTGTGTGTGTGTTGATATCAGGTGAGTTTCAGGCTGGTGTGATGTGCTTGACGGCACTACAGCGTTTCACTCTTCTACTGTACACAGATAGCGCTGGAGTGGAGTGACAGGTCAGAGAAGATTAGTCACTGGAACTAATTATACACAAGGCAACAGAGAGCAGATGTGGGTCAATGAAATGGGTGTACGACAGACAGTGGAGAGGAAAAAAAAAAGGTTTTCCACAGCCAGACGGGAACATTCTAGACTCAACCTAGTTTCACATTGCCAGAATTAAAACCAATGTACACTGAGATGACCAACATGTGAAAGGATCAACCACAGTTGATTTCTGGAACATTTAGGGAGCTGGAATTGGAAGGATATGGTATTTTGGATCTCTTGAAAGCCTATCCAAAAATGCTCTCGACTGAGATTAAAAGTCCGTCACATTGACCTTACAGTAGATTTGTACACACATAAAGTTTAATAAAGTATGGTACAAAAAAAAAAGCTTGATACCTTCCCTTTCCGGAGCAGTCTGCGAATTTCCACACGGTCTAAATGCCAGCCAGGATTCACCCCACGGTTATCGTGACCGATACGGATTTTCTCAATGATATCTCCGATGTCCTCCAACTGCAGAAGCCCAGAATCAGCATCATCATCATCATTGTTATCAGTGTAAGCCCGTCTTTGAATTATTAATAGAAAAGTAAAAAGTTAAAGGAGAACTCCGGTCAATTTTAACATTGAGCTAATTTTTTTGTACATTTGGAGTGCTGTCAGTACAGACAAAAACGACAAAAATCGATGTTGCCTACACCATGTTATCGTCTTTATCGTCTTTATTTATATTGATTTGTCATTACGACAGCCATGTGAGTGGTGTTATTAAAAGGATAGTTCACTTTGAAATTGATTTTTGATAATGTTTTAGCTTACCTCAAGGGCATCCAAGATGTAGGTGTCTTTGTTTCCACAGTATATTCAATTTTGATATTTTTCAGTCAAACCGTTGTTGTCTGTCAGTCATACACTGGAGGCTAAGGGGGTCCACCAAAAAGCATGCACAGAGAAGTCAAAATTAAACATGATTTAATGACTCGTAAATGTAATTACACATTGATGGCCTAAGACATGAAACGAGCGTTTTTTGTGAGAAAACAAACGGTATTTATATCGTTTTTACCTCGTGTAATCACAGTGACGTCCAAGTGATCTGAATCAGTTGTTCAATGTCCAACTGAACCGAACTGAATCAGTTCAATGTTACGCCGGAAGTGATCACTTGCGTGTGACGTCACTCAATATTTACACAGAGATTTCGGAAGTTTTACCTTTTACTAAACATATTTAGATATACCGAAATCGTCTTCCATTGCGGTTTCCCGTATATATAAATATGTTTAGTGAAAGGTAAAACTTCCGAAATCTCTGTATAAACAAAGAGTGACGTAGGCGCGCAAGCGATCACTTCCGGCGCATGCGCAGACCCAAGCGCCCGTGCCGTCAGATCATTTGGTCATGGCTATGATTACAAGAGGTAAAAACGATATAAATACTGTTCGTTTTCTCACACAAACCGCTCGTTTCGTGTTTTAGCCCATCAATGTGTACTTACATTTACGAGTCATTAAATCATGTTTAATTTGGACTTCTCTGTGCATGCTCTTTGAGGTGGGCCCCATTAATCTCCATTATATGACTGATAGACAAGAACGATTTGACTGAAAAATATCAAAATTGAAAATACTGTGGAAACAAAGACACCTACATCTTGGATGCCCTTGAGGTAAGATAAAACATATCAAAAATTAATTTCAAAGTGAACTATCCCTTTAAGAGTGACCACGGTCAATCTGACTGCAGTAGATGTGAAAGATATTAATAAAAATTATGTTAATTCAGTCAGCTCACATACCTCTATTTTCTTCCTGTTTTCAGTCGAAGTCAACAGTAGTCGATTGCCGATGTCACGCGCGCGATCATTGGTGAATATCATCTCTAACCTCCTCCGTGTGTTCAACATCTGATTCGGATGAACTATCCATTTGAGGTGATATTCTCAGAACACCACACAGTGGTAGGTTTGAGATGATATTCACTAATGATCACGCGCGTGAACTCGACAATCGACTACTGTGGGCTTCGACTGAAAACAGGAAGCAAATAGAGGTATGCGAGCTGGCTGAATTAACATCATTTTTATTCATATCTTTCACATCTACTGCAGTCAGATTGACCGTGGTCGCTCTTGATAACACCACTCACATGGCTGTGCACTCGTAATGACAAATCAAGGACATTAAGAGGCGTTTAGAACATGCCCCATTGAAGTCAACAGGGTGCGAATTTTAAAAAGACGATAACACGGTGTAGGCAACACCGAATTTTGTTGTTTTTGTCTGTAATGACAGCACTCAAAATGTACAAAAAATGAGCTCAATGTTAAAATTGACCAGAGTTCTCCTTTAAGATGAAAAGACCAGCTTTAAAAAAAGAAGAATTTCGTCCAGGCTGGTTTATGCCAGTTTGTACTGGTCTAGTGTTGGTTCAGCAACAAAACTTCACAAGCAAAATTTAGAAAATGAAGCAGGTTTGCTAGTCTTTTAATGCCAGCCAGCTTCTGTGGCTATTTTCAGGCTGAGAAAAATGTCTGGCAAACCTATATCAGGTTTTTCAAATGAAGCAGGGTTTGTTTTTCAAGCACGCTAGCTTTCAGAACATAACATGACCAGCACAGATATGACTTCAGTCTCCTCATTTACCTCTACAATGAACATGTCCTCCGCCCCTCTTTCAAAATACATCTTCCTCTCTCTCTTATTGACGCAGAGAGATTTCTGAGAGGAACAAACTCCATTCTGCCCGTACAGAATGATGAAGACGTCTGCGTCTGTTCCCGCAGCAAATATATCACTGGTGAAGATTTTAATCTCATAGGGAACATCTGCAACACACAAGAGAACGATCTGTGTAGTGTAGGTCTGTCTATGACTATGATGAGGCACAAATTTGCATATGTCTGTATTTATGAAGCATGCAAATATAGTTTTTATTTATTTATTAGGATACAGCTAGTTTAAGGGTATCTAAATGTGTGATTGTTTACCTAATTATACTTTTGGGGACAAATTTGCAATATACATCAATCAATTTTAGATGTATAATCTCCCCAAAACATACAAAATAAGAGTTTTAATCACTTCTAAAATTATGTTTATTATTGTTGTTGTTAACTTAAACTAAAACTATAGAAAATTGAACTCAAGCTAAAATAAAATCTAAATATTAGATTCAAAATTTGAATTTAAAAAAAGAAAGAAAAAAGTTGAATGTTACCTGGGCATCTAAGCGAAATAAGTTGAAGAATGAAAATTACTAATAAAATTTACACTAATAAAAATAAGAAAAGCACATTGCAAAACTACTAAAACTTAAAACAAAAAATATAAAAAATAAAAGCTCATTTAAAATATTAATACACTATAACAGTATATACGTAATACTAAAATGAAAAAGATCGAACTAATTAGTAAAGTTACAAAAGTTTAATTCATGTCCCCGTATTACGCTATTTTAAAGGTTCATACTTTGAATCGCAACAATGTCTTGAGCAGGACGTTTTGCAGCTGTACTTCCTCACCATCAGCATTAACAAGTGTATGTTCATCAATGTAGTTAAACAAGTGTTAAATCTGATAAAAATCCTCCCGTTGAAAACATCCACAATGATAAAATGATTCATAAATAAAGTAAATAAGGTTTAGTATTACTCTGTAATCATTATAATTAGCTTTGCAGAGCTTTGTAACATCTGTAGAGTATAGCCATACAGTCGTGTGTAGGTGTGTGTCATACAGGGAGTGTAGAGATGTGTCTGCAGTTCATTAGGGTACAGGTCTCTGACAATGGCACCATCATCTTCTCCTTTATCCAGCCAACGGCCACATGGAAACCGCAGGAGCTGACCCAGAGATGGAGCGTCGATCTCCACCCAGTCCAGAAACCAGCCCGGAGACCCACCTGAGACACACAGGCAGATTTTTGATTTTTAAAGGACAGTTATTATTTTTAAAAAAGTTTTATTTTTTATTTCATGGATCCAGGATAATATGCATCCTGATAAAAGCTCCCTTGGCCTTTGGAATTAAAATATCCCCACATCATCACACACCCTTCACCATAGAAAGAGATTGGCCTTTAAAAATAAAAATCTGCCTGACTCTATGGGAGTTTAACATTGATGTTCCCTGATTTATGCACCCTGTATATTAAGGAAGAACATTTATTTATTTATGATACATTATTCATTCACAAAGAAAATTGGTGTCCTTAAAGCTTGGGTTTTTCCTCATTTTTTTAATTAAGGCATTAAGATAAATTTCCAAAAGATGATTTTTTATTCCTTTTTTTAGGCAATTTTAGCATGGGTGTCCTAACTTATTCACATCACTGTACATGTAATTTAATCCTGTGAATTTCCAGCATCATTACTCCAGTCTCACATGATCCTTCAGAAATCACTCTAATATGATTTGCTGCTCAAGAAACATTTCTGATTATTATTATCAGTGTTGAAACAGTTGAATTGCTTCATATTTTTGTGGAAACCGTGATAAAAATTATTTGATGAATCAAAAGTCCAAAATAACTATATTTATTTGAAATAGAATCATTTGTAACATAATAAATGTCTTTACTGTCCTTGAAAAATAAAAGAATTACAAACTGACCCTAAACTTTTGAATGGTAGGATAAGTTTTATGACGCATAATAAGTGATTTTCACTTCATAATAAAGCATTTTCAAGCCAATCACACTGAGAAAAATAAGCCATTGGCCATGTTAGTGTACACTTTGAAATGAACCTTTCTTGCAAAAACCTCTTCACAATTATTTTGTAATAAAATTAAAAATACAGTTCAAACTCAATAACCTGTCTTATCTGTAAATAATATCACTATTGTAAACAGCACAATAAGTTCATTATTATGAATGGTTCTGCATTACTTCTTTTTGCTGTAAAAAGAACAGCCGATTGGTTACACTGTAAATCAATCATCAGTGCACAGATTTGAACTCAACCAATCCTCAACTGCATCTACGGAATATTTGTGTTTTCAATAGAGAGCCTAAGTCCCTCCCCTTCCGGTCGACCACCATGGGACCTTATTTTGGAAAAATATTAAATGGTAGAATGACAATCAATGGCGAGAGACAACAAATATTTTGATCTCGTTTGAATTGTGCCCTGAATTACACATATGATGTTTGTCAATTTAAAAGATATATTTTAAAGTAAAGAAAGTCACAGTTTGATGTAAAACCGTTGAGGTATAAGACTGTGAAAATACGTAATTACAAAGACTACAAACCCCAAAGGCGCACATTTTCTCCCAATGAATGAAGCTAACTTTACTGAGGCTGTCTGTCATTGTTTCTACAGTCTTACGTTATAATCGTAACGTTACGCCGTCCTACCTGAGTGTTTTGTACCAGACTGCACACACACGAGCAGCGGATCTCGTTTCTCTTCCCGGGAGATGTAGTTCATAGAGCGATTTTCACATAAAACTAAATGTTGCTCTTCTGTTTTATGACAAACTGCGACGTTTTTGACTTATAGAATTATCTTTTAAATTGACAAACATCATATGTGTAATTGAGGGCACAGTTCAGACGGAATAAAAAGATAAGTTGTCTCTCGCCATTGACTACCATTCATATTTTTTCCGAAATCAGGTCCCATGAGCTGGAAGCGGAGGGGCGGGACTTAGGCTCTCTATAACTTAAGCATTAATAGAGTGACATTTGCTGTGACTGTGTGTGCATGTGTGTACCTGCGTTGTCATGTCCGATGCGGATTCTCTTGAGTTTTCCGATGTCCACGGCCTCAATGGTGAACTCATCGATTAATCCCAACTCAAACTTGTTCTTATAGTTCTTAGAAGCCTTCAGATTAATGATACCTGACACAAACACAAACACACTTTCTGTAGCTGAAGGACTATTTAGTGCTAAAGAAACACAATGTTTCCAGGTTACCTGTGTCATCTTTGGTTCCGTAAAGAATAGCGTAAACATTTGCATCTGTCCCGGCGTTCTTCTTCTCCCCTGTTTTTACTCTCATTGTGAATGTGGTTGACATGGCTACACACACACATAATCCATGCATGAATGCTATGAACAAATACTATTAGGTTAAAGCAGAATTCTTGTGTAACATTCAAAACCTTTTTGCTCTAGTCCAAGTTGAGCAGGCGACGACTCGTCTTCTTCATCTTCATCCCTCTTCATGAACGCTTCATCCACAGGCACTAACTCACGGCACAGCTGCCCGTCATCTTCGTCAACGGCCAACCAGCGCTGACATGGGAAAAAATACCTGAACACACACAAACACAGTCAACACAACCCATAGGAAAGACAAATCACGAATGAGATCAAATGAGTCTCAATTGTTTCTCCATTCACAGTAATGAGATTGAAAAGATCACAGTTTTCATCTGAGGAAAAAAGACCTCAGTAACAGAAATAACTAAAACTAACAATACAACTAAAACCATAAAAATAATTACTGGAAATAAAAGAACTTAAATAAAATAAATTTTAATATTTTTATTTGTTAAGTGCCGAGGCACCATTTCTCATTTTCCTTTAGTTTAACCTTTATGTTGTGTTCGGGTCATTTTGACCCGGAATGGATTTTCTTTTTCCAGAAAATGTTAGTTAATGTTATTGAATTGGACCAAAACGTACTGACTTTGATCACATGGGGGATAACTACTTCCCAAAATAATTTTTGTACTTTTTGGGGGATTTTTTCCTCACCTTGTTACACTTGTTGTGTTCCCGGTCAAAAAAAGATCGGCCAACAAAACATAGCTTATAAATTTCTAAGCTATATCATCTCAAAATATTGGATTCAATCTTTTTGTCAATTTATTTTCTTTTACAGTAATTGGGGCAGGTGTTGCATTTTTTTATTTTTTTTTTTAACTGATTTTTTGTAGGCCTCATTGATCTTTTGATAATTGTTTAACTAGGAAGTTTGTTTTGAAATGCTTTTATCATGTACAAAATGGCACACTTGTGGTGTTCCAAAGTATAATATATATTACATGTATATGTAACATACTGTATACAACATTGTATATTAATGATACTAAAATAACTCTGCTCAGTGAAGATTTAAGCAATGTCTCAAATTATGCCTAGGTTTGCTTGGATCCAAAGTCTGAACTCAAACATTTCTCATCTAATATTCCCAAGATTGAAAGATCTGAAATGGTGACCACATTAACTGTATAGCTCTCTACTCTTACTGTGCACCAACAATGTACTCATCATACTCATTTTTCTCCATGTAATGGACTTCAATGGGCACTTCAAACGGTTCAAGGTCCAAAAGACAGTTTCAGTGCAGCTTCAAAGGGCTTTAAACGACACCAGACGATGAATAAGGGTCTTATCAAGCGAAACGATCGGTCATTTAAAAAATAAATAAAAAAATTTAAGTTTTATAAGCACAAATGCTCGCCTTGCTCTGTTCTGTGATGCGCGTTCGTGACTCTCCTATTTAGACTCGTTCATCAAAATGAACCATTTTGTTCATTTCGTTCGTTGAATGAACCAAATGACTCGAAAAAAGATTTGTTCATTTTGATGACTGAGTTCAAACAGGAGTCACGAACACAAGGCGACCATTTGTGCTTATAAAATTTTAACTTTTTAATTTATTTTTTAAATAAGCAATCGTTTCACTTGATAAGACCCTTATTCATCGTCTGGTGTCGTGTAAAACCCTTTGAAGCTGCACTGAAACTCTCATTTGGACCTTGAACCGTTTGGTTCCCAATGAAGTCCATTATATAGAGAAAATCCTGAAATGTTTTCATCAAAAACCTTAATTTCTTTTCGACTGAAGAAAGAAAGACGTGGACATCTTGGATGACATGGGGGTGAGTAAATTATCAGCAAAAGTTTTTTTTAAAAGTGAACTACTCCTTCAAACCTCATCCGTGAAACCAAGGTTATGTGTTTTGAGATGTGCATGACACTTACATGGTATCATCTTTCGTATCAAAAATCTCGACGCGGTCCAGGTACCACGCTGCATTCGCCTGCTTGTTGTCATGACGAATCCTCAGTTTCTTCAGCTGGCCCAGATCCATCCCAGTGATCGTGAATACGTCCTCCTGAAAATGATCCGCATTCAGATTCACTCTGTACACGTTTGAATGTGTGGGTGTGTTGTGTTCCAATCACCTGTCCACGCTCAAACTTGTTGAGGTGGTTCGACTTGCGTAGTTTTCTCTCGCCTGTGTCGCCCATTTCTCCATAGATGTTGACGTAAACCTCCGCGTCGGTTCCGGCCCCCAGCACAGTCCCAGTGAACACGTGAACTTCATATGAGTTGTCTAAAACAAATCAACACACAAGAGTTTTCTTTTATTATTCGAAAAAGCATAATAGGGGGACTTGAACACTTCAGCCACACATAGAATTGTAATCTAAATGCATTGGATAAGAAGTGAGCAAACTAATTCATTTATCAAATTAAACTTATCTGAAATAGCTCAAGCAGAGTTTACAATGAAAACATTTCACAAAAAGAAATTTTAAGGGATTAAAAATGCATTTAAAATAATACATTAACTACATTATGTAATAATGATGTATTCATAATGTATATATATTGATTGTTTTTATGAATATATTAATTTTAAATATGTTTTATTTCATTAAAAATGTTAAATTGTTTATATAATTAAAACAAATTGAATGTACAGTCTTAATTAATTTATGAATTTTAAATAAATTATATAAATATTATATAAACCCTCTAGGTCTTCGTAATCCTCAGCACACAGCTCGACGAGTATCTCTCCATCCTCTTCACTACGAGCGAGCCATCGGCCACATGGGAAACTGGAAGTTCGAACGACCTCCTTCAATTCCCCAGGGGATTCCTCTTCTTCCTCCTACTCATGATTACAGACAGTAAATATTCAGATTAGTAGTCGATCAATATCAGTTTTTTAATAGATTTGTCAAAATTTTACATTAGGTCCCTCACAATATTAAACAATTAGGACAATTAGGTCTAAATTAAAATTAAGTATAAATTAAGATCTTATTGAGAAAATACAACTTTTTTGTTTAAAAGCAAAGAGCTAATAGTCACATGTCAAATTGGCTTGTCCCTAAACTGACCTTTTTCTTCTTTTTCTTCTTCTTGTCTTTCTTGTCCTCCTCTTTTTTCTCTGGTTTCACCATTGCCATGACCAGCCGTTTAACTTCCACCTTGTCCAGGAACCATCCAGCCCCTATTCCCGAGCCGTCATGGCCGATCCGTATCTTATAGACACGCCCTATATCTAGGGCCTCAATCTTAATCAACCAATGAAAGAAAATTTCAGAAAATCATTTAGCTTTTAAAATATACAGTTAGATTGTCATGTACAACTCCATTAACTCACCCTAAAAATCTCAGTGGTTCCTCTCTCAAAGTTGTTGGATCGGCTTTTGAGCCATATTAGTTCAGTTTTTCCTTCCTCACCATAAATCTGCAGGAAGACATTTGCATTCGTCCCTCCGGCCCACACGTCTCCTGTCACTACGGTAACTTCATAATTGATCACTGCCGATTAGGAAAACACTGATTAATCATTTTTAATTCACAGTAGCTGATCTGAGGAGGATCTACTGTATTCCTCAGATTTAGACGTCCACTATTAACAGTCAAATTTGGATTGCATATTTTGAAATAGCACAGTGCCTGCAACGGAAATGTCATTGGTTTGATTTCGGTGAAAGCATTTGTCAAACGTATAAATGCAAGTGAAATACATACATTTCTCTATCTCCAGAGTTTCACTTGGGTAGATTTCCACCTCCACCTTCCCATCAGCCTCATCCTTACAGAGCCAGCGGTGACTGGGGAACATGTACTGCAGCCCGTGCACCGGCACCCAGATCTGAACGCTGTCCAGAAACCAACCAGCTCGCAGGCCCTCGTTAGTGTGGCCAATCAGCAACCTGTTTATCTACAGGACCCTCCCACAGAGGAGGGGAGTCTCGATAAATACACAAATACGGCAGATTCATTTTATTACATGAATACAAAGTGTGAATGCTGTACTGTACGAATGTATGAAATTTGTATGAAATATGTTTATGTATTTTATTAATCATATTTCATTATACAAGGAGCCACAACCTCACACTTAACACAATGTATTTGTGGATAGTTATTTGCATAGTTAGTATGTACCTATCCAAACAGAATAGAATAGAATAGAATAGAACACAATGGAGAAAATGTAAACAACTGAAATAGAATACATATAAACATTAGATACAATAGAATAGAATAGAATAGAATAGAATAGAATAGAATAGAATAGAATAGAATAGAATTGAATTGAATTTGAAAAATAGAACACAATAGAGCAACTGTAAACAACGGAAATAGAATACATATGAACATTAGATGAAATAGAATAGAATAGAATTTGAAAAATAGAACACAATAGAGCAACTGTAAACAACGGAAATAGAATACATATGAACATTAGATAGAATAGAATAGAATAGAATAGAATTTGAAAAATAGAACACAATAGAGCAACTGGTAACAACGGAAATAGAATACATATGAACATAGAATAGAATAGAATAGAATAGAATAGAATAGAATAGAATAGAATAGAATAGAATAGAATAGAATAGAATTTGAAATATAGAACACAATTGGGCAAATGTGAACAACAGAAAAAAATAGAACAGATTTGAAAATTAGAACCTCATCAAATTTGAACATCAGACAGAATATAATGAGTTTAAGAGAATTTGAACAGGACACAATAGATTAGAAGAAATGTAATCAGAAATATAACAATTATGAACATTAGATGAATAGAATAGAATAGAATAGAATAGAATAGAATAGAATGGAATTAATTTGAAATATAGAGCACAATAGAGCAAATGTAAACAGAACAAAATAGAACAGATTTGAAAATTAGAAAGAATAGAACAGAATTTGAACGGAACACAATAGAACAAATGTAAATAAACGGAAATAGAATACATATGAACATTATATAGAAAAGAATAGAGTAGAGTAGAGTAGAGTAGAGTAGAATAGAATAGAATAGAATACATTTTTAACTTCAAATTGAGTGAATGGGACTAACCTGATCAGGTAGCATACCTTGCCAATGTCAAAGGTCTCAATTGTGAAGATGTCCGTCTGTCCAGTCTCAAAATAGTTCCCCAAGTCGTTATCCGAGACGACCAGCAGCATCTTGTTGGTGTCGCCTTTCTCTCCGTACAGCTTAACGAACACCTTTGAATCTGAGCTGGCACCATTAATACTGCCTGTCTTTATCGCAATGTGATAGCCAACAGCTGGAATAAACACACTGTATTTCAGTTTTTCTATAAAACTCGATGCTGAATCGGATTGTATCTACTTTCAGTGAGTTTTGCTAAGTTATGCATCACTCCTCGTGTTGCTCATACGAGTGATTTGAATAAGCTCTGTTTGTGCTACAGAGATGAATGATGTATTAAATCATGCAGCTTGTTGAGGAGGGATGTGTAAGCTACCTATTTGCACTTCATTTGTTTCATTATTGTACTTATGAATGTTTGTATGTGATTATGTTTTTATGTACAGATGTACACTCACTGAACAAACGTTGACCATCATCAGTAGGCACTAACTCTCTCACAATCTGTCCGTCGTCTTCGTTACGATCCAACCACCTGAGATGAGACAGAGAGAGAGAGAGAGAGAGAGAGAGAGAGATACAGTAGGTGAGTGTGTAAGTGTGTGTATTTGTGCGTGTGTGTGTGTTATAGGTGTGTGTGTAACCAAACTCTCAGGTTGGTGTAGGTAGGGTTTCCTCTGCACGCTTTTAGTGTCCATTAGTAACCAGAGTCTGTTTTCTCAACTACATAATTGACTTAAACACCACTCTCCCATGTTCTTTACCCGGCCAGACACACGCACATATGGGTACGTACTTTTACTGCTATATAAGTTTGGAATATGCTTTCCCACATTTAATAAACATATTAAACATGGTGTTTGTCAGATTGTCTTGCCTGAAACATGGGAACTCGATGGATGAAGCTTCAGGCTGCCCCTCCTCTCTGATCATCACCTTATCCAGAAACCAACCACAGCCTCCGCCTCGTCCATCATGACCAATCCTAACCCTCCTGATCTGTCCCAGTGTGACCGACTCTATTAGAAACTCATCAGCCTGAGAAAACAGTAAAAGACTTCTATTCCTGCAGTATATAGTATACATTCTGTGTACATTGTGCAGCGCATACTGTTCTAAGTTCTGTATCCCACAATGCAATGTGTTTATCTGTAGATTTCATTTTCAAAATGAACCGGAAATACGCTATTTATTTATATATAAATATTTTATGTTAAATTTAAGACTGCCTTTATCGGATCAAAACTTTTGGTATATTATTAGAATTTAAAATAACAGTTTTCTATTTGAATATACTCTCATAAAGGATTATTAGGAACACCATACTAATACTGTGTTTGACCCCCTATCGGCTTCAGAACTGACTTCTACGTGGCATTTATTCAACAAGGTGCTGAAAGTATTTTTGCCAACAGGACTGCCGCATACTGGATGTTTTTCCCTTTCACACCATTCTTTGTAAACCCTAGAAATGGTTGTGCGTGGAAATCCCAGTAACTGAGCAGATTGTGAAATACTCAGACCGGCCCGTCTGGCACCAACAACCATGCCACGCTCAAAATTGCTTATATCACCTTTCTTTCCCTTTCTGTCATTCAGTTTGGAGTTCAGGAGATTGTCTTGACCAGGACCACACCCCTAAATGCATTGAAGCAACTCCCATGTGATTGGTTGATTAGATAATTGTATTAATGAGAAATTGAACAGGTGTTCCTCATAATCATTTAGAATTTTATATTACTTAATTAATTATTATATTTATATCATTTAGAAAACTGTGATGAATTTTCAGAATCATTACTCTAGTCTTCAGTGTCACGTAATTCTCTAGAAGTCATTCTAAAAAAATCAATGCTGATTTGTTCCATTTAATGTCTGACGCCAGCATGTTAAATGTCATTACTTACGTTTCCTTTCTCAAACTTGTTGACGTTGTTTTTGCTCATGAACATCAGACGCTCTCCGGTGTCTCCTAAGTCACCAATGATGTTCAAATAAACGCTGGCGTCTGTTCCGCTTCCACTGATGTTTCCCGTGCAAATCGTCACACGGTATTTAATAACTATTAATCGGCAGCAAAAAAAAAATTAATTAAAAAACAGCAATATGTATGTAAAAATAAATTCAGGGAAAAATCGAATCATCTTTATCTTAGCTTTTTCCCCAACTGTAAACTATTGATATGTGTGTGATTGGGATTTTATCTTCCATTAGACCAAAACAAGTAAAGGTTATTCATTGGTTCTTTGAAGTCACTTGGTTTAGAAAATGAACCTTATTCTTATTAAGAACCATCATTCACTGTATGTGTTTTTTTGTAGCATAAGCAAAGTTCTTAATGTTTCATCACTGGTTCTTCAGATCTGTGTTTTGAGTTCTGGGTTCTTTAAAGAACCAGTACTACAATGTAAATGGTTTTCTCACGATCTAAAGAATTTCTTGTTGATACTTAAAATAGTTTAGGCTCTAATTTGATCCTTCATCTTTAAGACTGAACGGATGTGTTTTGCATTTTGTGCTTTGTGTTCTCTCACTTGGTAAAGGTTCTGGCACCAGTTTTCCAGTAGCTGGCAGTTCTCTGATGATCTCATTGTCGTCTTCATTGATGTCCAACCAACGGTTACAAGCAAATGAGTATTTCTCTCTAGTAAGAGTCTTCATCAATGTCACCTTTACGCAGACAAACACAGTAAAGCAGAAAAAAATGTTAGTGCTTAGACCTCTGGCAACAGACTGGACAAACAAAATATATATTTATATTTTTATAGTCCCCTGCAATCAATCATTTTATCCCTTAAAAGTAACATATTTAAAGGGTTAGTTCACCCAAAAATGAAAATTAAGTCATTAATTACTCACCCCCATGCTGTACCAACCCCGTAAGACCTTCGTTCGTCTTCGGAACACAAACGAAGATATTTTTGATTAAATTTGAGAGGTGGATCTCTACCACATAGGCTCCCTAAGGGATTGAAACTTGGCGGCCCAGAAAGTCATTGAAGAAAATGTTTAAATATTCCATGTGACTACAGTGGCTCAACTATAAGTTTATCAAGCGACGAGAACACTTTTTGTGCGAAAAAAAAACAAAAATAACGACTTTATTCAACTATTCCTTTTCTTCCTTGTAGGCCTGAGACGAGACTTCAAGAGATTTCCACGACGCTTGCGCGAAAACTGAACTGAAGTAGTTGAAATCTCGTGGAAATCTCTTGAACTCTCGTCTCAGGCCTACAAGGAAGAAATGGAGTAGTCGAATAAAGTCGTTATTTTTGTTTGTTTTTTCGCACAAAAAGTATTCGCGTCACTTGATAAACTTATAGTTGAGCCACTGTAGTCACATGGAATATTTAAAAAATTTCTTCAATGACTTTCTGGGCCGTCAAGTTTCGATCCCTTAGGAGCCTATGTAGCAGTGATCCACCTCTCAAAATGAATCAAAAATATCTTCATTTGTGTTCCGAAGGCGAACGAAGGTCTTACGGGGTTGGTACAGCATGGGGGTGAGTAATTAATGACTTAATTTTCATTTTTGGGTGAACTAACCCTTCAAACAATTTTTCCCTTTAAAAATAGGTTCTTCGTGCTTTTAAATACCTTGAATTAAAACCCAAACACTAGCTTCATTTAGTATATGTGGATCCATGAACATGTAAATTAGCCCTGCCTCCACTCACTCACACCACCTGATCCACTTGGTCAACTGTAGCAAATGCTACACAATGGCAAGTGGAAATATTGGTTTAATTTAGCCGTAATGCAGTTTTAAGCAGAAAATACTCAACCATCACACATGGTTTCTCTTAGACATATAGACATTAAAAACATGATTTTCAACACAGAGACTGTTTAAAAAGAAATTATGAATATGGCATATAGCATATATGGTATGCATATAGCATAGCACAGATAGGACTTGCTAGAATTTGATTAGAAATGTTTTGAGTTCATATTGAGTTTTTTTAAGACTCATATTGAGACTCAAATTTTAGCAGTACATTGCACAAGTCATTTTAAATGTACCAGTAGCTGAGAAAACGGGATGCTTGCTTGCCTAAATCATGATTAGAGTGTGAAATGGACAAATTGGCTGTGTGTAATAGTGCACGAGCCTCTAGTGCAGGTCTCTCACCCTGCCAAGGTGCCAGCCAGAGAACGGATTCCTCTTTTCGTGCCAGATTCTCAGCTTGCGTATCTTCCCGATATCGGGCATTTCAATCTAGAGCACAAGCAAAGATGCAAATGTTTTACAGTACATAATTCAATATTTTCAAAACTACAGTGGCCCTGAAAAATGTCTGGACACTTATAAATAACACTACATTAGAAATAGTAAACTTCGTTTACTATCGTGATAAATTCGTATCTACTAGAATGACTTAAATTGAATAATGTGAACACATTAAGTATATAAATATGTGAATGTGACGCAAAGATAAAAAGAGAAGCAGACATACAATGAACTTGTCACACTGTCCCTGTTCAAAACTGTCAGATTTGCTCTCGAGTTTCATCTCATCGCTCTTGCCGTTTTCTCCGTACACCTGCAGAAAAACCTGCGCATCGGTGCCGGCACCTTTAATCTCCGACGTGAAGATCCACAGAGACCAGGGGAATTCTGGGAATCACAAACACACAGAAAAAAGAAATTTGTGTCTTGATGGTTTAATAGTCAATTCAGCAATATTTGTTTGATGATTATGATTATAATTTTAACATTGATTTATTTTTATTTTATTATTGATGTTATTTTCTTTGAATATCATTTTATTCTATTATTAATATAATGTTATTTTATTATTGTTTTGAAAAATATATATAATAGTATAATAGATTATAATTATATTTTATTATGGATGTTATTATTTTTATGATTGCTGTTTTTCTATTATTGGTGATATTATTTTTTTTATTATAATTTTATTTTATTATTAGTGTTATTTTTATGAATATCATTTTATCATTGGTGCTATTTGTAAAAAAAATATATATTTTACATTTTTAATTGATTTCATTATTTTTATGAATACAGATTTATTTTTTGTTGGTTTTATTTTTTTATGAATGTAATTTTCTTAATTCTTTTTTCAATTTCAATTCTTTTTTTACTTTTTGCATTATCATTTTGAAATAATAGGTCACTGACTAAATGACTGCACTGAAAGAATGACAATAACTTTCAGCGCATGTAGTGCCTGCTTACACTGGATTGCAGGTATTTAGTGAATAAGACGCATGTCTTTACACTGAAATACATCATGTTTAGTGAATCTGTAAAGCTCTTTGCATAAAAGTGTGTGCTAAATGACTTAATGTTAATGCAAATTTTCCCCAGACTGTTTCAACAGAGCAATATTTTGATAATTTCCTCACTCTTTTGCTTTTTATGTCTAAGTGAGACCATCTCGTACAGTTCTCGCTCCACCAGTCCATCACCCTCATCTTCATCCAACCACCTCCCACAGGGAAAAACCTGCTCTAAGCCTGTGAACGGGCAGTATACGGTCACCTGTGAGAGAAAGGGCGAGATCGCACGTTGTATGTATGAATAAGTAATGAAAGCTTCAAAACACCTTATAGCCCCAACACACACCTTTTCGCAATACCATCCGCAGCTAATCCCAGCGTTGTCGTGTCCGATGGTGACTCTGCTGAGCGGGCTGAGCAGTTCCAGCAGCTCCACGTTGAAGATGTCGATCTGGGCGCGCTCAAACGTGCCGCCCTCCAGGAACAACTTGCCGCTGTTCTTGATTCCCTTATGACCGTGCATTACGAGGTGGATCTTGGAATTAGTGCCCGCTCCACGAATATCCCCCGTCATCACCTGCACGTTATACACGATCGCTGCACGCATGTACACAAAAAACAAATTCAAAAGGCCTTTAAATCATCAGCATGATCAAAAACTGCTGCCTTCTGTCATCATTTCATACAGTTTTAACAACTAAAAGACCTTTTAGTAAAATTGTAAAAACTTTGTGTGTCTTTGCTATGAAATCTTTACTGACTTTTATAAAGTAGCCAAAGCATAAAAATAACTTAGATTTTTTAGTAATATTTCAATTACATGAACATTTCAATTACATGAACTAGGGCTGCACGATTATGACAAAAATCATAATTGTCGATTATTGCTTTGAAATTATAATTGCGATTATTAATTACGATTATCACAATTTACATTGAATGATGTTTTGAACAGCTTTATTCCATTGTTATATCAAAATAAAATGCCTGAAAACTCCTGAAAAACTTTCAATTCCTTTCGATGGTTTAAAGTAACACCAACTAACTTTTCCTCTTCGGTCACCCTACTGGTTGGAAACGAAATTGTCCATTGCCGCTGTCGTAAATAATTTAGCCTACCGTCGCACGCACGCTCACTGTTTATCCAGCACCGGCTTTAGAATGAACGATGTCCACAGACAAGGTAGAGTATGTTGCATGATTTCATGAAAGGATGATGTATTGCAACATCAGAAACGAAGAAAAACGAAATAATGACTATTATAGTGCTTGATGTAAAGCAGTCGAATTTTGTAGTTCTTTTTGTGGTCGGGTTCCCACCCGAACTCCGAAGTTACATAGTGCCAGTAAAAGCGATACAGACCCCGTCAGGCGACGACAGGAGTGCCTTTCACCCTGTTACGACTTGATGAACCACTGATAAGATTTTGGAAACATTATTTTAAGTAAACAATGTTAGATAGTGTTGCTTTAATGCTAATTATAATGTTACACTAACTAAAGTTAAAACAATGGGGAAAAAACCCTTAAGATAACCTGTAAAAAAACACATTTTAAGCACACAGAATAATGTAAGTGGACTTTTTATAATTGTGCCTTTGTACGATTACATAATTGTGGCATCCATAATTGTAATCGCAATTACAAATTCGATTAATTGTGCAGCCCTAACATGAACAATTCATATTCTTTAATTCACCTTCTTTTTTGTTGTTGTTGTTGAAAAATCATGTTAAAATGTGAGTAATGAACATGATCCATCAGGCTTTTGAGGAACATTTATTTGTACATCTCTCAAATATTGAATTTGATTGCATTATATGTTTGATCATAAAACTAAGCATTTGAAAATCATCTTACAAAGACATATTATGGAAAGATATTGAGTTACGACTGATATTTAAATGCATTTTATGTCAGTAGTCTGTTATACTGTTATAAAGATCTCATAGATTTACATTACAAGCTATCTGAATTTTATCTTACTTTTTTGGCCATATAAATATCAGCATCTGCACCACATTGCATATTCTTGCTCAATTTGGGCCTCTGAATAACATATGTGCAATAAAAGCCTAATGTACACCAAACATGATAAAAAACCTAAAACACAAAAGCAAACTTTTTTAGATTTTCTTTTATATTTTGATAAAAGTTTCAATAAACATGTTTTACTATATATATATATATAGTAAAACATGTTTATTGAAACTTTTGTCAAAATATAAAAGAAAATCTATATCAAAATATAAAAGAAAATCTGCTTAATCCTGACATACTACATGTCAGGGTTAAGCAGTGGCGGTTCTACTTTGAATTACACCCAGAGCGAGACCCCTTTCGAGAGCCACTGTAAATAGAACGTATTGGTTGATTTTACAGTTAATTAACCTAAGATTATTTAATCACCGATATATCATTTTAATCATATGCACTTCAAACACACACAACTCTTACCCATTGGTTGTGTGGCCCCGACGAGCACATCTCTTTGTATTTTGCCGTCCCCTTCTGAGATGTCAAACCATGCATCAACAGGAAACTCATAAACCTCTTTATTCCCCATGTCATCAATTACAACCTAAAACGCATCACCATAACACATAAACACACCATATTACAGTAATCACGGAGGAGAGAGACACAAGATATTCTTTATGAGGATTATATTTCAAAAGTGTGTTTGTGTACTTTATCACACGCCCAACCAGCAGAAGAGCCCTTGTTGTTGTGTCCGATGGTGATTTTTCGAAGTCTGCCGAGATTTGGCGCTTCGATGGTGAATTTGTCTTCATTGGCGCGCTCAAAATTGTCCTTTCCCTCGCTGGCCAGCTTCCGTTCCCCTGAAAACATCACACCAAGACTGAGCAACACAAAACACTAACACACACACAGAAACATCGACTGGTTTGAGTTCTGACCTGTATCCCCAAACTCTCCAAAAATATTTAGATAGACGTCAGCATCTGTCCCACTGCCTTTAGCATCCATTGTGAAGACACTGGCTATGTACTTGTTCTCTACAATCACATGGACACACACACATTAACGTATATACAAGGTAAAACTTTTATGGACGTGTTCCATGTTTTTTCGGCATTAAATATGATTACACCATGGTATTTTTATGATCCGTGAGGTCTTTCTTAGACAGAGCCGTGTGACATCTAGTCTTTCTCTCTCTGTGAGATGTAATGTTATATTGTCAGCGGTATATGGGAATGTTGGACTGGTGATATTGTGATCCCCACCTGAAACCCTACTCTACTCTACTACTAAATTTCTCCTAATCCTTTGTATGCAACCTGAGTCTGGTTTGGGCTGGTGATGTTTGTGTGCATGCATCCATCATCTATGGTCATGATCACATGATCTATGTGATGTTATCTATATGGTTTAAATGGAAAAACATATAAATACTGTATGAATTATATCTATATACGTAGGTTATGTAGTATTTATTACTGAAGTAGTGTTTTTATTTGAGAGACAGAATTTGATCTGATGTACTTTACGTATTCTACAGGTGTCAATGAAAAAATATGTTCTGAAAAGATATGTTCTGTTGGTTGTATATTGATTAAGTGTTGGATATGTTTTGTTGGTTGTATATTGACTAAGTGTTGGTTACATGTGTTCTGTTGGTTTATATTGACTAAGTGTTGGTTATATGAGTTCTATTGATTGTATATTGACTAAGTGTTGGTTATACTGTATGAGTTCTATTGGTTGTATATTGACTAAGTATTGGTTATATGTGTTCTGTTGGTTTATATTGATTAAGTGTTGGATATGTTCTGTTGGTTGTATATTGATTAAGTGTTGGATATGTTTTGTTGGTTGTATATTGACTAAGTGTTGGTTATATGTGTTTTGTTGGTTTATATTGACTAAGTGTTGGTTATATGTGTTCTGTTGGTTTATATTGACTAAGTGTTGGTTATATGAGTTCTATTGGTTGTATATTGGTTGTATATTGACTAAGTGTTGGTTATATGTGTTCTGTTGGTTGTATATTGGTTGTATATTGACTAAGGATTACCGAAGATAGAAAGTGATATGCGTTGGGACAACATAAGGATGTGTACATAACAATAGAATTTAAAAAAATTGATGATATCTTAAATACTTAAATGCTTGTTTAATAATCAAATAAAAATGGTTCTAAACACATGTATGGCACATTTTTCAGATGATCCAGTAAAATCAATAATCTAAAAATAAAATAAAATAATGTTCTAACAGTTTAACCTAAAAGCATGTTTTATATTTAAGAATTGTGTCTAATTTAAAGTTTAACAATTTATTGCCACATTTTTAAGTGGTCCAGTAATGGGATTCATAGCACAAGTATGTATTGTAAATAAAAGGTCACAACATACGTTTTGGAATGTCCATTGGGTTTAGGCTGCCCAACAGATATCGGACAGTTAGCCCATCTGCCTCTTCTCTGCTCAGCCAATTGTTGCAGGCGTAAAAGAAGCGGAGGTGTGGCCTATTCATGTCAGTCACAATGACTCGGTCCAGGAACCAACTGGCACTCATGCCAGTGTTATCATGCTCGATTCTGTATTACAGGAAGCACATCACACACTGTAACTCTTAAGACTTGCCTTTAAGGTAGTTACACTTAGATGTATGCGGACGTATGCATGTACCTAATTTTCTTTATCGGCCCAACATTGTGAGTTTTGATCCTAAAGACGTCAGTCTTGTTCTTTTCAAAGGCTGTTCTGCTCCTGAAATAGAGAAATAAACCAGTGAATAGACTCAAAACTAAATGATTTACTGTGACAGTCAATCAAGCTTCTAACTTTGTAATGCACCGATATCTGAGACTGACTATGAATGAGAGTGTGTTTATGAGAGAACCATATGTCACTGTCATTGACCCACATATCATTCTACGGTCTCTTGCGTTGGCTTTTGCAAATGCATCTCTCTAATCAAAATGCAAAATGCATGAATTAAAAATCATCCAGTATGAATTACACATCCACTCACACTGCCAAATTACTCACACACATCCACACAGACTTACCGATGCGGTGAAACCAACACACATGTCACCTGAGATCAGCACGCTGAAACCGCACCAGCAAACTTTGGAAATGATGACATTTAGACAGATTCAGAGATTCTGTTAAATATCATCTCGATTCCAAAATGTTGCATTTTGACTGTCGGACAGAATTACAGTCCAAAAACATTTATGTTCTATTCTGCTGAAACTCTCTGAGAAGGCGGTAATACATAATAAATGAGTTTTGCTGACTGGATGAATCCCACGAAAACGTGTCAGGAAATGTCTATAGGCTCCCTTTCCTTAAAGTAAAATAACTTTTCTTTAGATATTGGGGTGAAATTTAACCCATTTATGTTCTTGATAAGTTTCGTGAGATGCACCAGATACCCAAATACACAACGTTTCTCAAATAGGTTGTAAAATCAAAAATTTGGAGACATAAGCTAAACTTCCAAATGATTTATGAATAGACAGTTTTGAATTGTTCTGCATCTTCATCTAAACTTTTCTGAAGCTGCATCTGTCCTTTTTTTCTCCTTTCTAATTTTTATAAGTCATTATGCAACATTAACCGTTTGGACATTCATCTGAGCAAGTAAAAACTCTCCCATTAGCAATTCATTTCTAAATCATTTACCGATCATTGATCGGCACTGATCAGGAAGACTGATTACTGTAGGGAGAGTTTTGAGGGTCTGACGTTGTCCTCATATAAAATCAACACGCACACATGGGACATTATATGTGTGTGGAGATTTTTATGAGTAGCCTACCTTTTGTGTTAAGTATATGTGCAAACCTCTCATGTTTTCCTGAAAGACCACAAAAGGAAGTGATGCCATATGACTGTACCCTCTCATTGATTCAATGAGAAAGTCACATGAATCTCTTCACCTTCAGATGAATGTCCATGGTGATGCTGTATAGAGGAGAGCAAATCCTGTTCTTTGCACCATGTGATCGTGGGGATATATGAGCCAAGCACAATTAAAATTAGTGGTCGACCGATATATCTGCCGATATTTGGAAATTTTTAAATATCAGCAATGACCGATAAGTGTTTCTGATTAGCCGATGTATTGGAAGTGGGACTTTTATTTTGACAGGCGGTGCTGAGAACACCAGCACCTGAGAAGAGAACGGTAGGACCATAGATATCTATATAAAGGCTAGATATGTCGTCCACGCTGCTGGCCAATGGAAGTCGACGTCTGCAGCTGGCGGCCATCTTGTCACAGGCAGCTCGCTCACTCGTAACATTGTGTTAATGGTACATGTACTATTTAAATGACCATAACTTGCTCAATTATCTACCAATTTTCAAATGGTTTGTTTTGTTATAAACATCAGAAATGTAGTTATGACACTGCATACTTATGAATAAAAAGTGTATAAATAAATAATCATCCAGATAATTATAGCCACGTTAATAACGTTTGTAAGAAACCAAACCGTTTGTAAATCCATCAAGATTTCAATGAGATAAGAGTATTTGTGTTCGTGGTGACCACTCATCTTACATCAGCTTGTCTGTGACGAGATGGCCACCGGTGATGACGATGGAAACTCCGCCGTAACACATCTAGCCTTTATATACATATCTATGGGTAGGACTTGATCATAGATATCCATAATAAAGGCTAGATCGTCCAGGCTGCTGGCCAATGGAGGTCGACGTCTGCACCTGGCGCCCATCTTGTCACAGGCAGCTCGCTCACTTGTAACATTGTGTTTAAATGGTGTATGTATTTTTTAAATAACCATAACTTGCTCAATTTTCTACCGATTTTCAAATAGTTTAGTTTGTTAAAAACGTCAGAGATGTAATTATGACGCTGCATACTTATGAATAATAAGTGTATAAATAAATAATCATCCAGAATTATAGACACGTTAATAACGTTTGTAACAAACCAAACCGTTTGTAAATCCGTCAAGATTTCAACGAGATAAGAGTATTTGTGTTCGTGCTGATCACTCATTTTACATCAGCTTGCCTGTGACAAGATGGCCGCCGGTGATGACGAAAGAGACTCTACCCTAAGACACCTTGCCTTTATTGTGGATATCTATGGGCTTGATCACACAGAGCTCTCTCACATTCTCCATCTTCATTAGTTTACGATCTCTGACAGTCATATCTAATACTTTGTTAGACAGAACTAGTAAAAAAAAAAAAAGTAACTGCGAAGTGAGTGAATGCGAGCAGAAGATGCAGCTTCACAGGAGACGAGATCGAAAACTTTAAATCCTTCATTTTAAAATATGCTGTGCTACATCCAGTTGCCCACTGTGTCATATTCATATCGTTTTTTGTATGTAAAATTAGCGTTACCTTGTCTTTATTTGAAAAAAAGTGATTAAATATTAATTCATTTTTTAACAATTACTTTGTGGAAAAAAACTGTAATAGGTTTGCAGATTCAAGAAGTTGCCATCTAAGGTATAAGTATGTTTTTTTAAAAGATTTGTTATCTAATTTATTAAATATTGATTCAAATAAATAGAAAGTATATATAAAAATATCGGCTTTATATCGGCGTGCTCTCTAAGATATATCAGCATCGGCCATTAAAAATCCAATATCGGTTGACCACAAATTAAAATTCATGTCATGAATAATCATATAGCCCTACTAAGGAAACAACATCTGTTTCCCAAAGATGTGTAGGTGTGAATGAGATGGTCAAAGCATGCAGGATGTTCTCTTGTACAGCATTGTGCGCAAAAAGCAATGCACGGCCACACACGAGCAGATGAGGTGGCCTTGTTAATGTTATACCTCTTTTCTGTGCTGTAGATTGAAGAAAAATACAAAATTAAATAATTAATATGACAGAAATGCACTGTCACTGTCAAAATCCACAGAAAATCCTACTTATTTCGCACCACAGACGTCCTCAAAAATACCAGAAAATTCAGCTGACACTTGAAAGATTTGAGAACACAAAACAATTACAAGTAGTTAGTAAACACATCTTGATATGCATGGATCCCTTTAAGAAAAACTACCTGACTTTGGAAACTCTCAAGATCAACATCATCATGTACAGATGCAGAATTGAAGCAGAACTTACTTGCTGGCCAGGTGAACTTTGGGACTCACACCAAACTCTCCAAACAAGGTGATGAACACATTAGCATCAGTCCCGGCACCCTTAACATCACCCGTGATGGCCACCACCTCGTACACTGAGGAGAAAGCAGAAATTTTGGTTATATATCTTAGTTATACCCGACCTCCACCAAAGAAAGCATCTTGTTTTCATTTGCATAACATTAGAAGGGTTGTAGTCTCGAATGTGCTCAGGTATATCCCGTGTAACCCAACAACTTGCTATTCTAAGCTCACCCACTTTTGTATAAGCTGAATTGCTGTAAGCAATATCTGTAACTTAGCCATGTTAATGGAGTGAGAGTACGACATGGCCCTGATGCTCACTGTGTGCCCTCTACCTTTCTCTGAACCACTGCAAGACCTGTGACAACCAAATGCATGTTTTATCCTGTGGAGCAGCGTGAGTACAGTTCAAACATATAGAACATGCTTTTCTAATCAAAATGTTCACAAACTCAATGCATTTTGGGATTAATTGGACAATCAATATGGGTTTCAATTCAGAATGTCATACCAAACCCCATTACAAACCTATTTATCTTGGCATGTGGCAATATCCTTGTGCCCTAACTTCAAGAATTATTATGGCTGTATAAGGTTAAATTGATATAATTCTTTAAACATTTAAAAAAGTTCTTGATGATTCTTAGAGGTTCTTCAAACAAATATCTTGATAACAATGTCTTCCACTCAAACCACATCCATTTTGACTAGTTTGTTTATGACTCTAATGAAATGTGGCCAGTTGCATAAACTGTTTAAATTAGTCTTACAATTCAGTCATTTAACACTGGTTATATAACAGTTTTATTTTAACAGTTAGGCTACATAAAAAACTAGACTGGTAACTACCACTTAACACACTGATGGTCAGACTAGCTCTTGACACACAGTCAACATAGACAAGAGTATTAGTTTCATGTTGCAGATTCCGACGGCCAGGGCGACAGTACAAGAAACGCCATCATTTGATTGGCTGACAACCCGAGGGGCTGGTGTGGGAACAGTGGGATGCCCCCACCAAAGCTAAGACCAAACCTACGCCCTTGGTCGGTTGAGTTTTGTCCCGTGCAACCTCCCCTTTTTGCCTCCTTTCACAGTTAGCTGTCAACTATCTTACTGATAAAATAAATCTTGAAGATAACTATCTTAGTGATAAATAATGACATTACTTATGTTTTGGTTTACCAGTATCCTATAACGGAAAGCGCTTGAGTACAGCACTCCTGCTATAGGCCTACCTCAGGTAAACGCTGCTATTATATTTCACTCTCTTGCGTTGTTTGAAGCGTTGTTAAAGGGATAGTTCACCCGTATGAGTTTACCTCTTCTGTTGAACACAAAAGAAGATATTTTGAAGAATATGCGGGTAACCAAACTGTTCATGGACTCCATTGACTTCCATAGTATGGATGGGAAAATACTATGGAAGTCAATGGGGCCCAACGACTATTTGGTTACAGACATTCTTCAAAATATCTTATTTTGTGATCAGTAAAAGAAATACACTCATACAGGTTTAAAACAACATGGGGGTGAGTACATGAATTTTAGGGTGAACTGTCCCTTTAAGTTGCGATATATAAGGTAAGGTTCCCCTGGGTTGGTGCTAAGTGATAACCTCAATTCAAAGTGCTACACCTGACTGAACCTGACAGCTTGACGTCCACCGCGCTGAATGCGGTTTTGATGGTTCCATGAAAAGGCCGATTAGAGTGTAATGTTTCAGGCCATAGAGAGGTGCCCGTCTGATTCAAAACCACCGCTGGCACAGCGCCCGCCGCCGTTCTGTCATGATACCCTGCTGCCAGGACACTCTAATAATCAGCCAATCCAGACACACTTCTGCGGTGCCAAACAGAGACCTCTAGAGCTGTCTGCCAAGATGAAATCCGGAAGGTTCTCTGACTGGACGTTAGTGAAATGCTCAGAATTTGACTGCAAATCAGATACGGACTAAATTCTGATTAGAAATAGCTATTCCATACCTAAAAATAAGAACATTTTAATCTCCATAGTGCCACTCCTGTTCATTTGGTCGTTAAAAAAACGTTATTTCTGTTATTTCGTTATTTCTGTTTTCGCCATTCAACCTCCAACGTTCAGGTAATCAATTAAGAGATGTTCCAGGGTTAAAAGAAATCCAACCTGTGAGAAACCGAGAGGATGAGGGTGCCTGACTGAGAGTGAAAGCAGAGAAAGAGAGACAGACGCAGATCAAGAGAAAGACAGACCCAGAAAAGACAGACAGTTTGACAGTAGGTAGGGTGGCTCTACACTTAAAGGGATAGTTCACTTTGAAATTAATTTTTGATATGTTTTAGCTTACCTCAAGGGCATCCAAGATGTAGGTGTCTTTGTTTCCACAGTATTTTCAATTTTGATGTTTTAGGTCAAACCGTTGTTGTCTATCAGTCATATAATGGTCCACCTCAAAGTCAAAATTAAACATGATCGTAAATTTAAGTACACATTGATGGCCTAAGACACGAAATGAGCGGTTTGTGTGGGAAAATGAACAGTATTTATATTGTTTTTACGTCTTGAAACACAGCCATGTCCAAGTGATCTGAGAGCGCGGGCGCTTTGTGCCTGTGGTTACAAATGTAAAAAATATATAAATACTGTTCATTTCCTCCCACAAACCGCTCATTTCTTGTCTTAGGCCATCAATGTGTACTTACATTTACGAGTCATTAAATCATGTTTAATTTGGACTTCTTTGTGCATGCTCTTTTAGGTGGACCCCATAGGTTTCCATTATATGACTGACAGACAAGAACGGTTTGACCTAAAAATATCAAAATTGAAAAATACTGTGGAAACAAAGACACCTACATCTTGGATGCCCTTGAGGTAAGCCAAAGTGAACTCCTTTAACCAAGTCTCCAAATGTAGGCTGATCCAATCCTACACCCTCATGTTGTTCTAACCCTGCTTGCTAAATGCAGAAAATTCACATGAACTAAGGCAGACATGCTACAAAAAGGACAACAAAAAGAGTACAGTAGCCAATTATGACCAGTATTCAAAGTTTTCTGAAGTCATTCTCGATTTGTGTGAAAAACAGGCCAAAAGTTGTTCATTGATAATCTTCTCCATCACTGGTTACTGCACAGTGTTCATTCGAACCCATTAGAAAATGGAAGGGAAGAAAATGAGGGTGAGTAAACGATGACGATTAATAAATGCATTCAATTTTGACAAACTGCTTTGGGAAAACCTCAACCTCAGTCTCGGTGAAAAGACTTGAAGAGGATAGAAAGAAGAACAGGAGTGGAATCCTCTTCCAGAGTCTACCTTTCTTTTTGTTGAATTCATCTTCTTGATCATCCGATTCCTCCGTGTGATAGTTCATCAGCTCCTCCTGGTAGATCTCGGCATAATCCACCTGTTTGACCTTTGACTTCTTCCCCTTCTTCGCTTTCTTGTCCTCGTCGCTGTCGGAACCTTTCTTTTTCTTTTTATCTTTTTTCTTCTTCTTCTTATCCTCCTCTTCCTCCTCCTGCACGGCGTCCTCATCCTCCTCTTCCTCGGCTGACTTCTTCTTTTTCTTGCCGTCTTTGCTCTTTTTCTCCTTGGACCCCATGTCGTCTTGTCCTTCTTTGCTCTCGGACGCTTTGCGCTTCTTTTTCTTCTCTTTCCTTACCTCTTTTCCGTCCCGTTCCTCGCTTGAGGATTTCCCTTTGGTCTGTTTCTCTTTGCCGATGGGCTCATTGTTGTTCTGCTCGTCTGTCCCGTTGTCATTCTCTGTCACCTCAACATCTTCCCTTTTCTTCCTTTTCTTTTTCTCTTTTACAGAGTCACTCTTTTTTCTCTTCTCCTTTTCTGTAAGTGTCTCAGTGCTCTTCTGTCTCGTCTTCGCGTCCCTCTTACTCTTTCCTTTCACTGTTGGCTCCTTCTCCTCTCCTTCGTCATCTCTTTCTTCGGTTTCTGTTGGTTTTTTCTCTTTTGTGGGCATCTTTTATTCATCCAGAGTGTGGCGGGGTGAGGGTGAGTGTTTCCTCGCCGTCTGCGGTGTAAGGTGTCGCCGTCTGACCCGTGCAGGCCGATGGGCCCCTGCGTGCAGCTGGAGCGGGGCCTCAGCTCGGAGCCGGAGGCTCTCTCGCGCAGGTCCTGGGGTGCGGTGAGGAGCTCATGAATAATTACTGGTCGCAGAGTGGTCACATGATCTGTGAGAGAAAGCAAATGAAAACGGAGAGGACAGCGAAAGAGAGGGGGGTTGGGCCTTATAATGTTCATTATTCATGGTCCTGGGATCGCTTTACGATAGCGCACACTAACTTATATGGTTTTTATGTTTATAAAAAATACATCAACTCAAAATGCACATTGTACATTTCAAATGCACATCAACAGAAAAAGGACACAGAGAGAAAAAAAAAGGAAGATTATTACAAAGACAGACAGACAGAGAGAGAGAGAGAGAGAGAAAAAAGATACACCAGTAGAGAGGGAGTATTACAGAACAGATAATTAAAGACGCTTCACTAACACTTGTAAATAATTAACAGTGATTTCATTAACACAGATAAATAAGTTATTGCCACTGGATTAACGTGGTCAAACTATTTAACATGCTTTACCCAACCTAGGCAATAAAGAAGATCGGGCTCCTAATTTAGGCAAATTGCCGTCTGACTGAAAGTGGAAGAAGTCGCTCTAAAACACTTGCGTGTGTGTAGCTACATAAGAAAATGAGAATAAACAATAGCTTATAAACACTTTTTACATTTTCTTGACTGTACAAACCTTGCCTTCACGATGTTGTTAGTGTCATTGCATTCATATGACATTGCTAAAGTGTTGTGTTGGTTTGAGATGTTCGGGTTAGTCGTCAAGTCGTTTTTCGATTTGACAACTAATCAAAATAGCCGACCCTAAAACTTTAGGGATTAACAGTAAAGTTTGTTTCTTCTGGCCAAATCCCAAAAATGTATTTAAAAATATATATTAAAATTTGATTCATATGCATAATTTAAAATTAATTATATTAAAATAAAATAAAAAAAATACTTGTATGTGTGCAAAATGTAATTATAATTTTAGACGCATACATTTTTTCAACAAATGTTCACTTTAGTGTTTAAAGAAAAAAAATAAGCAGAAATAGCTGGAGATTTTACCGACAGAATGTAACTTTCCATCTTATTCTTATGGTACCAAATCAATCACAATTCATTTAACAATCACATCACAAGCAGTTATATAGGTATTCACACACACACACACACACACAAACAAATAGCAATCATCAAATGTCAGGAAACCAAGCCATAAACATAAAAAAGCCTACAAAACAAACGTAAGATGTGTGACAGTGAATGCAGAACTGGTCTAGAAAGACCAATACATCACACGTTATTATAGGCTAATACACATAATGCTTAAAACCAATGCTAATTCTGGTGCAAGTAGATTGCTAATGTATATGTGTATGGATTATCTTTGTTGATTCTGAAGAATTTGAACCCATTTGAAAACCTTCTAACTCCTGCCATTAACTTATTACAAACACCTGATACTGCTTTCATCTGATAAACACACACACACACAACCTCACAACAGCTCATTTACACATGCACTGTATCTCTCGCATACACGGTTTTATATCTCCCTCTCTCAAATTACCTCAACAAGGATGTTGCGTGTGTGTGTGTGTGTGTGTGTGTGTGTGTGCGTGTGTGTGTGTGTGTGTGTGTGTGTGTGTTTTAGCCGGATTTGCTATCTTTGTGTGTAGGACGTTTCTCTTGTCCTAACCATTTACCACAATAAAAACATATTAATGCCATATTATTGAAGCCATATTAATTTTAAAGAAAATAACTCACACAATTTCTTTCCTTTGGAACAACAGTTTGCTCATGTAGAAATATGTTGTGGGCACAAACACTTTTACCAGCAGCAGCACTGACATGACCAGGACCAGCAGAGGGCGATATGACAGACAGAGCGCTCCCATGATGCACAGTCCACACACACACACACGCACACACACACCCACCATATGTTAAATTATTCACTCTTCACTAAACAGTCTGTTGTAAAGACAACAAATGGGTCAGCTAACCAGCTAATATACTTACATCTGACCCTCTTGTTGTCGGTGTTTGTGTCTGTCCAGTCCGCTTTGTAATAATCCGGATCAAGTTGTTCATTAAAGAGAACCGACTCAAAAGAACGATTCGTTTTCTGATCCAGTTTTCTGAATTCTTTGAGAGTGAATAATGCATTTAAATTTTTCGGTGGACTCTTCTTGCTGAGAAAGAAAATATTTTGAGTTTAATATTTAAATAAATATGTAAATATATTTAAATATTTAAAAATATTTAAATATGTGTTTAGAATAAATCCACTGTCCATGAGTATACATTTCAAAAATATATTATATTTACACTTAAATTATTCGATTTTACTATTTTACATTATAATTAAACTTGTATAAATCCATATATCCAGATTGAAAAAAACTCAGTACCCTAGAGTTTAACACTTTATAGGCTAGGTTTCATTTGTTAACATTAGCCTACTAGTCTATATTAGTAGACATGATCTAATAATGAACAATACAAGAAATTTCTTCATTTAGCCAAGATTACATTATGCTTACATTTACTGAAACATTTTAATGTCAAATGTCGTATCTGTTAACATTAGTTAATGCATTGTGAAACAACAAGGACATACATTTTTATGAGCTAAACCTGTTTATAAAGGCTGTAAACCATATAGTTCATGTTAGTTGATTCAATGTTCACAAATGAATTTGTTTGTCAAATTCTACATCATGGTTGATAAGGGTTTGAATTATTAATAACAAAGCACCCCATCAGTATTTTCAAATTATTTTATTAATCGTTCAAGGGCATTTTTCATTAGAAAACATATTCTATTTCCTCTGAGTTTCTCCAGGTAATCTCTTTTTTCAGATTTCAAAAGTCATTTTTATTTCTTACTTCATTTATGTCTGGTTGATTAAAATTTCTTACGTTTTTAGGCAAAATTTTGTAGAACTCCTTGTAAGGACAGTGAGGACATCACAGAATTAAAAAGAAGTGTGTAGAATTGTTTTGATAATGTAAAAAATGATGGGAAGGTTATGAGTAGGGTCAAGGGGACAGAATATACAGCAGCTTGTACAATAAAAAAATCATTATGTCAATGGAAAGTCTCCATAAAACATGAAAACAGGGGTAAATGATGAGAACTCCAGAGAAATCAAACTATGTTTGTCTGATTAACACTGATTAACCTCTGAAACTGATAAATTATTAACTACTGGATCAACATCTGACACCAACTCTGTGATATCTGAGAGAGAGAGAGAGAGAGAGAGAGAGAGAGAGAGAGAGAGAGAGAGAGAGTGAGTGAAAAAACACCACAGAACTAACTTTAAAGAGAAGCAGATCTGTGTACTTTATTGGCTTGACAAACAACTGTACATGTGTTACCAAAACAATAATAGGTTAACTGACAAAAAAAAACAAAAAAACAATGCATGATAAATATGAAAAAAATGCATAAAAAGTAATAACAGAATAATATTGTGCAGTTTAAGAACTTCTTAAAGACATATTTATCTATCTATCTATCACCACATAGATAGATAGATAAATATGTCTTTAAGATGTCTTCAAATTTCATGAAAAACAAAATCTCAAATCGCAAATATTAAAAAGTTGATTTCTTGGTAAAGTGATAAGGTCACACTGTTATCACAATATCATATATGAAAGAAACAAAGTATATAAAGTTCAGCATTATGAACAAGATCAGTCGATTTAAAAGACGCTAAAACCTCAATCACTGATCGTGAGAGAGAGAGAGGGAACCAACGGACTATAAAACATTCCTCAACATAAACAACTGTGTTGGATTTGATTACACAAAGTGTTACTTCATTTGTAAATTATCATACATCTTCAGAACCTATGCGTTAAACATGTACAAGCATTCACCATTATACATAAAAGTTTCAGCTGAAATGTTCAACTTCATGCCAAACTTTCTGCACTGACGTGGTTATTAATGAATGTTAAACTTGCTCTTAAAACAGTGCTATTGTTATAAAGGGCTCAATGTGCCTTAAACCGGTAAAACGTGCCACGATCTCAGCCAATTTGAATATATCTTATGTTTAATATACAACTGAGTGGACTGGGATTTTGGACCAATGAGATTCCAGAGTGGGCAGGGCTACCGTAGAAATAAAATGTTCTGTTTTACATCATTTGTCGCTATTGAGAATGAGGAGTTGACGTCATTTTACAGTGCCCCTCCCCTTTCCGCCATGTTGGTAGGATTCCCACGACGAAACAGTATTGATTACGTGTGTTTTTAGCTCGGTAGTAAAGGAGTTTCTCGCAATACCGCACTGTTTTACCATGCCTGGAAGTAACTGCTGCGTTAAAAACCGATAAAAACCCTGGTAACCGATAGCGTCACCTACCATCATGGCCGACCGGCTCAGACCCCGCCCAAGGCACGTGACTCCTCATTCTCAATTGTGTTTGGCGCATGAAGTCTCCTCACGAAGTTAAGAACATGATATCTGCTCACAAATACGACACAACTACAGAAAACCACCGAACAGGAAACACGAACCACTTTGCAACCGTCCCGACATGATTTTGTAAAAACACGTAATAAAACGGCTGGCCTTTAAGGCAGCGATTTGCACACACGCAAGTACACATGCGTAAGTCGAAGTTCCGTAGCGCCAGTAAACGGGAGGAGCTCTGCAAAACGAACCAATCAGATCGCACCGACCCTCATCCTCTTCACCTGCAGGGCCCCGTGTGCACGTGCAAGATGCCGCGAGCGTGCATGTGCATGAAGTTGAAAATCTCGTTCGGCATGGCGTGGAACCCGGGGCGGGGCTTGACGTTGTCATAGTAATGGTGTGTTATGAAGATCCCGGAGGGGTTCATAGGAAACGCCCAGAAGCCGTAGAGGTGAACTTCTTCGCATAACTCCATGGCCGCGGTGACGAGCATCAGGCCGCTGCTCAGGCGCTTGGCTCGTACGCCCTGCACGCCCCAGAAGCGCTGCACGTTCAGCAGGTACTGCGGGTGGAAGAAGAACACGCCGCGGGTGGACTGGAAGTCGTCCAGCATGTACTTCACACGGAATGACACGTCGGTGTTCCGCGTGTTGTAAAACGCCGGCAAAACCACCGAAGAGTTCTCGTAATTCCGGAGAACGTCGTAAAATGGCTTCCTCCATTTCTCCAACTTTTGAAACCTGGTGCAAATAGAGAGAGAGAATTAGTGTGCGATATTTGTGTGTGCAAACTGATTTTTTTTTTTTTTCCATAAAGTATAGTTATAGCACACATTTCTTAGAAGGACCTGCTGAGAATATATCTAGATTATATTTGTGTATACACTCACCTGAAGGATTATTAGGAACACCATACTAATACTGTGTTTGACCCCCTTTCGCCTTCAGAACTGCCTTAATTCTACGTGTCATTGATTCAACAAGGTGCTGAAAGCATTCTTTAGAAATGTTGGCCCATATTGATAGGATAGCATCTTGCAGTTGATGGAGATTTGTGGGATGCACATCCCGGGCACAAAGCTCCCGTTCCACCACATCCCAAAGATGCTCTATTGGGTTGAGATCTGGTGACTGTGGGGGCCATTTGAGTACAGTGAACTCATTGTCATGTTCAAGAAACCAATTTGAAATGATTCAAGCTTTGTGACATGGTGCATTATCCTGCTGGAAGTAGCCATCAGAGGATGGGGACATGGTGGCCATAAAGGGATGGACATGGTCAGAAACAATGCTCAGGTAGGCTGTGGCATGTAAACGATGCCCAATTGATACTAAAGTGTGCCAAGAAAACATCCCCCACACCATTACACCACCACCAGCAGCCTGCACAGTGGTAACAAGGCATGATGGATCCATGTTCTCATTCTGTTTACCCCAAATTCTGACTCTACCATCTGAATGACTCAACAGAAATCGAGACTCATTAGACCAGGCAACATTTTTCCAGTCTTCAACTGTCCAATTTTGGTGCGCTCTTGCAAATTGTAGCCTTTTTTTCCTATTTGTAGTGTAGATGAGTGGTACCCGGTGGGGTCTTCTGCTGTTGTAGCCCATCCGCCTCAAGGTTGTGCGTGTTGTGGCTTCATAAATGCTTTGCTGCATACCTCGGTTGTAACGAGTGGTTATTTCAGCCAAAGTTACTCTTCTATCAGCTTGAATCAGTCGGCCCATTCTCCTCTGACCTCTAGCATCAACAAGGCATTTTGGCCCACAGGACTGCCGTATACTGATGTCACTTCCACGCTGGAATTGCCCATTTTTAAAGAATTTATCCTTAACTAGATTTGTGGTGTAGGTCTACGTATTTTATAATGTTAACTTAAAATAATACTATAATAATTTAAAGATGTAGTAGCATTAGATCTGGACGGGAAGGATAACTCTGGGAGTTGGAAGGGGTGTGTCGTGATTTTGCCTTCTCACAAATATTTCTGTTTCATTTCGCATGTCAGACAGCCATCATTTCTACTAAAGAAAATGACAAAAGTAACGCACAGTAAATTGGATAAGTCACTTTAATCTGATGTCTGGATTGGAAATAGTAACGGGTTAGATTACTTGTTACTGAAAAAAGTGTTCAGACTTGAGTAACGCGTTACCGGCATCAATTGTATTTTATGTACAAGAGTTTGTTTAGTTTATTTGGGTTGGGGTGCCGTGGAAAAAAGAAAACTACAAAGGGGTGCCCTGCTTTCAAAAAGTTTGGGAACCACTGGATTAGATAATTGTATTACTGAGAAATTGAACAGGTGTTCCTAAAAATCCTTTAGGTGAGTTTATATATATACTACTAAGATACTAAGATTTCTGTGATATTCTTTTCGTGATAACAAATATTATCTCCAAACTCATTATGATGCTAAAATATATATATAAATTATTTCAGTTGTAAAGTATTAATATTCATCATCGTAATACTTGTTGTGCTGTCTTTTTATAAAACGATTCCAGTAAAAAATATTACATAAAAGTAACAACAATCATCAGTATTAATGAGGTTAATAAATAAAAATGTAAAAATTATCAAAGTAAAAACCCCAGACATATTACTGTGATGATAAATGGGATAAATAATGCCTACAATCAATAATAATAATGATCTGATTTTAAGTATTAAGTATCAGTGTGTGTATCATTACCAAAACAAGCTTTGTTTTCTTTATGCAATACACACTGGAATTTATCATGTAATATTTAATCCTATTTATAACATAATATTCACTCTTATATTAAATGTATGTGTACATTTTAAGTACGACTAATAACGGGATCACATTCAGTAGATGTGTTTGTGCGTGTGTGCAGTGTCTACCTCTCAGTTATGATGCTGGGATTTATTGTTACAAGATCAGTCTTAGATCCCACATCTTGACTGTAAACATCTGAGATGGGAGGAATATTACATCTGGAAGAGAGATTGAACGAGATGATCTCTAAATATTAAACGTAAACAAACGCACACATACACACACAGCGCTTCTGCATTTTACCGGAAGACAAAGTCAGCAGCATCAATCTCTCGTCCACACTTGCTGCTTTTGATGATGCCGCCGTTCCCGATGACAGCACATTTCTTAAACTGGGATTTGGAATAGGGCATGTCCTGCAGTCAGAGCAGAGAATACATTCAGAAACAGGACAGGAGGAACCGAAATGGGATTACAGGGATGATTGATTGGAGATGGTTGCTTGGCAACTGTTGCAGGCATTGAGTTTCTAGGGTGTGATCACTGCAGAAGTTGCTAGGTAACGCTTGCCGTGATAGTTAAAGATGTTTGATTCGTAATGTTAGGCAGGGTGTGGCGGCTTCACACAGAAGATTCAACTGAAGAAAAAAATGACATCTGTGTGTGCAAAAAGATCTCATGTGTGCAAATATATAACATCTTCTGCACCTCTGGTAATACAGTCGGAATCCGTGTTAAAGAATCCTAATTGATTCGCATAATATGAATCTTATGTGAATCAGATTTTGTCATTCTGATTTGATTCTTCTTTGTGCAACTTGGTAACACTTAAAGCTTTTATAGAAGTATTTGAATGAAGTAGGCTACTGCATGCCTTTTAATGAACCTTATAATGCATTGCCTCATTAATAACTGTAAGCACAGTTATAATGCATTATAATGCGCATCTATGCAATGCATTAAAACACATAACAAACAACTATTTTCAGATGTAATAAGGATAATACAAATGCAATGCATTTAAACTAGGTTACACTTATATCTGAAAATATATAAAGCATTATAACATATTATGAATACGTCAAGTTCTATTTTTTAGGGGTAATGTCTTGCTTAGGAAATAGTTCTGGAATTCTGGAAATAGTTAAATTCCATTAGAGTTTCTTTTCTTTTTGATGTCCATTTTATCCTCTTTGGAACTCTAAACTATCGGAATCTAATATGAGAATTCCAATTAGGAATGGTTCTAAATGATGATGAAATCCGAAAGGAATCATTAGTTAAAGGCATAGTTCACTTTGAAATTAATTTTTGGTATGTTTTAGCTTATTTCAAGGGCATCCAAGATGTACAGTAGGTGTCTTTGTTTCCACAGTATTTTCAATTTTGATATTTTTAGGTCAAACCGTTTGTGTCTGTCAGTCATATGATGGAGACCTATGGTCACCACCTCAAAAAGCATGCGCAGAGAAGTCAAAATTAAACATGATTTAATGACTCGTAAATTTAAGTACAAAGTGATGGCCTAAGGCACGAAACGAGCGGTTTGTGTGAGAAAACGAACAGTATTTATATAGTTTTTACCACAGTGTCCAAGTGATCTGAGGGCGTGGGCGCTTTGCGGCTGTGGTTACCAGAGGTATAAATACTGTTCGTTTTCTCACACAAACCGCTCGTTTCGTGTCTTAGGCCATCAATGTGTACTTACATTTACGAGTCATTAAATCATGTTTAATTTGGACTTCTCTGTGCATGCTCTTTGAGGTGGACCCCATAGACCTCCATTATATGACTGATAGACACAAACGGTTTGACCTAAAAATATCAAAATTGAAAATACTGTGGAAACAAAGACACCTACATCTTGGATGCACTTGAGGTAAGCTAAAACATATCAAAAAATAATTTCAAAGTGAACTATCCCTTTAATTCTTCTCTTCCAAGCTCATGTCAAAAACAAGCACTTTGAAGATGATTTAACTCTACGCTCACTCACATCAGGGAGCATTTTAAAAATCTCCGGGCTGATGTGCAAGATTCCACTGGTATCCACCTCGTAACGCAGTTTAGTGCCCGAGGGAGTGTTTCTCTTCGTGGTAAACAGGAAGGAGGGGGCATTGCAGCAACGGGACAGAGACATTCTATTGGACAGGGGGAGAGATGACATCATCATCACTTCATTACAACAAAAGAATCCAATTGGACATCAAGAGAGATGACATCATTCCTTTGACAGAGAAGCCCCATTGAGACTGTGTTGAAGTAGTGGGATAGAAGAAAACAGTGGACGTGTGCTTGTGGGACTCACTTGAAATGATCCGACTCTTCTTTGTTTTGCTCCCACTTACACGCCTGCAGGTTCCTCCATCGCTCAAACAGCTCTGATGTCTTCACCCTAAAACACACGCACACGTAAAGTCAAGCGCATACAGCGATTAGCACAAGTGCGGTTTCCTTAAGAATCACTACTAAAGAAAGGAAAGGAAGCGGCGCTCTTGCTCAGATATTATATGTCTTTAAATAGATGCTCTTTTTACAAGGTCTGTCCTTTGAGATGAGACATTCATCAGGATATCTGACTCCCGCTGGACTGCTTACTCTCTACGTACATTCATCTGAGAGAGAAACGTACATGGTCAGTACTTTCACATCTGTGATTTCTTGCCGTAGTTCCTTGCAGGAAGTGGAGTTGAACTCCAAAGAGCCATCGGAGCGTTCCAGATACCTGCCAGAAAACAGAGAGTCAAACACTCGGCACACACTGCCCTGGGCTTCCAGACTAACTGAAGATCCTTGTTGCACGTTTGCATTTCTACAGTCTTGCCAAACAATCCTGAGGGAATGCCAATGGATTTCTATCATAGCTTGGAACCAATCCTAACAGAATCAAATATGAATCCTACATTTTCTTTATTTACATCGCATTTGTGTTGCAATTAATAGGATAGTCCACTTTGAAATTAATTTTTGATATGTTTTATCTTACCTCGAGGGCACCCAAGATGTAGGTGCCTTTGTTTCCGCAGTAGTTTCAATTTTGATATATTTTAGGTCAAACCGTTCTTGTCTGTCAGTCATATGATGCATGTCTATGGTCACCACCTCAAAGAGCATGCACAGAGAAGTCCAAATTAAACATGATTTAATGACTCGTAAATGTAAGTACACATTGATGGCCTAAGACACGAAACGAGCGGTTTGTGTGAGAAAACGAACAGTATTTATATCGCTTTTAAGCTAAAACATACCTTTAAAGGAAAAGTTCGCCCAAAAAGTACAATTCTGTCCTTGATTACACACGCTCATGTCGTTCCTGCTTATGTTTAAACATTTTTATTTACAGAAACTAGGAGTGGCAATTGAAATAGTTCAATTAAATATATACGTATTAGTCTAGTATCAAATTATTCAATTATGTAATTCCAGAGGTTTCAATAACTAAATGATCTTCAGCGTTTACACCTTTTATGAAATTATGAAAATATATATATATATATATATATATAAAATTTAGAACTTGACATGATTAGAAATGAATTTATAAAATTGTATTAAAGTTTTCAGGTTCCATTTTTTTTAATTTTCCCTATATCCAAAATATGTTAATTATTTAAAAAAAACTAAAACAACAACAACAGTGAAACGTTTAATTGTATATGTATGTAGTGTATGTCCATAATTTTTCTGGGTCTTGTTTGTTCCCATTTGGATTGGTTCCAAATTATAACAGGAATTCCAAAGCCTTGAGGATTCTTCAACTTTGAAGACACATTCCTTCTGATTTGCAAGACACATTCAGCTTAAAATGGTCTTTTCTGATGTTCTGAGGAGAAATATAAAAGAAATAACAGTTTCACCACAATGAGAAGAGGTAGCAGGGTTTGGATGGATGAAATATGAGTCCTCACCTTGGTTGTGAAACAGAAATACAGAAAAATATGCATTAAAAAAACATGGCCTAAATGAATTAACTGTAAAATACAGTTTGTGGAGAAGTGTTTTTCTCATGTCTCTGTTTACCATTTTTATTCTTGGCTCAGACATGGCGTCTATGAAAACATCCTCAGTGCTTTGAGTTTCCATTTGAATGGGCTTTAAATGGACTGTAATGTGGATGGACGGCCTGAGCAGAGCACACACTGATATTGAAAATAAAATCAGAGCCAAATGGCGGCTAACTGTCTTTGTAGAAGCCAAAGGCTTTTAACAGGTATGTTAAAGCCTACAAACACTAAAGCATTTTTTTAAATATATTTGCTTAGTTACATAATAACATGTTCCAAATGATACATTCCATGTAACCATATGACTATATAACAGAAAAATAAATAATAATAATAAATATTATCAATACTAATAATAATTTTAGAATTACATTACTATTGCAATAATAATACTGCACTGTAAAATTAAAAGCTGAGTATTTAATAATAAGTATATCATTATTATTATTATTCAAAATTTAATTGTTTTAATACTATTTTATTCTATTACTATTGCTTTACATATTTTCATTGTATTTTTATTTAAATTGTATCTTATTCATATTCTTCTTCTTAGTAATAATAAATTAAATGCTGTTTAGTGGTTTACATTCCAACACTACTTTGAATAATTAAAGTAATGGTTTGTAATGAAGAGGAATGACAAAATAGCAAAGAGAGAAATAAAGTGAAAGAGCAATGGAAGGCAAGGCAGAAGAAAAAGAAACACATTTAGCGATTCCATACATCTCTGACTGGAGTGACGTCATGACATGTGACTGTGCTGTAGCCTGAAGAGGTGCACACTGGGTAATCATATGTGTGATCAGTCAACACCCTCGATGACACATTACAATCTTCTGTGATCATTTTGATGAAAAGAAAAACCGTTAAAAAAAAACAAAACCCTATTTGTTTAGGTCAAAAAGAGGCGGTGCAATGAGCAAGCGGGAATCAAGTCACATGACACACACACTCACACTCCACTACACAAGCCGTTTGCGTGCACACACACACTCAAGTGTGCTCATGTCACACACAGGTGAGGTGTGGGGGGAGGGGTTAAGAAATGCATGATGGGACACAGAAACAGGGACCCATGACATCCAGAACACAAGGAGGGTCTCCCAACCTCAGGTAGAGTGGAAGGGGGTGATGGGGTCAGAGGTCAAGGGCGGATGGAGAGTTGCAGACAACATGCAGAAACGGACCGGCGGTGTGCCGAGCACTGAGCATGAGCAGTCGGACCCTCGATGGAAAAGAGGACGAAGAAGAGACATCCTCGAGGGTTGGCAAGGAGGTGAACTGGAGATGCCATCAGTCTGGCCTACCTTTTCTTTTCTTTTTTTTTCTTCTGCAAATCAGCTAGGCAGGGCGTGAAAACTACGGAGATCTGAGCCTCAGAGTGCTGAAAACTCTGACGGACACATCTGTCGAGATGCATACAAGTGGATTAGGTTTAGAGTTTAAACGTGTGGTTCAATGACCCTTCAGTTCCTGAAAACCACAAAAGAGCACAACAGCAGGGTTCCCCGGTACACATCCCATCCGTTTTCTCCACAGAGCAATCAGCACTTCAGTATAGCGGGGCTAAAGGCACATCTTGAGGAAAGTCTGCTTTTCACTTTGTGGTTGCAGAAAAAAAAAAGATGTGTTTTTTTTATTGAAAATTGATGCAGAATAGGTTTTGTGTGAGTAATATTTCATAAAATAGTGAGGTGGCAAGGTGGACCTTTCACCCAGCACAGGGAAAAAGCCACATGTTATACCACTGTAAAAAAAAAAAATAATAATAATAATAATTTCTTTTGTCAAATCAACTTAAATAATTTGCGTAGTTCCGATAACAAAATATTTTGAGTTTCTGATGATTAAATCAATCTCCTTCATTGTTTTAACGCATTTTTTTTTTCATTTCAATGAACTTAAAATTTACGGCAACCAGGTTACTTCATTTTTTAAGTTAAACCAACAATATTTTTTTTACAGAGTAGCTCAAATAATATAGTTTTAAGTTCATATTTGTTCAATATGCTCACTTTATCAATGTTTACTATTTTAGTACTCATTTTTGTTAAATAAATACACTCTCATTAAAATATGTTCATTTTAAAAGGACAGAAACAAAATTATTTTTCTAAAGTAAAGATTATGAAAACATTGAAAGAGATAAATTAATAAATTAATATAAATTAAAAAAATAGATAAATGAATATAAAAAAATGTATTACTTTTTATTATGGATTCATCATAAATATTTCGTTTTGGAATATTAACTCTAAGGTGGACACCACAACTTAATATCTGATATTTCCCATCTGAATCTAACCATGCCATGTCAACAAATGGAAAAGTCAGCCAGATATTTATTATCATATTGATTTTTGGCACAGGAGTATTCTAAATGCCATACTTTTACATATTCATTCGTTATTGTAAAACTGTTGCTTTAATTACCTTCAACAAAACTGAAAATCATTAAGATGATGTTTGTCTCAAAATATATTCAATAAATTTGCTACATACTTAGAATTAGATAGTGTTTTAATATATATAGTGTGTTTTAAAAGAGAATCAAGGTAAATGCGCCTTTTACCCCAGGTGCGGCTTTAGCCCCATTATAATACTATAAATAACACCACCCTGCATCATATTTACTTAATGAAACCCAATACTTGTTTCTTGCTAATTTTGCTGATTTAAAGAATAGTGCCTGTTTTGTTTTCTCACAAAATGTTTGACAATATTTTATGCATAATCCATGATTTCAAGTTTACATTTATGGCTAGTGACGGAAGAAACTGCTATCTGGGAACGTTTTACTCCCAACAGTGACAGATTGTGTGGGGAAAAAAAACTCTGAAATACTGGGTTTCTGCAGGTTTCATGAAGGTACATTTAAGACCTTTTTAAGACCTTTCTAAGACCAAGTAAAGAATTGAAGGGAACTCAATACACCAGTGCGTTCTCTAAATGTAATGTCTACATTCACATGAAATGTCTAATACAACTTGCAACAGATATCCATAACTTTTTAATTCATTTTTAAGCAAAAAAAGGTTTCAATCGCTTCAATTTTGTCTTGTTTTCCAGTGCAAATGTCTAAAAGTTCTTAAATCAACATATTTACTTAATACAAAGTCTTGTTTTCTGCGAAACTGATAAAAATGAAACGAGTTTATGATTGAAACAAGAACAAATATCTGCCAATGGGCTCAGGAATATAAACTCAATTCAAGGGGACGTTTTCATAACTCACCGACAAATAATTGTTCTTGTTCTCTAAACTCATATCATTCTTCAAGACCTCATTTGACATTTATATTGGAGAACAGGACAGAATACTGAGGAAGATATTTTTTGCGACATTTAATGCCATGATGTTATGAATTTAAGGCTTTCCCCTTTAAAACCTTTGTTAGGCCTTAATTTGTGTAAGAGCGAAAAAAGACTTTAAGACCTTTTTAAGACCCACAGAAACCCATTAAAACCACACCTTTGACATTGAACTGCCTTTGTTAATTTCATAAGTGTATAAAAGCTTATACAAAAATCTTCATTCATATTTTGTGAGAAATTTTAATTTTTTGAACTTAGCATCATCAAATTAGGTAATAATATTCCGTTTTTTGCAAATCAGCTAAAAAAAATCAAGATGCAGGGCTGTGTAGCATTTATGTCATATATAATAATACATCATTTAATAAATATGTTTAATAACTGTGTGTTGCATTCACTAAAATTACTTACTTTTGGTAAATTGGTTTTTATTGTACAATAATCGGATTATCTACAATTTTTGCAATGCTTTATGGGATGAGCAGTCAATTCCCATTTAAGTGCAGTGTCTTTGTTCAGATCTTTCGACATGCAAATAATTTGCACTATACAATAAAAACAAACTGCATGGAATAATGTTTCCCACAATGCAATGTGCCCAACATTTCCCCTCCCAGTGTGATGAATAAACCAGTAAGTAAAAAATAATTACAGCTGAGATGTTTTACAAAGTGTAGCATGCTACTGTTTGAAGTGTGTATTATGACATAATACAAACGATTTCAATTACTATTTTAAAGGGATAGTTCACTTGTATGAGTTTCTTTCTTCTGCTGAACACAAAGGAAGATATTTTAAAGAATGTCGGTAACCTAATAGTTAACAGGACCCATTGACTTCCATATAGGAAAATATAATACTATGGAAGTCAATGGGGCCCAACGACTGTTGGTTACTGACGTTCTTCAAAATATTTACGTTTGTGTTCAGCAGAAGAAAGAAACTCATACAGGTTTGAAACACCTTGAGGGCGAGTATATGATGACAGAATTTCATTTTGAAGTGAACTATCCCTTTAACAAAAATATCGCTAGTATACAGTGAAAGTTAGTATAAAGTTAGTATCCCATTGTGAAAAAAAACCACAGACCGTTGTCTATTTTTTCTTGGATGTTCAAAGTTATGAGGTTGCGATTCATTTCACAGGTTGGTTTGGAGAAAGCGAATGGGACAAATACTTCCTGAAGCGATTACTGCTGTGCTTGGAAAAATCTAAAAGTGAAACTCTAATTAGTCCTGGTCCTCTGATTGGCTCTGATAATCGTTTTAGCTGCCACAGCTCATCTGATTGGCTGATGGGATTAGATGTGTCTCCAGTTCATACATGCAAGCGGCTGATCATTGGCTGTGTGGCATTCTCTCTCGTTTCTCTCTCTATCACTTTCTCTCTCTCTCTCTCTCTCTCTCTCTCTCTCTCACTGTCTCTCTAGAGTGTTGGTGTTGTTGTTGAGAGGTTTCTGTGCGGTTTTGTACCTTTTCCTCCCATTTCTGGCCGGCTTCATCCCTCCATCATCGGGGTAACTAATGAGCCCGCTCCAGTTGCCCACCTCCTCTCCTTTGAGGCGGGAAAACTGTTGCCCACTAGTGAAAAAATGAGGCAGGTCGTTTAAGGTTTCATTTATTTGTTCAAGGCAGCAAATAAATGTCAAAAACACACAGATTTGTATAAGATTTGAGTTCTTTCATTGATGGCTTATTTAAGTATGTACAACTTTGCGTATGCTGTTCCTGAAAATCGTCCAGATCAGACAAGTGACATGACAAAGATGCAGACCAGAACAGCCTTTCACATCCAGGAAATCAAAAGTCTTTACATTTACAGAAATATCATCATTATCAGCTGCAGTCCGCACAGTGACGACAAAAGTGTTTACCGGGTGTGTAACGATAAACTAAAACTAAACTCGTGAAACTATACATCAAACTCAAACATTAACCTATGGACTGTCAGATCAGCACAGTCTTATCCCAAGACGTCATATAACTGACGTCTTGGGACGTCTTTTGACCATACGTCAACTTTTAGGATACCCTTAAACGTCGGTTAGATGACGTTATCGGATCCTAACCCTAACCCCAGACCTAAACTTACCCCTAAACCTACCCCGTCACCTAACTGACGTTAAAGGTAAAGCGTCAGTTGTATGACGTCATGTTCGTCATGCACCCGACGTTTAAGGGTACCCTAAAAAGGCGGATGTTGACGTGTGGTCAAAAGACGTCCCAAGACATAAGTTATATGACTTCTTGGGATGAGACTGTGTTAGTCAGATGCGTGTTTGTTCGGTAATTTTTGACCCAAATATTTTACTTTTGTCTTTTTTTTCTTTCTTTTTTTTTTTTGGAATGGTCTGAAAATTGGTAAAGGTTTTGGCACTTGCTGCCAAACACACACACACACACACACACAAATCATGGAAATGATTTGGAAATGTTAAATGGTCCTGAAAAAAATCACACTTGTATGGTTTGTACTTCATACAACACACTTGTATTGAAAATGAATGGGATACGAATTTCAACTAGTGGAAACATTTAGTACTGCGCACAAAAAAACTCGTTTTTTGAGACAGCAGCCTATAATTTGAAAAAACGCTTGTTTAGATATATGAAATTATACAGTAAAATGTATTTTGCTAAATACATATTTCATATTAAATTTTTAATTGGTATTTTTACATTTTTCATAACATTAAATTAAAAAAAATGTAAACAAAAAAACAAGTTCACTTTTTAAAACTTGTTTTTCTGCCATGTGTCGTCTTTAAAAAAGAGACCAAACTGAAGTCTGCGCTCAAAAGCATTTGAGATTTAGGACCATTTAATTTGGAAAAATCATTTTCAGGTCCATGCTCAAAAAGAAAAAAAAAACAAAACAATAAATGGATTACAACTGACGTAAAATTTAGTACCATAAAATCCTATAAAAACACAAAATATTAAACAAAAAAACATTCTCGATGGGCATTTTTGTGTACCGTTACACCCCTAGTATTTTAGACTATTGAATCTACAAAATCTGCACTAGTTTTTCTATATAAAAAATGTTATTAATTTTTTTTATGTAAATGCTATTAATTATTAATTAATTAACATTTAGTAGCCTACTTGCCCTTGCTTTCCTTAAAAAAAGGTAATTTGGTTTGTTATTATCTAATCCAAAGACATTCAGACATTTTTAAGTGAGATTTATTGAAAAAAGCAAAAGTGTTGATACCTTCTCTCTGTTACAAACATCACAATAAATCCAGGAAAACACTGAATCCTTTTATCTGAACCGAAGACATGAATTACCATTCAAAAGTTTGGGGTCGATAACACTTTTACATGTTTTTGAAAGTTCAAAATCAAGGCTGCATTTATTTGATGAAGAATGAAGATGAATATAAAGTTAAAAAGTACAGCATTGAAATAGAGTGTTTTGTAACATTATCAATGTCTTTACTATCACTTTCGATCAATTGAATGCATCCTTGCTGAATAAAATAATCAATTTCTTTCAAAAACAAGAAAATCTTACTGACCACAAACCTTTGAATGGTATTTGATGTATAATATTTAAAACTGAGGACAGATGTTGCAAATCTTCACCCAGCACACAGTCTTATTTTGCACATTTCTGGATATTAATCTTACTGGATTATTTTGGCTTCAACGCTTTATTATGGATTAAAACACTGGTAAACAAAGAGAGAGAGAGAGAGAGATCAGAAAGACATATGCTGGGTAAGAAGAAAAGAAATAGTCCTTGTCATTTACAGGAGAGAAAGACATTGCTTGTAAAATCATAATAAAAACGAAATTATGTATCTAGGATTATTTGTTCAAATGTGAATGTATTAGATTTTTTTTTTACTAAACCAACCAGTCAGTTTCATAAAGACAGCATTTGTCATCGAACAACATGATGTCATCTCTCTCTTTTTATACATTATTGTCCCTGAAGAGAAAGTACACTAGTTTCAAATTCGCATATTAGCCGACATGCACATCTACATCCTGAAAGAATCAGTTTAATGTGGACATCAGCTCTTCGAATTCCTGTAAACACTGTGACCACGATGAGAAATGCAATCTCAGCTGCTAATGTGAAGAGCAGAGAGAGAGAGAGAGAGAGAGAGAGGAGGATATGAAGGATGCTATTCTGCAGACGAGTGGATAAGGTAACAGCTGAAGATGTACGGTGGCTAAATGTCAATACTTTTTCTGCACTTAGCAAATCAATATCTCCAGGACAAGGGGGAATTGCCTGGCACAGGACTACAGACCTGACCCTAAAAGTAGCACCAGTGTAACAGAGGCTAAGTAATAAAATAACCTTGTTTCAATAGATTCATATGCATAAACGTCTAAATACAGCAATCGCTGTTCTTGCCCTGGCCAGCTCAATGCGATTTTATCTTTAGCTGTAACTCCGCGCACACCTCTCAACATGACAGCTTTAAGAATGACTGCAATGGCATTAGAAGGCCAACTCCACCATAAAGTGCTTTCAATAATTGCCATATAATTTAACCTGGCAGAAGCTTTTAAGAGGACGTTTTATTCAGTGGCTTTATTCAGTTCTCTGGATGCATTATTAATGCATGCGTTTGTCAGTGTCTCCACAGCGGCAGAACGGCCGACGCGTACCTGAGAGCAGCAGTCTGAGAGCTGCGTTTGTCACTGCTTTAATGCTGAGCTGTAAATATCAAAATAACTTCACTGTCACATGCTCTCACATATGCTGCAGTGCATAAACAAGCTTCCAGAGAGCAGGAGACTTAAAGGTGCAGTAAGTGATTTCTGAGGAACACGGTTGACGTTTGAAATCACCACATCAAACATGACCAAAAGGATCACACCGCTGTCTTGATAGCTCCACCCCCAATTTCACAAACAGCTATGCACAGGCACCTCCCCCTAATGAGTGGACACACCCCTTACTCCTGATTGGCTACAAGTGTGTTTTGGTGCTCTGTCTGATCCACTTTCAACAGCATTTCTCAGAAATCACTGCACCTTTGATGGTGATATTTTGACATTTTCTGAAGAAAATGTGTATGTGGTGCTCAGAGTTGGGCAAAATGAAAAATGGCTAGTAATACTGGTAGACTTATTCTTACATTACATTAAAAATACTTTTAGAATCAATATTTATAAAGGCACAATTGAAAAAACATGATGATCATGATGAGTTCATTCGGATCCAGACTGAGTCAAACCGCTATCTCTTGAGTCCTTTGAATGATTCATGAAAAGATCCGACTGTAAGGGCGTATGCCGTATGGCTGCATACAAAATGGCTTCTCTTGTGAGTAGGTACTTATTTAACTTACATTAACTTATATTTAGGTATTTTGTAACTGCTAAAAACCATTAACTTTACTTAATGCCTTAACTTAATTGTAAAAATGTAGTAATCTGAACTATTCACAAAAGCCTTTGTTACTAAAGCCCGGAACACACCAAGCCGATGGTCGGCCGACTAAGTTTCCTCGGTATGTTCCGCACGGTTCTGTGCCGTTGACTGAAAATAGTCCTCGTCGACTTTGTTTCGCCCGGTTCGACATGTTGGGCCGTCAGGGAACGAAAGATCTATGATTGGCTGTTCAGCTTAGTGAAAGAGTCGGTGCACTAGAATAGAAGCAAAACAGCAAGCAAAGAAGTCAAAACGGTACAGATAGAAGGCTGTTCTTATGTTACGTCATCTTACATGAGTTTTCCTTGGCGAATATTTCAATATTAACATGAGCGGAGTGGAATAAAGAAAGTGTTTAGCAGGATTGATATTTAAAACGGTTAGCACGTGCTGCTTTGTTTACGTTATGTGTATCTGCAGCCGGCAGCGTCGGTTTTCCTTTTTGAATGACGAATATAGACTAATATATCTGCAGAAATAGAGAGTTGCCTCATTACTCGCAGGCACAGAACGCACATTCTAGCTGACAGTCAGCTACAGTTCTCTCGGTGTGTTCAAGTACAGCTTTTTACCCTGACGAGAGCAGACGAGAGGCGACGACAACTCAGTCGGCTTTCATCAGCGCTAGTTCATCGGCGTTGGCTTGGTGTGTTCCGGGCTTTAGACAACCCAAGATTAATTGGTTGGTTTGAGTACCAAAAAGTCTTTGAGCAATGGCAATTCTTAAAGGGACAATGTGTACTTTTTTATGTATTTTACAATTTAAAATCAATATTTTTATTCATAAATATGTCCTCAATGGTGTACGAAATACGAATACCTCTGCCAATTATCTGACTTATCCTCATAAACTAAGAATTTATTATCTTTATATACATGGGACGGGTAAGTCCACGAAGGCTTCCATGTAGTTCCGCCATCTTGAAAAACTATAATAGCAGAGAGGGGAAAAAAAGTGCTAGGCCAACGAGTTTCCACAGCGCGTTTTCGTTCAGAGCCAGCGTGACGTGACTGAAAGCAGCAGAAGCGGAGGAGGAGAGCAGCGAGATGGCTTCATGGCTCCGGCAAGTTTAAAAGGCTGCATTGCAAATCCTCGTCGCCAGAAAAGTCCAAAATAGATTGTAAAAGGAAACGTGACCGGAGATTACAAAACACACAAGTTAATGTCGGGATAGCTTTTTTCCAGGTGGATCGAGCTAATGCAGGAGATTTCAAAAGAGACGATGAAGTCCTGCTTTCTTCTCGACAGGTAAGTCAACGTTACAGTCTCCACATTGCCACCTAGCCGCCTGGAGTGCATACTACATTGAATTTCACACACTTTTGCTTCACCATGTGCACGTGGATTTCACGCTCGTCTAAACGCAGAATAAAAAGTGATAACGCAACGCCACGTTTTCTCTTAAACATAGCCTTAAATGTTGAATTGTCAATACAACTGAAAATTCTGAGAGAAGAACATATAAGATCATAAATTGATGTTGATTTCCTAAAACGGTTTTGTTAGTGTTCCCTTCGGTTGGGCACTTGGAACTTCATTTGAATATAATTCCCTTTCTGATGAAGGTGATGCAACAAGAAATCACAGTTATTAGTGGTTTCAAAGCAATAGAAGTAATAAATATATTACTTTACAAAGGTGACCTTCTACTAGATCATTACCCAGTTTACTTTTAATGTAGAATTATGATATGTTAATTGAATTGCTAACACTTACTGTATGTCATAAACGCCTTGATAAAATCCCCATAGTTGTGGCAATATCTTGCAATTGACCTTGCTTTTGAGTCACACAGACATCAACATTCAGCATTCAAAACTAATCAATGTTAACAATTACATTTTATTTTGTTTTTGTTTTATTTTTACGTTTCCACAGCTGAGAGAGTGATGGTAAATTCATCTCTCCTCTGACTGCTGTGATCAATCTCTCGATATTTCTCCCCTCTCTTGGAAAGTCGTGGTAATGAAAGTCGTTATCATTGATTTTTTCTTTTGTAACTGAAGAAAATGGGAATACAAAAATGATATTTGCTGTTGTCCTCCCACTATAGAAGTTTAGACGTCTAAAAAACAAATTCTAAAATTCACAAAACCAGAAGTCGTCATTTTGTCGACCATTTAGCAATAGAAAATACCATTTGCCTTGGCAAAACACCACTAAAAATATGGAATGACCCAGATAACTTGGTCTTGGAAGAGAAATGTTTCATATTTAGACTATTACTTGGTTTTAATATATGGTTTCTTAGTGAATCTGCTTCTTTAGTAAAAGGAAAAACTCCATTTGGTCTCCATTGCCGCATGGTTTTGAATCTGCAGTTTCCATGTTAAATTAAAGCCGAAACCATCACCCACCCATACGAATTCTCTCCTCTTCAGCAGAAGAGATACGGGGTACAGGACAGCATTCATGCAATCGAAACGCAGCCGCCAGGCTCTGATGTCATGAATGCTGAGTGTGTGTTAGTGGTGGAGGCAGGAGGGGGGCTCAGGTGGGAGTGTGAGAAAGCTCATATTCAGCATATGGGCATCTGCTGGGACGCAGGAACCATAATGCACTGGGGGCGCTGCTTACGAGAGACGCCATTTTACATAGACAAACACACACACACACACACGCACACTCGAACACTCTTGCAATGCTGAGCCATCTCACTCTGTTACCTCCGCTCCGAAAAAAACTCAAAAATGATTCTTAGTATTCTTAGATTCTTAGTATGATGTCATTTTGATGTTAGTGGACCCAAAAAAAGACATGAAATCTGGGTCTTATGAAACAGCACCATGATTTCAATGCATAATTAATTTCCAGTGCTTGAATCTAGGCTATGTGCTCATGCAAAAAATAAATAAATAAATAAAAAACAGAGGCTACATCACAGTCTTCCAGTGCACTTTTTATAGCCTATATCGTATTGTGGACGTAAGGTTCTGCAATATATATATTTTTGCTGTCACACAGGTTTATGCAAGATGTATGAGCTGTTTAAAGGGCTGAAGATAGAAGAGAAAAATAAACAGAGGAAGAAGAAAAACAGACTTGAGCGTCTCGCTGCATAGACAGTCATTCAAGGGACTGTGTATGGCATGATTTAATGGGGCTCAAATTTAAGAGGTTTTGAAGCAACATGGGTGCAATGTGACTAGAATATATCTAAGAATAACTGCTGAAGACTTTCATATTATTAGGATCAATTTTGCTTTATTACACAGAACAGATACCCACATCAGAACTTTTTTTTTTTTTGCATTATGCACCATTGATAAAATCATAATCTTACCTTTTAATGTAGTTCTTGCCATAGAGGATTTGCTGCAATAAGGTGACCAGTCCAAAAGCACATATGAAAATAAAACAGAGGGATCTGTTTCCTAGCAGATCTCTACTATATGTCGGATCTGAGTAGCCCATCCTTCAGAAAGAGAAAGCCACGGTCGCTTTTGAACTACAGATCGAGAAGACACATCGAGGCACACCCGCGCGTGTTTACCGTCCTCACAGGCACTGGTGCGCGCTCGGTCTCCATAGCAGCTGCCGTTCGCCTCGGTGTCGCGTTTGAGCAGTCTGCCCGAGCATATGTCAGAGAAAGCGATAGTATCACTGCCAATCTTTTGTATGCGGAGGGGAAGAAATCTCGCATCACCTGCAAAGACGCGACACTCCCGCAGAATGCGCGTCACGAATGCAGAGCGCGCGCAGTCGGTGACGCGCTCCACTCCCTCTCATCAGCACCAATGGGGCAGGGAGGGATTGCAGACCTAGACTGGTTTCAAAACATTAAAGAAAGACGAGGCAAGGCTTTAGGGGACATCAGCAGGATCAATGACTGCAATTACAAGAGGAAGCATGCTCTGCAAATTGTTGGGCATTTGGTTGCCCAAACAAAACGCCATTAGGATAACATAACTGAATAATGCATAAATGATTAACTAAATAAAATAATATAAATAAAATAGTGATACATATATAATGTGATAATAATATAATGAACACAAGTGATAGCTAAAGGTAGCCTAAGAGGAAATAATGATTTCTCATTGGAAGGCCATTTCACATTAGGTGATTATTTTTAACTGACAAACAGAATTGAACTATTTTACTGAAATGAGATGGGACAAAAGTGTCAAAAACTGGAAAAGGAATCAGTGCTTTATCTTTGCGTTACACGTGATATCAGATGATTGCATGGCCTATGAAGGTCATTTGGGATTTTTTAGGGGCAGTTTGAGTCTAGACGTTTTTGGCAGCTCTGTTATTTATGTTCATGGTGGCTGTGAGTCCTTGCAGCTAAAATACCATTTGTAAAAGACAAATCAATAAAATGTCTGGCTTTGTTTCCTGAAGAAAAGGGCTAAGCAACACATTCTATCCTTGCTTTTGTTGTCTTTAAATTAAGCTTAATTGGGCCTATAAATAAATTACCACACCATACCCTCCACCTAAGCCTAACTTTAACAGGAATATTTAGTACAATCTCCACTTTAATATAATAAGACATCATTTCCTTAAGATGTTGTTGATGGTTATAGATGTGTTTGATGCTTCTCATTGTGTAAATAGCATCTAAATCTTGTTATCGTTGTTGGCATTTCTGAGATAATTGATAATTAATTTATCCTTTTTGTGACCAGAACAGCTGCTTATTAGGTTGAAACTACGATTTGTCGTCGTCATTAAAAATATTTGTTGTATCTGTAGGACTCGTTGTTGTGATTGAATGGAGAAGTCCGCAGTGCAACACTAAGGGGGACACATATAGTTGTTGCACCGTAGGAGCGCCGGTGGTGTTTTAATGGAACACCGGAACCTCTTCCGGTCTCTTTCGAATCAGCTCTGAGGAAAGATGGTGAGTCTTACAACGCCTTGCTTTCAAAATCCTCTAACATCTGATTCGTGGCTTGTTTTAAATCACTGTAACATTAATAATACCACAAGCATATTTATTCAAGAGTCAGTATCATCTATTATGTTTGTGATTCCTCTATAATGAGACGTTATAGATGATTTTATTTTTTCGGTTAGCATGAAGCTTAGCATTCCCTACAGTATTAACGAACTCGTGAATTAGCTTTAAAACGATCTTCAGTATTTTTTTCAAATCGTTAAATTGTACGTAGTCTTAATGTATTTGAGACTGTAACTGTCTAAATTAGACCGTAAAGGAACGAGCGTTAGAAACTAACGTTAGTTGTATAGTTATCGTAGTGGTGTGAGTTTACATGGTTGGCCTGTGCAGACATGTTTATTATTTTTATTTCTTTAGAGTCTTTTATGCTACTTTTCTAGACAGCATTTTTTTCTGCGTTTCCTTCCCTAAAGAGTTTATTGATATAGTCATAGTCCAGGTTTCGCTAATATCATTAAAATACATCCATTCTTCCTATACGTAATTGTTGGCTCTCATAGTCAATACTTCTTTAGTTTCCTTCATATCATTATTGGCAACAACCTTGCGAGATGATTTTTTAAACCGCATGTTTAGGAATTATAAATTTAGTGACCTGACTATGTTACATAAACAGTGTTTTTGTGAACTAGTCTCAGAATAGACAATTAACATAGCGTTAAAGCCAATCAAACTGCCTGTTGATGCTGTCTATTTAGTCAACTTGATGTATGAATGAGACCATTTAAGCAATGTGAATTATAAATTACTTTTGTTTTTCAGACGAAGGGTACGTCATCTTTCGGTAAGCGTCGCAATAAGACGCACACTCTGTGCCGCCGCTGTGGATCCAAGGCGTATCACCTGCAGAAGTCCACCTGCGGGAAGTGTGGTTACCCTGCCAAGCGCAAAAGAAAGTGTAAGTTTACAAGTCAAAAGTTTGCACAGTTACAGGTTCAAGCAGCTTTATATCAGTGATAACATTAAAGTGCCCCTATTATGCGTTTCAAATATTGCCTTTCATGAAGTACTATAGTAGCCTGGTAATACCAAACTTCACTTCGTAGACAGAGTCGGGAATGGCATACTTTAAATGTGTTTTCTTTCTCTTTGGGGGGGTTGCTTGTCTGAAGTATAAAATCATTGGTTACCCATAAGCCAATCACAACGCAATCGCCTCTATCTCCAATTTAAGCATCACCTCCATTGAAATTTTTTAACAAACACTCTTGTTCGGGCTTCAGTTTGCAAATGCCGGGAATATATTCTCCACAACAGAGCGAATTGCGTCCCGTATCTTCATATCCGTGGTCGTTTTTGATTTCCCTTACTTAAAATACAGTCTTAAACTTGGCGCTTAGCGTCTACGTCACGGCTCTCAGCCCGCCTTCTGTTCGTTGGTTGGCCGGCTGTTTTCAGGCCAGAGGAATACTGAGAGATCGCTCGCAATCTCAGACTGAGTACAGAAGCGAACTGAAATTGAACAGAAGTATGAAGTCTGACATAATCAGGCTAGTAATATATCTGTTTGTAAATGTAAAATGTCTTGGGTTTTAAAGATCAAAGCGTGTGACATAGTTATTGTCTACTTAAAGATAGAATTGATTCTGAGCTGCTAATTTCTGTCATCCTATTTAATAAACAAGTTTCCATTATGCCAGTCTATGGTCTTCATTGGCTGCCTGTGAACATCTACTTTGACCCTCAAACACTAGTTGTAGCTGATACTGGAAGAGTTTGGTTTGTTGTTGAGAAGATGCAGTTTTCAGCGCTGTGAATTCACTCTGATGCGCATTTAAAGATAAGGACTCAGACATGTAAGAGTTTGACCAATCACAACAGACTGAGCTGTCTGACCAATCAGAGTAGGCTTGTGGAAAGGAGGCGTTTAGAGACTGGATTTTAAAATGAACTGTTTTCTGACTCTTTTGAATTAGATGGTGGAATGTATATGAGGTGGGTTTTTTGTCCTTTGATGCATGTAAATCTATTGCATGAGACATTCAAAACAAATTAGGAACCTTTAAAATGGCTTAAAAGGGGCACTTTAACATTAAAAATTAAGTAAAAGGGAAACTGCAAAAACAGCTGTGTTCTGTCTGGTATATTAACTTACCAGTGATGACCAAAAAAAAAAACAAATGTCTGAACAATTGACTGTCCAGTGATAAGTGTTTTGAACTGAGGTAAGCTTGATGTTGATGAACAGAACACAGTTGCTTATCTGGTCAAATGTGTTTTTGTTTTCATGTGTGTGAAGTAATGATTGTTTTTGTTTGTAGACAACTGGAGCACTAAGGCCAAGAGACGCAGCACCACAGGAACTGGCCGCATGAGGCACATGAAGGTTGTGTTCCGCAGGTTCAGGTGAGTAAATGTGCAACTGAAAACACAATATGCGTTTTGGCCATAGACTGTAAAAAAAAATATGGACAAAGCGTCTGTTACGTCACCCATAGACTTTCTGAAGAACGGGTTTGAGGCTGTCTATGATAGAAATAATACAAATACAAAATGCAAATGTCCAGAAAGGATACAGAGGTGGTATGATGTGTTGTCGGACCATGGCCGAGACGTCAAATTCCGCTCGGCGCAGCCCGTTATCAGCTGTCAAAGTTAACCGCTCTTATTTGTCGTACATTTCATATCTAAATACGATCTAAACTAACGAGTTAGAAAAAAATTCACCCCCCTCACAGTTGTCAGGCACGCGGAACATATTGAAGATTACAATAAAAGTCCATGGGTCAAACTGTAAAAACATGAATTTATGATGTGAAAACAGACATTTTAACCTGGGGTATATTGACATTTGGGACCTCCCTCTAGCGGATTTTCGATGTATTGCAGTTTTTCGCTCTTCCGGGTAGGCTTTATTTTTCAGATTAGAATGTTGCCGCTTGGTTTTGGCTGTTCATTTACACAACCGTGTCTTGGGGGCTGAAAACGCAAGCTTTTGAAAACGATGTCTTCCTGTTGATTTTGCACTGATACTTGTCCAAAACTCAAGTGCATTTTGTCCGGTTAGATTAGTTTGCTTACCAATGATGTCCAAACATAAATGTCTGAACTAATGACTGTCCAGTGATAATAATTTTGTACTGAGGTAAGCCGGACCCATGCATTTATAAATGGACTTAAAACTGAGTTTTTATTCCTCTAACTAGTGGATTTTTGAAACTCTTGTTGGGTGGGGATTTTATTGCATATTAGATATATTGATCATGTTATGAGCTTGTGAAAAATATCTTAGGCCATTTGAATAGTTTTTACATTATCTGTGTGCTGTAATGCTAACTGAAGTATGTTTTCTGTGCATTTCAGAAATGGATTCCGTGAGGGAACAGTGCCCAAGCCCCGTCGGGCAGCTGTGGCTGCGTCCAGCTCCTCGTAAACTGTGTTTCCAATAAAAAGTGATGTTTGAAATGACTGTTTCAATGCCTTATTCATTCTCAAACTATCTGACAAAACAGAATTATATCAATACAAACCAATGTTTACTTGAAGAGAATTTAAAGAGTACCATGGTGAAATTATTTGGTAGTTATTATTAATTATTAGGAACATTATTATTATTTCAGCTTACATGGAAGCTTTAAACAGAGTGGAGACTTTAAACTCCCAATCAGCTGTTTACAGTATAAAATTCTAATGCATACTTCTCACTAGGAAATTCACTGTTGGTTATTTTGTTTGGTTCAACAGCAATAAAATAAAATTTTAAAACTTTATTCAATTCAGGCATAATCTAAATACTCTTTTCTTTGATACAATAATGTGTAGGGTGTCAAAATTGTGAAAACAGTCTTTTCTGAAATCCTCAGTAACTCCATGTTGAGAATCATGTGGGAAACAAAAAAAATAACAAACAGTGAGAAATCTAAATCGTGTAAAACAAACGCTATGTCAATGATCTAAAGTGAGAACAAAGGTGAAGAGATTACATAAATACATTGTGAACAGAACGAACCTGTTTGGAGTTGCTGTGATTGTGAACTTTTTTTTTTTCTTGGATTGTGTGCTTTGACAACATGTGATGTGTTGCAGTTAAAACAGCAAGTGAACATTAAATACACTTAACCCAGACAAAATAAATCGAGACTCTGCTCAACTGAAGTGAGAATGAGAGTGGCTGAATGGAGTTGTTCAGGCTCTAGACCCAGTACTGTTTGGTGGTGATGGGAGGTGCGTGGGGTCTGTGTTTCGGGATGTGGTTCTGAGTGACGTAACTTGGGTCGTAGTAATCCCACTCCAGAGCAGATGCCCAGACTGAGCCCGGGAAACCATCACTGTCCATAGAAAGGATACGCAGAGATACACCTAAATGGACAATTGGGAGAATTTGAAGAATGAACAAACTTCAAATATACACTACCCTACTGATCTGTCAAAAGAATTACAATGTTTTTGAAAGCACCAAATTAGGATATTGCAATGATTTCTGAAGGATCTTGTGACTGAAATCTGGAGTCATGGCTTCTTAAAAAAAAACATCTTTCACTAGAATAGACTGCATTTGAAAATACATTAAAATAGAAAACAGTTCTATGGTGAGAAATAGGAGACTTCTTTCAAAAGCATTAAAAATGGTCCTTATTCTGAACTGTTGAGCAGTAGTGCTCCAATTATATAATCTTAAAGACATGGGTTGAACTTTTGAATACATGAGATCACAAAACTGGCCTGCACTGGCTCCGAAGTCACTGTCCAGTCCAGAACCCCCCGCTGAGGGGCTTGATGACGCCACATAACAGGAGATATCTGGTGGGATGATGCTGGCAGATTCACACTCCACATGGATCTTATCCAGAGAAGCGTTCTCCAGGTCCATGGTGCTGTTTCTACGCATGGAAGTCATCTGCAGTGCGAACTGTAACCATCAATACAGTAACAGTCGGATGAACAGTGGCATGGTGGGATCAAACATATTTCAATGGTAGCAAAACATTACCAAATGAGACTAAAGTAATAGGCTACTTTCAACCAATAGTATAGTGAGGTGTTTAAATTATAGTGCCATTAGGAAAATTAACCATGATTTTACTATAGTAAAAGTTTAGTAACCATACTTTTGCCAATTTTCATAACACCCACTATTTGAAATTGGCAAAATTACCATATTTTTAATTACTAAAGAACCATGGTATTAAACATTGACATCTTAATACTCAAATTAATATTCAATAAGCCCATAGCCTCCATAACATTAACATCTTTCCTTAATACTCAAATGAATATTCAATAGGCCCATAACCACCATAAACATGGACATCTTTCCTTAATACTCAAATTATTATCAATTAGGCCCATAACCACTAGCCTACAAACATTGACATCTTCCTTAAAACTCAAATTAATATTCAATTGACCCATAAACATGGACATCTTTCCTTAATACTCAAATTAATAGGCCTATTCAATAGGCCCATAACCTCCATAACATTTACATCTTTCCTTAATAAAATTAATATTCAATAGGCCCATAACCACCATAAACATGGACATCTTTCCTTAATACTCAAATTAATATTCAATAGGCCCATTGCCATCATAAACATACTCAAATTAATATCCATTAGGCCCATAACTACCATAACCATTGACATATTTCCTTAATACTCAAAATAATAGTCAATTGTATAAAAATGTATCAGGATTCAGAACTGGCAGTTTTTGGACATACTCGTGTTTTTGATCCTACCCCATTTGTAGTCGCACGAAGTGCTGGTGAGTTCGGTGGGACCCTGTTGACTCGCTCCGTGTCCGAATCACTGGACAGCAGCAGAACCGGGGCGCTCTTCCTCCAGTTCGGCACGCGCAGTGACTCGGACCCGGCGTAAGTGGCCCCATCCGGCCGTAGAAACCTGGCGCGCTGCCCGGTGGCCCTTCTCTCCGCCGAGGAGGTCAGGGATGAGGTTATGGGTGGCGCCAGCAACGGTTCCGAGACCGAAACATAGTTAGTCTTTCTGTTTGGAGCGAACAGAGGCTCATCAGAGAAGCGGGTGATTCTCTGGCGGGTGGAATATGAGGAGTGCATGAGCGAGGTTTCCGACCCGCATCGGTCTCTCTTCCTCCGGGTCATGCGGAACAGCTTGTATCCCACAAACAGGCAGTTGAGAAGCAGGAGCAAAAGGACGCAGGGAATGAGCACCAGGATCAGCAGGGTCAAACTGGACACCGGGAGGCCCTCGGGTAAGTTTGATGAGGGCACAGCCGATCCCAGCTGCGACATTTCATCACAAATCAAGATAGATGATGTGATTTTGATGTTTACACAATTTCACCTGAGATCATTAATGTTTTCATGTAAAATATTATGTATAAAATCACTAAAACTGACAGTCGACTGTTGAACCGCAGGTGCGCCCCATTGACATCAATCAATTGATGCGTCAAGAGCTTTCTGGCTTTTCAAAGCTTGAAATCGACAGTTTACAACAACTTTACAGTCTTACCTCATAGATGAGAATGCCTTTGGACTGTTAAGCCCTCTTTTTTGTTCGAAATAGCACAATAATAAAGGTCAATATTACAGGGAGTACTATTTTTTGAGGACTTTCAGCTGAGGTGAAATCAAGACTGATATCTGACTGGGAAACAAAGCAAAATCACCCGGAAAGTTCTGGATGCTTAGGAAAGAAACATTGGGTGAAAATAAGAAATGTAGGCTAAATAATATTAATCTATAGGCTATCATGTTTTTCTACTTCTATTATGTCGCTAAACGTCACTCTCAGGTTTGTGAGACGGAATTGGAAGGATTTATAAATGTAGGCCTATTCAAATCTAATGTTTTTTGCATGTTCCCAATTCATTTAATTCATTTTAAATAAAAACATACAGTAAATCTTGAAATCCCGACTCATGGCCTTGATGTAGCCTAATTATTTCTTAATAAGTTTTTCCTCAGGGGAACGTTTGGTATTTTGTTGGCCACTGGTGTTATTGTTAACTAGTGCTACTTCATAGCACTGAGCTAAAACAGGAAAAGGGCTTAATAAAAATGTAAAAAAAAAAAAAAAAAAAAAAAACACATAAAATTAGGCTACTTGGCCTACCTAAAATTAAAATATATTAATAAAAGCAAATTCAAAATATTATAAGGGTAAATAGGCTAAATAGGCCCTCTACTAACACCGATATTCCTTTGCAGTAAATGTATTGTTCTCACCATGTAACTGATTTCTATGGCCGAGAGAGGGCAGTATAGACCAGTTTAAGATTGTAGTCGTCATTCATTTCCATTAGTTCAGTTGTATGTAAATGCAATCACAAACACAGTACATGTTGTTTCTTTGTAGCCATCAAAGAAATAATTAAAATGTGGCCTAACCTTCATTCCTGTAGACATGATGCCCTTTTGATGGTCCCTTAAGCACTTACATTTATGTCCATTCATTTTGCAGGAACAATAATGCAAAACAATTTACAAGTGAGTAATAATTCCACAGAGAATACCACTTAGGCTGAAAGCACAAATACACAAGCTCTGTAGGTGTTGTGAAATGTCATGAATTGCCTCCTCTGATGTTAGAAGTGAAAAATACATATTTTCTGCATAAATTGTTGCTAATTTGAAAAATACATCTGCACAATGGTGGATTTTCCAAGTGGATGCAATGGTGAGCAAATATTAGATTAACAGTTGGCCTTTTTTTTTAGTTTTTCTAAGAAATATCTATGATCACACTCTTCTAAAAACAGCCATTCTGACCCTGAGTAAGTGTAAGTGTCATTTTAAGCTGCAAGCATGATTCATGGGACACAAACGCAGCTATGACTGACAAGAGACAATGTTCTTCTCACTCACACAGTTCATATTTTTGCACATTGCCTGTGAAACCCAGTCTGGTGAGCTGGAGGATGTCATTTCCAAATATCCCCTTTCAAATATACAGTACACTCTCAGGAACAAATGTGCAAAAATTATATAATAGTAATAATGTGCGCACAAATTGGAAGAAAGATTTGAAAAGAAAAATGACATAAATCATGTTCAAAATCTAATACCATCTCTCATTAGTAAGAAAAATAAAGGACTTCCATGATGAAACCATGCAGCACCGAACCAAAAAAATGTTTGTTCTTTCTTTTCTGCTTTAACAGATTCCAGTCTTCTGCAGAGGTTTTCCGCAATGGATTCTGAAACACGGATGCAGGGGGATTTGCTTTCACACAAGCAACAATGCGGTCAGGCAGTAATGTTGTATGGTGAACGTAGTCTCACAACATGTTCCTGGAACAATATTCCAATCAACCAATCAGATTTGAGGGACAAGTTTACAGTTTATGTCAAGTTTAGTCTTACAACCAGGGTCATTTCACATGTTTTATTAAGGATTGGTTGTAGGTTACTTATGTTTATTTACAAATACAATTTAGGTTTAAAATTTAGCTTAGATTTTGCAGGCAAAAAAAACTTCCTTTGTCAATAGTGTAACGTTAGTTGAAGCTTGGCTAAACAAAGTAGCTTTATGTTGATCAAAGGTGCGAATTCGTCTGGAAAACCCGACTCAAAATCATTTTTTTCCACTTATATAAATTAATGGATTTTGCACGCAAAATTTCGTCACGCATTGGTAAACGAGTCCTGCCTGACCAGATGAAGAGTTCTGCCTGGCCAGAGGAAGAGTTCTGCCTGACCAGACCAGAGGAAGAGTCCGGCCTGATCAGAGGAAGAGTCCTGCCTGACCAGAGGAAGAGTCCAGCCTGACCAGACCAGAGGAAGAGTCCGGCCTGACCAGAGGAAGAGTCCTGCCTGGCCAGAGGAAGAGATCGGCCTGACCAGACCAGAAGAAGGGTCCTGCATGACCAGAGTAAGAGTCCGGCCTGACCAGACCAGAGGAAGGGTCCTGCATGACCAGAGTAAGAGTCCGGCCTGACCAGACCAGAGGAAGAGTCCGGCCTGACCAGAGGAAGAGTCCGGCCTGACCAGACCAGAGGAAGAGTCCGGCCTGACCAGAGGAAGAGTCCGGCCTGACCAGAGGAAGAGTTCGGCCTGACCAGAGGAAGAGTTCGGCTTTACCAGACCAGAAGAAGGGTCCTGCATGACCAGACGAAGAGTCCTGCCTGACCAGAGGAAGAGTCCGGCCTGGCCAGAGGAAGAGTCCTTCCTGACCAGAGGAAGAGTCCTTCCTGACCAGAGTAAGAGATCGGCCTGACCAGACCAGAGGAAGAGTCCTGCCTGACCAGACCAGAAGAAGGGTCCTGCCTGACCAGAGGAAGAGTCCGGCCTGGCCAGAGGAAGAGTCCTTCCTGACCAGAGTAAGAGATCGGCCTGACCAGACCAGAGGAAGAGTCCTGCCTGACCAGACCAGAAGAAGGGTCCTGCCTGACCAGAGGAAGAGTCCTTCCTGACCAGAGTAAGAGATCGGCCTGACCAGACCAGAGGAAGAGTCCTGCCTGACCAGACCAGAAGAAGGGTCCTGCCTGACCAGAGGAAGAGTCCGGCCTGGCCAGAGGAAGAGTCCTTCCTGACCAGAGTAAGAGATCGGCCTGACCAGACCAGAGGAAGAGTCCTGCCTGACCAGACCAGAAGAAGGGTCCTGCCTGACCAGAGGAAGAGTCCGGCCTGGCCAGAGGAAGAGTCCTTCCTGACCAGAGTAAGAGATCGGCCTGACCAGACCAGAGGAAGAGTCCTGCCTGACCAGACCAGAAGAAGGGTCCTGCCTGACCAGAGGAAGAGTCCGGCCTGGCCAGAGGAAGAGTCCTTCCTGACCAGAGTAAGAGATCGGCCTGACCAGACCAGAGGAAGAGTCCTGCCTGACCAGACCAGAAGAAGGGTCCTGCCTGACCAGAGGAAGAGTCCGGCCTGGCCAGAGGAAGAGTCCTTCCTGACCAGAGTAAGAGATCGGCCTGACCAGACCAGAGGAAGAGTCCTGCCTGACCAGAGGAAGAGTCCTGCCTGACCAGACCAGAAGAAGGGTCCTGCCTGACCGGAGGAAGAGTCCTGTCTGGCCAGAGGAAGAGTTGGGCCTGGCCAGACCAGAGGAAGAGTCCTGTCTGGCCAGAGGAAGAGTCTGGCCTAACCGTGACTTTCAAAGTCACAATCTGAATTCTGCAGGATGTTCGGGAGATGTGTGTGTCGTGTTCTTTATCAGTCCACCTGGAAACAAATGCCATGACACCAAAACCCCTCGTGGAAGAAGAACGCCGTTGTGCTTACAACTGTGACGAGCTCTTACCAGAATCAACTAAACGCTGGATTTTCAAAAGTATGTGAAGTCCGCAGCTCCATTGTTGCAGTAAACTTGCTCAACGTTCTTGAATGAATAATTAATTAGATGCACTCCAGTCTGTTTTTGTAGGGACATCAACATTATTGTCATGCCCCTAAACATGATGCAGAAAAAAATGAACTGTAAACTGGTCAATTCAATTGTCATGACACATTTTGTATTTTGAACTCAAGTTAATATGTTTTCAAAAGTTAAACAAAGGAATCTTCCAGTTGAGTTCACACTCTTGTTTTTTTATGGCTGCAGGTTTCTAAGTTCAACCAATTGAATATTTTAAAATGGCTGTTATCTTCTAGGTGTCTGCATATACATCCTGATAAGAACATACATCACTATAGGTACTATAGTTTTATTAATCTTAACTCTCTGATGCATGTTGTTATCAGTATGTATATGCAGAAATCTAGAAACAACAGTGTTTGTCAACCCTGTTTGTGGTATATCTTCAGCAATAATTTTCTTTCTGTACCCTCTCAATACCTGTTGCGTGTTTTTATCTCAGGAAAACTAAAGGTTACGAGAAGGTCATGGGGTCTAAGACCACTCATCGGATTCTGTATGGACTTGGATGACAACACCCATCTGGTGCTTTTTCGCCTTAATATTTGTTACATGCAGTGGCTCATAAGCACCTTCAACACTAGACACATCACACGGTGAGTACTGTATAATAAAACAAAGTATCAGATAAGAAAAAATCTTTATCTTATCTTTTTGTTTCTCAGCACCTACTGTACACACAAGTCAAATCTTCAAACAAAGCCCTATTATAAGCAGGTATGAATATCTCAAATGTTTTGGCTTCTGTCCAGGTTATGATCCCCCACTCTGCTTTTATCAAATAAACCTACGCAAAATGCAGAAAAATGGCAAATATCCTTCTACTGGAATAGTATTTACCCTGCATGTCTGTGATCAGGTAAGAGTGTTTGTATTTTTTCACTTGATGTTTTAGATTAAGATTGCTGATGATATCAACAGGGTTTCTGTAAATAGAAAAAAAGGTTTTAAATAATTTGCATGTGCAAATATAATCTTAATGTAATTCCTTCCAAACTAAGTGCAAATAGCAATACATCTATTTTTTAAAAAAGGTTTGTTTTGTTTTTTGCAGTAGGTGCAAGTAGCGTTAAATTTTAAATAAAACAGTATGCAATAATAAGATATTATGGTTATATAAAGTCAGTAATAGATTCTGCATTATTGGGACATTACTCGTACTTGACATTATCTCCCCTTCATTCAATTATTTACTAGGCACTTTATTTCCACTGTTCAAATATTTTCTTAATCTCTATTTAAAATAAACGCTACTCATAGGCCTAGTGCTGTATGTTCCTGGATTAACATCTTTGTCGATCCTTGTCTGGAAAACCATTCCAATGAACCAATCTGATTTAAGGGACAGGTTTACAGTTTATGTCAAGCTTAGGCTTACAACCAAGGTCAAGTGCTACATCAGTGTTATTCAACTGTCATTTCCCAGTAGCAGTATTAACATAAAAGGAGTAGTTAACTTTAAAAAAAAACTTTTGCTGATAATTTACTCACCCCCATGTCATCCAAGATGTCCAAGTCGAAAAGAAATTAAGGTTTTTGCTGAAAACATTCCAGGATTTTTCTCCATATAATGGACTTCAATGGGAACCAAACGGTTCAAGGTCCAAATGAGAGTTTCAGTGCAGCTTCAAAGGGCTTTAAACGACGACACCAGGCGATATTTTTTTTTTTTTTAAAGTGAACTACTCACTATGCGTATTGGCACATCCGGTCTTCATTGGCATGTGCCAGTGGATAGTGGCATGTGTCACTGACATCATCGCGACACCCTGACACTGACATGACACCTGACTGACACCGAGTCGCAGAACATGTCACAGTCTGTTGTGACAGCTCCAGTAGTGACTGATAGATTAATCTAGCACCTATGTAATTTTGACACAAAATCATAAAACATTTTTTCAAACGTGTTATTTGTGTCACATCTGTAGTTGGTATGTGCCACTGAATGTTTTGTAATTCCAGTGCTACTTTGTGTTGTTTATCTCACAAAGTCACAAACTTCTAGTGTGCGCTCTTCTTTCCCACGTTTTACCACAATAACAAGTGTACAGCCAATCATTCACTCCTTTTAAGTGACCCGTATTAGTGGACTAACGTAGGGAATGGTGATTTTGTATTCAGCCTAGGAAAGCACATGACAGGATAAGGGAATCACATGACAAAATCGGGAAACAAAAGAACCATAACTACAAAATAAAAGACATATTAGTTAGCTAGACTTATTAACTCTAGAGAGCAGCATGGTGAGGATATTTTACTTTCAATATTTTAAAAATTTTAAATGGATTTTTCTATGTTGTTGTCTAAGTGAGATCAGTCATTAACAGACCTTTTAGGGGGGAAACGCTAATTTTACTCAACAATTTTCTTCATACTACATATGGTTTACCATGAGTTACCATGTTCTAGGATGATTTACCCTGATATACTATGTTCAGATATGTTTTACTATGTTTCTAGTATAATTTAGCACAATTTACTACATTGTAGTATGATTTACCATGTTTCTAGTATGATTGACCATGTTTTACCATGTTCTTGCATGATTTACCACGATTTAGTCAAAAGAGCCAGCCCACATCTCTATACGATGTTATGACAGATTATAAAGGTCTTGCAAAATGGTTGATAGGATATTCTGCTTGTCTTGGTAGCCTTACAGTGATCCTGAGAGACTGATTGGTCAGAGTAAAATGAGCCCGCCCACTTGTCTCTATGACACTGTGATACAAAATCCCTATGCAATTTACCATAGTTGGAGTAACCATAGGAGTAACGCATGCATTCCATGGGCCGTCCTACACCATAGTAAGTCAATGGGGCTCAAATGTGTCAGCCTCTTCAAATGTGGCAAATCACACGTTTCTGTGAAATCCTCTCTCTGAGCTATGACTTGTCAAAGTTTGTCGCAATGTTAAGTCTAAGTTTATTAAAGAAAAATAAATAGATAAAATAAGTATGAGCAATAACAATAGTGAGGGCCTTGCCTTTGGCAAGCGTCCACTAATAATGTACCAGCTGACAGGGGGGGTTCCCTGTGTAGTGAAGTGTTTAGCTGAGTTTAGTTTAGAACATGTATCTTATATATGAAGAGTTCAGATGCAAAAGCCTCTAAGTGCCATTTGAAATTTTCTTCTAGAATGATGATTTTTATCAAGCTTGTATATTTAAGTTTAGTGATTTCACTTAAATGGCAATGATAATTACCTATTAATTGTTATTTAAGTGAAATTACTGAACTTAAATATACAAGTTTGATAAAAATCATCATTAAAGAAGAAAATTTCAAATAGCATTTATTTAGAGGCTTTTGCATCTGAACTCTTCATATATCCAAAATGAATCAATAATTATTGGAAATAGAATAAAATCGTGAAAACCCAGCCCTAATAAAAAACACAATACCCGTCATGTACCACATATGTTCTCAGTAAACCTAATGAAATGTTTTGACAATCTCAGTCAGTACACTTTTTCTGATGCATGGTTTTAATAACCACAGTTTTCAGGATCCACATTTCTGAATTACACAGTTAAGAGTTGTATAAACAGGCATAAAAATAAACAATATAAACATATAAAAATAAACAGGCATTAAAACGTGTTAGCTGTTTTATCTATGAAACCGCAGTGATAAGGAAATGACTCAGAGTCAGAAGTCAAAGGTCAGTTAAGAGGAACTTTAGCTGTTCTCTCCAGCCATCCTGGGCTTGGAAACAGCAGAGGCGACAACTCAACGGGACTCTCCTGTCAGCAGCAGGTATGTTCGAAACGCGTTTGTGTTCCATTCAAACAAATTACGTGAATTTAACAGTACATGTTTGTTCGTATTTGATCCATAGGCACTAGATTTGGTGCAGTAACAAGCGGTTAATTGATAGCATATCTAATAGCGGTGTCGAAAGATCAATTGCTTTTATAAAACTGTTATAAAACAATAAAAAAAATATATTAAATGATCGTTAAAATATCCAATTGTTATCAAACATTAAATAATAAAACTGTTATAAAACAATAAAAACATTAAATGATCATTAAAATATCCCATTGTTATTAAACATTAAATTAAATTATTACACAATAATACATTTATTACACAATTTACTCTTCGATCAGTTCCTGAGATAACCACAGTGTGACAATATGCAGGACTTGCAAAATTTGTTCCAGTCAGGCTACCAATTTTGCAAGGTAAAAGATGAGAGCCCAAAGTAGCCCCCCATTAGGGCTACCAAAATCATTCCAATTAATTGCGAGTGGCAATTTGTAGATGAGAGGTAAATCGTTAATCTGCTGATTTTAATAAAGACACCAAACTCTCATTTCACGAGCACCCTTCTGAAGTGACTAAATGGTACATATTGCCTCGTGGACTTGACGGACACGTACATGCGGCAGCCATTGTTAGTCCACAAGACCGAAAGTGTATATGAAGGCTGGATCACAAATGGCACACTTCAAAGGGATTTTGATATTTTGCGAGCCCTGCTATGCCTTCCGACCCACAAAAATACCTTTTTTTATCAGTAGATTGGAGGAGCAAAGATGGGCATGTGGTCCTATATGATAGCTGTCAATTGTGTGATCATAATCTGCATGCTCCTGGTGTTCCAAACCACCGTGGATGAGATCTCTTCAGGCACGTGTGCATGTAAAGACTGTGTCAGAGAGAAGACTAGTGCTTGGTTCAATGAACTCTATGATCTCTCTATTCAACCACTGCTCAACCAGGAAAATTACGTGCTCAGTGAAGATGTCTACGAGTATTGGACGGTATTGATCTTACATTTCTTTAAGCCTTGCACAGTAATGAATTAAAGGAGCTGTATGCAAGAAATTTATTTCAATTAATCATAAATTTTCCCTGATATGTCACTAGACATTAACCTTCAAATGGTCTTCGTTTCCTGTTTACACTTTCGGGGTCTATACGACCCCAACAATTGATTGAGTAATTGTACAAAAAATATACATTTTTAATCATACAAATAATATATCATTTGTTTTGTTTACTTCTCATCTATTCATTAATGCTGTGTTTTTGGAGATATAAAGTACTTTTTTATCCATATACCACACAATTCCTCAAATACACCATTAGCTTTAGCATTAGCATATGAAATGTTATTTTTTTTATGATGAGTTGCATTTATGCTCTATTACTAGGCCTTCATTTCTGTGAAAAAATGTTCAGATTTATGCCAGATTTTTTTTTTTTTTGACACATGAAGAAAACATATTTAGTTTTTTTTCACATTTCCCATTCATTTCAATGTGGGGTCATATTGACCCAAAGACCAGAAGTGTAAACAGTTTTTTTACATACCTTCAGAACAACCGAATCAAGCCCAGTTTTTTTGTGTGTGTGTATAGATAGATAATGTATGAAAAGTCACAAAATCTTATTCCACTGAGATGAAGGGAAATTTTTTTTTGTTAAGTAAAAGTTGATTTGGGTTGTATAGACCCTATGACCCGATTGAGAGCTACGAAATCATGTTCATTTCAAATACTTATATCACTGACAGTCCGGCCAGGATATTGTCATTTAAAAAGTGAAGTCACAGCCCTTGACTGATGTTGATGTTGTCAAGTTGTGTTTTGTTCTGATGCGTCACCCTCCAACGATCTACCAATCACGGACTCAGTAAGGTTGCGGCATTCGGGTTGCCAGCTCTTCTCTAGTTACCACAACTGCAGACAAAAACGTGTCGAAATCGGATAATAAAATTCTAACATTGCGAAACCCCAAAAAACTCAATATGAATCCGAAATGCTTTGTTACATAGTCTGAAATAAATAATTAACAGAAACAAACTCAGTGTGTAGGACTCGTCACTTGCCATTGGAAGCTTCTTGTAGCAGCCTACATTCCTGCTGGAACCTGTAGTAGATCTGGCAACCTCAAGTTATGGGGGAAGGCGGGGATACACCCTAATTTGAAAGTGATTGCAGTACCAGTTTTGGCCACAATCTTGCATACAGCTCCTTTAAGTAACTGTAAAATGACACTGAATCTTTTCCAAAAGCTGGCGAGATGCTATATAGGCAGCATTTTAAGACAGCACAGTTGTGCTCACAACAAACATTTGCTCACATTATTGCATAGGATGTCCCAGAATGCATTATGATGAGCTCAATTAAAGAAATCCATGCAAGATGGTGGACTAATCCGTTTGGTTAGTCATCAAGTTTATTGTTTACCCCATATATGCGTGTGCTATGTATTTTTATTCTTATGCATATCATGTCATGTTCAAAGCAAATTTTATTGAATTAATTTAAACCGAGTTTCTCGTGCTTTTCAGCTCACTAGGTTTTGGAACAGAAGTTCAGTGCAAGTGTGTCAACATTTATTGATTACTAGTTTTTCTGTGAACCTCAAAATACTAAAACCTCTTACATTGATGTCTCTTTTGCATGACGTTCCAGGGCCTTCAGAAATATAAGAACCAAAGCAACTACACAGCAGTGGTGGAGAAGATGTTTTCTCTCTTCCCAGATAAAACGCAATACTTAGATGCTAGTCCAAAACGCTGCAGGACTTGTGCTGTGGTAGGAAACTCAGGGAACCTTAAAGGATCCCATTATGGACATCTAATAGATCTTCACGACTTTGTCATTAGGTAAAGAATTACATATAAGAGAATTTGTTTGACTGTTTTTGTGAGACGACTCACCTCTTTATTTCCAAGACATGATCAAACTGTGTATTTGTTCAGTGTCATTTTTAACCATTAACTTTGTAAGCATTGCAGTCTGCTGTCATTCTTGGCCCAGTAAAGCTTCTCTTCATAAACTAAAAAGACCATTTAAATGCATTTAAATTTGACGATGTAGTCGTTCTGTTTTTACATGATGATCTTTCACATGTTTCTTGACCCAGTCATGCTTTGTTAAACCAGGCTTAATATGGGCCCAACAAAAGGCTATGAGAAGGATGTTGGTTTTAAGACCACTCACCGGATTATTTATCCCGAGAGCGCTGTAGACATGGACAAATCAACTTACCTGGTGCTTTCCCCATTCAAGATTCTGGATATGGAGTGGCTCATCAGTGCCTTCACCACTAAGAACATCACAAGGTGAGAAACCGATAACTGAGCAATGTTTCTCAAATGGCTGATACACTCTGACAAATAAAGGTTCTTTGTTGGAGTTTATGGTTCCATTAAGAACATTCATGGAAACGTTTTATTTCACCAAAGGTTCTTAATAGTGGAGAAGGGTTTACCAGATTATTAAAATGTTCTTCACAATATAAATAAATGAAAAAATAAAATAAAATAAAACTGTTTACCGAAAGGTTCTTTTATTTATCATTGCTGTGAAGAACGAGAAAAAATGTTTGGAACCTTTATTTTTTAGGAGAGTAACTAAGTTGATACTCCAAAAGTGAAGTACGGCATGTTCTTGGATCTACAACCTTGCTGGTCCTGGAACAACATTTCTGTCAACCAATCGGAGTAAATTAAATACTAAGTGTACCAAGCATGTACAACGAATGGGTGTTCAAGACAAGTTTTAAAAGGATAGTTCACTTTGATAGTAATTTTCGGCATGTTTTAGCTTACCTCAAGGGCATCCAAGATGTAGGTGTCTTTGTTTCCACAGTAGTTTCAATTTTGACATTTTTAGGTCAAACCGTTCTTGTCTGTCAGTCATATAATGCAGGTCTATGGTCACCACCTCAAAGAGCATGCACAGAGAAGTCCAAATTAAACATGATTTAATGACTCGTAAATGTTAGTACACATTGATGGCCTAAGACACGAAACGAGCGGTTTGTGTGAGAAAACGAATAGTATTTATATTATTTTTACCTTGTAACCACAGCCACGTCCAAGTGATATGAGGGTGCGGGCGCTTCGGTCTGCACAAGCGCTGGAAGTGATCTCTCGCGCGGTTGCAAAAAAAATTCAATGTTGTCTGTTGATATATCGAAATCGTCTTCCAATGTGATTTCCTGTATATCTAAATATGTTTAGATCTTCACAGTGAAGGGTAACACTTCCGAAACCTCTGTGTAAACAATGAGTGACGTACACGCACGAGAGATCACCTCTGGCCACGTCCACGCCCTCAGATCACTTGGACGTGGCTGTGGTTACAAGAGTTAAAAACAATATAAATACTGTTCGTTTTCTCACACAAACCGCTCATTTCGTGTCTTAGGCCATCAATGTGTACTTACATTTACGAGTCATTAAATCATGTTTAATTTGGACTCATTGCATGCATATGCTCTTTGAGGTGGACCCCATATACAGTACCTCCATTATATGACCGATAGGCATGAACGGTTTGACCTCAAAATTGAAAATACTGTGGAAACAAAGACACCTACATCTTGGATGCCCTTGAGGTAAGCTAAAACATACCAATAAATTCATTTCAAAGTGAACTATCCCTTTAAGTAACAGTCATCATTCCCAGTATTGTGGGTTCCAGCACCTTCCCTTTAATTGACGGTTTAGAGTACTGCAGTGTACAACAAAACTGTTTAAGAACAAATTTGTCCCTTTAGTGATTAATCATATTAATAGTATAAAATGAAGTAATGGCTTTATTATAATGTTCTAGTGGTGAGTGTTTTGTTTTTATTGTATTGCCTATGATATGTATGAGAAACCTAATTTACATACGGGTATAAAATAAAGGAATTTGGTTGTGAATGTATGTTTAATTGATATGTTGTACCAGGACAGCAAAAGATAACCAACAAATTCATCATTTTTTAATGGTACCTCATTTTAATATGTCATTTTACACTTTTTTCTTGTCTTTAGAACTTACAAAAAAGTAAGGCCGAGCATAAGTGCCAACAGACATAAGGTGAGTGAAGTTTTGACATTTTTAACACGCTGTTGAGGAGCTCAGATTACTTGTGTCATTCGTGCGACAGTTGGAAGTTTCACTGTAGAATCCGAACTGCATTCTTTTGACATCTGGATAAAAGAAACCATAGGGGAGAATGACCTAATACACCAAATTGTGTCGTGTTAAAGAATTTTTGGAATTTAGGGGAGCGAAGCTTATTTGCTTCAGGTTTTCACAAAATTGGTTTAGACCAGGGATGTTAATTTACACAATTTACAAGGGTCCGCATCATTACTTAGTGGGGCTAGTTAAAGTGTGTATTATTTTGTCATGTTACACCCTGACATCAGAGACTCAACTCCTTCCATCGCACACAAGGGATTGTTCCGTTTCTGTAGGTCCTGCATTGGTTGGCATTCGCACCGTCAGCTTTTCAAAACATGATGAGCCTTATCTTACATGATTTACCGAACGTGTCAAATTACTTGGATGACATTATTATGGGGATGCATGCACTGCTGAGGAGCTAGAACCATTGCTGAAAGCCGTTCTGCAACGTCTCCGGGATACAGGACTTAAAATGAATGCAGCAAAATGTCACTTCAGACAAACTAGCTTACAATTCCTGGGTCACAAAGTCACAGCGCAGGGTATCAAGTCGGAAGTGCGTAAAAGGTCTATTATTTCCCGTGGTGAAATCGTGGTCTGCACCCAAATTCACCCAAAAAGTGGTCTGTATCGATTCTGAAGCAGGCTCTGTTTGCCCACGTGGACGGTTCGTGCGCATGTGTAGCAGATCCAGTTCTGTACATTAGGATTTCCAGTTTTCTTCAAAACAACTGTATTTATTGACCCCTGAAACATATGGGAAAACTTGATCAGAATATTACCTGTTGCGCCAACCTCTTTCCACATTATAGCTAATTAGACATTCTCTGGTCCAACTAGAGATGGGTCCCAGCTTAGGCCCCAAGCAATCCGATTGGATCAAAGCACGGTTTATGGGTAATCGCTTTAGTGCCTGGTTACAAATCAGAGAAAATCACTTTTTATAGAAGACATTCATGTTGTTTAACTTATATGTTTCCGAAGCTATAGATTGTAAATTTAAACATTTATCGTTCTCAGTGTTTTTTAGTTAGCTTACATAGTAGCATATAGCATACAGCTATCGGATGATCGTGCTGCCCGAGGTTTACCTGAGCTTATGGTGCGCTTACGTGATATGGTAATTATAGTGAAATACCAAAAGCTGACATAGAAAATGCACATGAACACACCCTCATGTGATATTTTCCACTTGCTGAGATGAGATAACCTTTGACCTTTTCAAAATGGCGGACGTGAGAGTCGTGAATGGTAAAAATATCTACTATTCATGATCTAGAAAATATGCAGCATTACCGTTTGAGTTTTGATAAATCATTTTCTTGCTGTTGCAAATGACTTAAGCAATCTAAAATGGTTTAGCTAAATAACAGGTCTGGATCTCTATCTTTTTGCCACATTACGACAACAAAAGCACTCGAACGCAACAGACTGGTAAATACCAGTTCACAAGTGGAAAATATAATATTTTCCATAGCACATGAACGCACCATTATAATGCCTTACTGTATTCACAGCGATTCGAAATGCAATTATTATTGTCATTATATTTATCGTATTAATCGGCGCAATATTTTGTACAAATTTTGTTATTAAAAGAACCATGTAATAATGTTAAGTTGTGTTTATTTTCTTATTAACAGTTTATCCATTTAAATAAATGACAGAATGTTAGCTATGTTTTGTGTGTACTTATTATAAATATGAATTGGTTGTCTAGCCTTGATTACAGAACAGTGTAATAAAAATGACGGTGTAATGTAATCAGTCAAACCCCTTAATTCATATAATAATCTTGCATTTTTATAATGAAAGAAATAGCATTTTCAGGTATGTTTTGCAACATTACGTTATTTTTTATTAAGCAAAAAAGGCACAATATACATTTTTTTAAATGACATGCATTTTGTGTAATTTATATGATTTATGTCATAAATGAATAATACAATACAATAACATTCAATGCAATATCATTAGTGAACCAAAACTTATAGGCTATGAAAATTACACAATACAATACAAAATGAATTCAACTGCATTATGAAATGTAATCAATTTATTTTTATTAACACAAAACTATAAGCAAAATGCACATAATTTTTGGACATTTATAGAGCTTTTTAAAATACAAAGCCGCTTTAAACAGACATACTGCAGTGTAATTTCCTAAATACTCTCTTTATATAATATATATTCCTCTGACTATACAGTTGTTACGTTTCTGGGTAATAGAAAGCGCACGACAAAGGATCTTCAGAGAAACCAGGTATTTAATAGTAAACTCAAGGTTAACATTAAATTTACACAAAGAATAACCGACCCTGAACACTGACAAGAGAGGAACTTAAATACACAGAGGAATGAAGAAAACAAGACACAGCTGGGGCAAAGGAACTCAACACAGGTGAAGGGACTGAGCGGGAAAACTGGGACACAGGACTGAACCAAAAACACTAAGCAGGGGGGGGGGAAACAGGACACACATGTAACAATAGTTTGAAGATTAAAAAAAAATAATGTTGAGTTAGCTTTGTTAAAAATATTTAATGAACTGTAAGGTTAAAGATTTTGAGAGAAAGTTTTTTTTTTGGTCAATCTTGGATTAACTAATGAGACCCAAAAACGTAGATGCAGTGTATTTTGCTGTATGTAAAGTCAAATCTGTAGTTTGAAGTAATTCATATTGTATGTGCAACTCAGTTCTTTCTGGAACCATCCTGAGGCCTAGATGATGCAGTCAGGTGAGACGTGCCGAGGCACCCGAGACTATGAGACGACAACAGACAAACCTGCTATAACGTGCATTTGTACACGCGCAATCATACACTGTAAATGTTAGAAGCACTTTACCCCTGCTGAGGGCACTCCTTTGCAGAGATCCCAACCCTAACCAATGAACTACAAATAACAGCGCCATGTTTTCCCGTTCCATCCATAGAATGACAGAGATATATGGGTAATGTAGTTGAAAGCATTTAGTAATGAAACATATTTTCATATTTTACATATATAACATATCTAAATATGTTCATTGTGCAATCCTTTATGACATATGAGGGATAGTCTGAAATTAACATTTTTTGAGTATACAGCATAACAAATAAAATAGCAATCGATCATCAAAATGCATTTACCAAGTCAACTATGATACAGAAAGCAGATTTGATATTGTGTAGAAAATATTGATTATTATAATTGTCTTGCTCTTCCCTGTACATGTCTGTATCATAATCATGTTATATTGTGTTTTTATTCTTCTAAACAGTTTTTTTTTTTAGTTGTGCCCTAACTGATGAAAAGATGTAATCACTATCGTGGTGTTGCTTTTTCTCAACAAACAGAAAAAGAAGTCATGACATTCCATTGCCAGATGTTCTTCAGTCCTAAAAGTACAACAAAAACACAAACATTTCAAATTAAGTTTAATTGAGAGTTAGGTCAGCTAATGTTCTGCCTGATTTAAATCAGTGAGGCGGGCTACTCTGGCCCTCAGCGTCCACTGTCCTGCAGATTTAGCTCCAACCTTAAACCCACCTGTCTATTGTGTATATATAAGTAAACCTGTGGTTGTATATCAAGCAGGGAAACGTTTGTGTGCATTTTGTTTTGTGATTTCAGCGGAACGAATAGAGTGTCTCCGCAACGGATTGAAGCGCGCGTCCAAGTGAAGACCGTGCGCGAGCCACAAGAGACACTGTATCCGCACCACTGATGATTAAAAAAACAACACATTTTAGCGCTAGATCGCATCTTATTTAACAAACAAACTAAATAAATGCTCTGCTAGTTAAAGAGTTAGTTCACCCAAAAAGGAAAATTATGTCATTAATGACTCTCCCTCATTTCGTTACAAGCCCGTAAGACCTCTGTTCATCTTCGGAACACAGTTTAAGATATTTTAGATTTAGTCAGAGAGATTTCTGTCCCTCCATTGAAAATGTATGTACGGTATACTGTCCTTGTCCAGAAAGGAAATAAAGACATCATCAAAGTAGTTCATGTGACATTAGTGAGTTACTTAGAATGTTTTGAAGCATCGAAATTACATTTTGGTCCAAAAATAACTAAAAGTCTGAGGGAGACGCACGCTGTAAACAAAACAATCATCACAAACATGTCTAAGAATTTCCACACAGAAGAAGACTTGCATTTTTTGCCCAGCCATATTTATTTGAACCCGAATACACGGACACAACAGATACACATCAGCAGTGTCTTACGTCACTCATATCACTGCGGACTCGGGAACACGGCTTGACAACAGAACCGACAAGACAATACAATGCTGAATAAAGTCGTAGTTTTTGTTATTTTTGGACCAAAATGTGTTTTCGACGCTTCAAAACATTCTAACTAACTCACTGATGTCACATGGAGTACTTTGATGTCTTTATTTCCACGATACTGGATAGCATAATTAAATAACTGTACACAAAATGTTGATTCGACTGATATTTAATATTTTATTAGTTTACCAAAGGCAAAACTTCCACAAAGAAATTGTAGAATGTTCAGATTCAAGTATTCCACAGACCCCGGTATTGTCTGTGAAACGTGAGTATAGATAACCCAGGAGTCTGTTTACCTGGGGTTTAGATTGACCCAGGGTTAACTATTTCAAGTGTGAAAAGGCCTAATGGTGATTAGCGCGTGTTGTTCTCGTAGGTGATGATTCTACATCCTGCTTTCATTAAGTATGTCCACGAGATATGGTTACTGAAAAGGGGCAAATATCCATCCACCGGCTTCCTCGCTATTGTATTTTCCCTGCACATCTGTGACCAGGTAATTCAAGTATCCCTTTCATTTAAGTTTTTGGTTATATTTTATTACGCTTTAACCTTCTCTTTTGTACAGGTTTCTACATTTGGCTTTGGTGCTGACATAAATGGAAACTGGTATCACTACTTTGAGAAAACCTCGAGTAAACTCCGTACCGGCGCTCATAGTGGCAGCTTTGAGTTTGACACCATGATGCAACTGTACTTGGAAAACAAAATTCGGGTGTTCAGAGGGAATAAAAAGAGGTGAACAAATTTGTCGTCTATAAGACCTTATGCACCAGAGAAAAGAGGGCGCCGCCATCTTTAGAATATTGTCTTTCCAGGAGGAATCAGCTTTTGAAGTGGATTTACTTAATGTAAAGTTAACGAAAGTTATCACGAGGATTGTAATGTTTAATGTCTTAACAAATGACAGTAGACCGGGAATATTTTTAAACTGTTCATTCATAAATGGGGAAGATCACTGTGAAAATACAGACCGGACGACAAAAGACAATGAGCGTAGCGCTGAAAAGGGGTGGGGCTACATAAGTGGCGAATGCGATGGCGTATTGTTGTGTTTAATGTAGAAATTTGTTATTCTAAAAATTTACATACATTTCTTTCATAGTTTAGACTATGTACTGTACAGTGAAATTTACAAATGTATAAATAAATTTTTTAAAAATATATTCAGAACATAAAAAAAGAATTAGGAACGAACTATAAACATATCCTATATTGGATATGAACATGGAATAGTTTAAATTGTGGAAGCAGCTTCAGGTTGGTAGTCCAAAACATTGTTGTCTATCTGTACTTCCGGGATTCTTCCCACCGGAGCCTCGCTTTTGATTTCAAAATGGCAGCTGCATGAAATCAGTGTATTGCAATGCATTCTCATCCCAAGGCGTCATATACCGACGCTTTTGACAATGCGTATACATCCAACGCACATGGCACCCTTTAGCGTCAATATAACACGCTTCGGTTATGGGTAGGTTTAGGTCTGGGGTAGGGTTAGACCACTAGGAGGCGCCTTCTGACCCATAAATATCTGCGTCTCATATTGACGCTAAAGGGTGCCATGTGCGTTAGATGTATACGCATTGTCAAAAGCGTCAGTATATGACGCCTTGGAATGAGAACGGCTGTCTATTGGGAATGTGGAGTTACGTCATAATCTTTTTACGCAGCATTGCATTGTTGGAAGGCGTCGCCATCTTGGATGGATACGCTATCCATTGCCATGGTTACTTCAACAGTGAGTGTGTGAAATTCAATGTAGTATGCACTCCAGGCGGCTAGGTGGCAATGTGAAGCACTGCCACACAACAACTCCAAGTCCGCGCGCCTGCGTACAACCCTCACTGACTTTTGCGTTTTTACCAAGCGTGCTGTGCAAGCCCTCAAAAGTGAAACCAACTAAACAATTAAATGACACTTCACATATCCTTTATCCAAAGATAGTTTCTGTCATTTATTGTAGTTTCTATCACGTCGATGTAATTTCAAGAGTTTGTTTTTAAAATAAGTTTGTTTTTAGTAAGGGGCCGTTTACACCTGGCCACTTCATGCGTTTTCTGTGATCGGATAGGTATCCGATCGTGAAAAGACCAGGTGTAAATGCCCCCCGAAACGCATTCGAGACGGATTTGAATCCGATCGCTCAAACCACTTCAGGAGGTGGTCTGGACCGCATTCTAGACGAAACTGGAAAAGTGTAAATGCATCTGGTTCTTGAAACCACATATGTAAATGTTACTACAGGGGGGCGTGGTTGGTTGGCGAGTACAAATAAAGTGTGGCCCCTTTAAGAACTGTGCGCTCATTGTTGAACTGTCGCCAGTATGTATTGTATGTGACACCCCTTTTACTGTCTATGCGGACACCCCATGTATGCAGGTATATCATGTTTGATGCTCATTTTTATCTTATTTTGTCCCGACTGCATTACAGTTCTTCATATCCACACTATGCTCAGGGGCATGTCCAACAGATCTGATAATAAATGTTCTGTATATTAATTACTCTCGGATGTGCTCTTGATTAGTTTTTCCTGTGGTGCACTTTGTGCTATACTAGTAAAGTTACTGTTTTCATCTTCAGAAAGGAATCGGGAATATACAGAAGGCTTTGAAACTATTTAAATCATGCTGATTATAAATGTAAAAGCTAAAACTTTGAGGCAGCTACTGGCTTTTAATCAACCACAACATGGCCTCATATAGCTTTTGTTTATTAGCATTCAAATCCACAGAGCAGAAACCCTTTCTGGTGTGAATTATTAACATCGCAAATGATTAATACAGAAAGATCTTCTTTAATCATCTTTTATCTTTTTGAACGTTATTTATATGGCACAGGTGAATAGGGTAAAAACTAGCTAATAGATATCACCATGTTGATTCATTTCTGTACACTAGCTTTCTGAAATGTTGTTTAAATATTCAAATGAGTCATTGCCAAATTAAATATGTACTGATTTGCATGCATTTCCAGAACTGAAATATTCTGAATATATAATCGTTTCGTTTCATTCCATAAATCAGAAAATACTTCAAACCACCTGAACAAATTTTTTTTTTTTTTAATATTTTAGGAATAAAATATTGCAAATGATGTATCAAAAAACCTTAATAGATATAGCTAGAATATAATAAAACTGCACAGTCTGGTGCAAGTGCTACTGAAGTGTAAATTTCTGGCTCAGTGCATGAACAAAAAGTATGTTTTGAGTATATATTGCAAGCAATTAAAATCTACAGACCCAAATAAATAATGTGTAAATTTGATGTTTTCTTCCCACTTGCCCAAAATCGACCCGTGCATGAAAAAACACTGGTTTTGCCTAAACACTTCAACATATTTGTCCCTCTTGTATGTAATTTACTGCATGCATGCATTCTTCTACTTTGAGGACTTAACCCATTAAAGACCACAACACCAAATGCTAGTCATATCAATAATAAAACTTTATTTCTGCTTACAAAACATGCGTTCATCTTACATGCCAGGCAATATCCTAAAGTCATTTGAAACATTTTCTCTGTATAATTTTTACAAATAATTCATTGGAACATGACACAGGGATCTCTCATAGAGACTAAATCACTGACAGTTCTGTACATGAGTACAAGGTCGTCATGGTTAAAGAAGTATGCTAACACTTCAGAGTAGCACCTATGCTCTTCAGTCAGAGCGGTAGGTGTGTGTTCAGTGTGTTTTCCTCAAACACCTCATCTTTGTACCGATCACACTTACGCAGGTATGACATACCTATGTGTAATATGTTTGTGCGAGCAACCCATCTCGCACTTAAGTGTGTGTGTGTGTGTGTGTGTGTGCCTCACAGAGACAAACAGCTGACGTTAAGTCCATCACTGAAATTAGTGTGTTAGTTAACACTGTCCCAAGCTGTGCTTGATGATCTCCTTGCTGCTTGGAGGAATGCGATCTGGGAAAACCACTTGGAATTCAACCAGTAGGTCGCCGCGCTGGGCTGGGTTTTTGGCTCTGGGAAGACCCTCCCCAATGAGCCTCCTCAACGAGCCGGGCTTGATTACATCACTGCTTGGCAGGGGCTTCATCTGTCCGTCCAGCGTAGGAACGTTAACCGTGCACCCACATAGAGCCTGGAGGAAAACAAAGAAAGAAAAACGTTAAGCATTGTGTCACTGGACCTTCTTTGGTCTATATCGATCCTCCAGCATCTCTCTTTGTCTTGAGGTAGGATCTGTTATATCACACACTGCAGAAGAGCTATAATGCCCCTCCGGCATATTGTGGAGACTGAGGTCTAATCCACTTGTCTATATATGATGCTTTTACATAACACGAGTATGAACGCGGGCGGAATATAGGCCAGACGGATTGAACATTACTGTTATGCAACGGCAGAAAAGAGCTGCTAATCGCTTTCATTTCTCAATGATTCTCCAGTCTGCGGGGGACGAGAGGTGTGCGTGGGAAGAGAAACATGAAGTGGATGTGGGAAATGAGAGAGCGAATGAGGGCGAGAGGTTCTGTGTGGAAAGAATGAAACGGTTGTTTTAAACATCCGGTGCCAAATCTGACATGTAGAGAGCAGGATGACCGATTTAATGACCACTTATGTTGATCACAAGGCCAATCATTTTAAAATGGCAAAATATGCTAATTAATTGGCTAATATTAGGCCATTTTAAGATTATCGGCATCAATGTGCGCTTGGTTGTTAGCGTAAAATGTCTTCTCTAAAAGTCAATGGACTTTTCAAGGGATAATGTATTATGATTTGCTTTTTTTTTTGTACGTATCACCATTAAATCAGCCAATCTGGCACAGTTATCAATGATGATAATCTACTTAACAGAAGTGTCTAAAAATGTCAGTTCCAAGGGATAACTAACCATTTCTACTGTTTAAGTACAATTAGTGCAAATTTCACTCACATTTTCCGTCGTGTTTATATATTCTCATTATATCCGCCACCCTGCTCTCTAGGTATCAATATGGGTCTATTCATAGTGAAGTCTAAGAAAATAGATGCATGAGGGCGTAAAGGCAAAATCCAATCCACTGCTAGAGAGGAGCGAATGACAGAGTGTGTGTGAGACGATGCTGAGAGGCGAGGAGGAGGTGTGCGAGATGGGAGGGGGAGTGTGTGAGAGTGTGTGCACTGAGGCTGCGGGGGAGTGATGCTAAATTTAGACTCGGCTCTCTGCAGAGGCTTATTGAGTACCAGCGACTGCGAGGGAACATTTCGTACTGCGGCGCACACGTACACACACATACACATCTCACCTCTCGCAGCGTGATGGTGGTGGTGTACACAACATGCGAGCCGTCTCGTCTGAAATGGGCGTGCTTCTTCTCCTTAACGACGAAGGCCAGGTCGTTAGGGGCGTGGCCGAGCATCTGATGGCCCTCCTTGGGGAAGGTGATCCTGGTGCCCTCCTTCCACCCCTTCTTGACCTCCACGTCGAACACGCGCTCCTCCGGTCTCAACGTGTGTTTGTCCGTCTGCCGGAGGCGGGTCACCTTCACGCGCTTCGTCACGCCCAACAAAATGTCCTCCAATGACACGAGGATCTCGTGAACCTCGGCCACGCCCGCCGGCTTTAGCCCGCTCTTGTTACGGCTGAGGTGGGGAAGGGGGTTCCTCATGAACGGGTTGAACAGGTCTTCGTCCGAGTCGACTTCAAAGTTGAAGAACATGTGCCAGGAGTGGGCGTCGGCTTTTGAGGTGCTGTGGGAGGAGTCACTTTTGTTCCCAGCTGGAGCCACACCCCCTTTGGTCAAACCTGGAGGAAGATGAAAAGCTCATATTAGTGTGCATGTCATGAAATCCCGCCTGTTTTTGGAAGGGGTTCATTCTCCGGTTAATAAAGTATGGATAAATAATTGATCAGTCAGTGTGATGAGCGTGTGAATCGGATTAGCTGAGGTTGTTGGAACCCGCTGAACTCTTGCATTGTGCAGTAATTGCATTTTGACATGCAAGTGCATAGATTCTCACCTTGTTGATCATAGATGCTGCGTTTCTCTGGGTCGGTCAGAACATCGTGGGCTTGTGCGATCTGTTTGAATTTGTCCTCTGCGTCTGCTTCTGAGTTCTTGTCTGGGTGGTAACGCAGCGCCAGACGCTTGTACGCCCGTCTGATCTCCTCCTCATTAGAGTCACTTGACACACCGAGCACAGAGTAGTAATCCACACACTGTGGTGAGGATGGGGGCTAGACACCTCGGGTTCTTCACGCGGCTCCTACAAGCACACAGACAGATGGCAGGAGTTTAGACTACGCTCATTTCTAGTTCTCCTTTGTTAATATGCACAAGGTGATTCCAAATAAAAAGACGAAGTTCATTGGTTTAGCAGGGATACAAGCACCATAGACAATGAAGGGTGTCTCCCTAATACTCAGTGACAATGATTTTTTTTTTAATGACCAATTCAGTTCTTTTTGTGAATATTGCACAAATAGGCAGAAAATAAACTTAAAAGAAAATTCAAAAATAATACTTTTTTGTGGTTTAAAACAACTTATAAATTATTAGTAATATTAATCAATATATTAAAGTATAATCATACAATATTTCATGTAACAAACGCATTGTATTTCGACTTATAAAATAATAGTTCTATATTATCCACTATAAAGTTGTGCACAAATGCACATATTTTTTAAATGTCTCAGTTCTCTATTATTTAATGTACACTCAATGTTTTGGGGTGTATATTATATAGTTATATATAACAAATTATAAATCTATACATGTCTACAGTATATTCCTCACTATGTAACACAGAGTGTTTATTATATAGTAGAGAAAACAGAGGTGTGTATATATATAAAAACATCCTCTATATTCTCCAATATATAAATCTATACATTCACATTATATTGTAGGTAATATAGATATGCCTCTGTATTCTCCATTATGTAATAGTGGATAATATAGAGGTATGGACATCCATAGGTAAATAGATTACTTCTATATTCCCCACTATATAATAAACACCAAAGTCTTTATATTATATAGTGGATAATATAGATACATGCATATTTGATTTACATATAAATGTGCAGGATCTCACCTCCGGGGTCCATCCCTCCTCTCCGTGGATGACTTTTACTTTGCACTTGACATTCTTGTGTTTGACGCCGAACTGAGTCCAGATGAGAACCATGATGCTGATGCTGTTGCTGCCGGTGAGTGTGAGCCGAGCTGTGACTGCTTGAGCTGTGTCTGCTGCATCTCCCGCCGGTCTCCTCGAGCTTTTATACCCGAGCTCTACTCACGGCGCCCACGCTTCGTGACCGAGCTTCCCCGAACACGCCCATTCTCAGTGTACACGAGAGGGAATACCGCGTGCCCACCAATCCACGCTCGCCTCTGCTGCGGAATAAGATGAGCATCACGCGGATGTGGCAGCCCACCTCTCCATGTGGAGGATCGTTTCCGGAATTCACAATGAGTCTCATTTCTCCCTCCCTCCCTCCATCCTTCCATCCTTCCATCCTAAATTGGTCCCCTGTTACAAACTGTTCTTTTAAATTGACGACCAGCATTTTGGGTTATTGATGTGCCCGTCTCCACCAATTTCAAAATCAAACCTACGCCACTGGAAAGTAGTGGATGATAATGAATTTTATTTATTTATTTATTTTTGATAGAATGGGAGTGACAAGTATTCATATGAAATGTGGGAATGATAGCAAATGAACACGAAAAAATATGAATATTTAATATGTTTAAATAAATAAAGTACAAGGCGAGTTTGTAAGCAACTTTTTAATAAATTGTGTATTTTAGTTTTACCTTAACCCTTTATTTAACTTGCTCAGCTCACGTTTTTATAATTGCCATTATGTGAGAGCGTTCAAGAGAAAATGTCACTGTCTGACATTGTTCCGTTTAGTGTTAATTAGCATTTTAGAAATTAGGCTATATAGGATATTTCATACTAAGAAAGTTAGAAAGTGTCGATATGCTACTGCCCTGTGTTGTATATATTGTCCTCTGAGGCGCTTGAATGTCAGTTTTATTATAAATGTCAAATCATGTTTGATGCTTTGAGCAAGCAATAAAGTCTTATTAGCTATCATTTGCATGCACTCTATTTCTCTCTCTCACACACACACACACACACACACACTTCTGTGTCCCTCGTGTCAAAGTGCAATTAAAACAGATGATAAAATACAGCCAGAACCGCTTCACCCACACATGCAATTACAGGCAATTAACGTGTGATAGGCTGGTGCATGGCTTGTGTACCAATAGTTCTTTTGTGCTCGTCACGGTGACAGCTCAATGTTCCCATCACTGCGCAGGAATAAAACTGCGCATTCACGATCGAGAGCACGTTCACAAACTGTATTCGGCGTTCATGAATTAAAGCGGAGCCTTTGGGGATGTCGCATTACGCAACGTACGTGCAGGTGAATTGGCTCGCATTCCTCGGTACATAAATGGTCATATTTCCTCAGACGTTACGCGTTCAGCCAATCACAGACGAAAGATGCTTTAGGATTCCCGCTGGTACCGGAAAATTGGACAAATTTGGTGTAGATGTCCCTGTCAGAAACGTCAGAGAACCTCTTAGCCAAATTTCGTCCATTTTGGACAAATAGAGAGAGGTTGCACAGGAAAACCGAGCTGAGTGGTTTGAATGACACCTCGAAATCTGTCATAATAGACCGACCGGACATTTCCGTTGTGTCTCGACTCTCGACAGATGAATGTGAGTAAAGGCGTGTGAGATCGCCGAGAAAATGTTTCTGGGGAAACTGGGAACATTGTGCTAGTGCGGTGTCGAGGACGACCAGGGAACATTGCACTTGTGCTATGTAGAGCTCTGCAGGGGATCGTAAGAAGTCGTGATCTCGTGCTTTTAATAATAACTCGCTCGTGACCAGCGGAAGCCCAACGTGCTGTGTAATTTTCGCGCCCTCCTTTCAGTGGTGGCGACGTCTGTTTTGTCGCGCGCTCTGGACATTATGGACCTTATTTATTAACGTCGACTTAATGACTCCTATATTATTTCTCGGCTAAATTAGAACCTATCTAACAAGATCTGAGCGATTGAGGGATGTACACTTAGTTAATTGTTGTCGTCTTTAAAAAAAAAAAAAGATTAGCTTTTTACATTTAAGACGTAGGCCTACATTCATTCACTGTACTTGACTGTAACACCTAACAAATACTAGATTTGGTAATTTTCTGAAGAAAATGTGCTTTTTTTAGCCTATTGCTAAGTGGTTTCCGTCACAAATCAAAAGAACCTATCCCAAAATTATCCATTAAGGTTTTGTCTAGCTGGGATTTTACCAATTTTATTGTCCTTTAGGTGAAAATAATACATCTCATCACTTGGAATAGTAATAGCACCTCTCCTCAATAAGATACCAAAATCAAGGTATTCATGTTTGTTAATGAGTTAAGTTACATGTTTAGAATAAAACACTAATCCTGAGCATGAATGCTTGTAAAACTATTAGCGTATTAATTAAAAATAGAAAATCCAATGTACCGTGCTTTTTGGACACCATGGAAATGCCAAAGTACCAGAGTGACAGGAAAATACAATGGTAGGCTATAATGACACCATCACCATACCATAATAATACCACAGTACCTTTTTACTAGTGGAATAGTAAAAGAACCACATAGGCCTATATGATTTTTAGAAAATACTCTTTCTGTCTAACCTTTTCCTCTTTTTCCATATTGTAGGAGAAGCTATGTGTTGCAGGGGAGTGATATTCACAGGTTCAGTTCTTCCTACACCATCTTCTCCTTCTGTGCTCACTTTTTCTCTCTCAGTCTCTCTCAGTAAAGGTTACGGGGGTGATTCATAATGAGTAAAGTGGCATTTGACAGCAGCTCTCACTTCAGATCCATTTCAAGTCAGATTAATTTGGTTGTGTAATTATTTTCATAATCAACTGCTTTGTTAATGAATTCAGCCAAGATTGGTTGACAGACTGAGTGATTGTCTGAACAATATTAATATTCAAATGCGTAACAGACATGAGACAAGGCAGAGAACTAGAAGAGGGAACACAGTAATGAGAACTGACTGTTCTAATAGCTAGCAGCAATAATCAGTGAATGTAAAGGCCGTACTGCCATCTGCTGACCATGTTGTTTATATGTTCTGAACAGTCTAAGCTTTTTTTCCTCCTTCAAACTCTCTAATAAAACAGCTTCCACATAAGGAGGAATGTGAACGGAGGCACGAACTGCTGAGGTTAGCATGAGCTAAGAGCAAAAACAGCAGGAGAGACTCTTGACTCTCGCAGTTAATTCACTCTGGCTCTAATGCTGCAGAGCAAACCGCCTCTAAAGAGCCTAAAAACCAACTTAAATTCTCATCAAACATAAGCTTGTGGTCCAAACCCTAGAGGGCTGCCGGCCAAAACAGCATTTTAAAGCATCATAGGCATGTTGTGATGTTCCAAAACGTAGGAAACACAATTAAGATACCTTTTAGCTACAGTGAAGTACACACAAAACTTAGTCAGATGGATGTACAGAAGTCATACATAGGACAGATTGACATCAAATATTGTAGCATCTTTTGAATAGATTCTTTTATTGGTGCCAGACATGAATATGAGACTCCAAGTTTAGGTTTACTTATCTTTTATCATAATGTGTCATCCTTTCTTGTAAATGTTCAATGAATGTGATGCTAATCTACTTGCATTCTAGGCAGGTAGCTGAGAATTATAACTTGAAACTGACTGATAACAGGAAATAATGTCCATCTCATCTAAATGTAATATGATCTAGCTAATTTGCTAAAGTTTTTTTTGACCTAATAAACAGTAAAAAAAATGGCATACACATTGTGTATACACGTATCCCAATTCTACACACACACATTGTGTACAAATGTGTTTCACACTTTCAGAGACACACATAGGACTGTGTGTTATGGTGTGTTAGTATAAACATAGCATTATGGTAATTATTTACAGGGGGTCCATGCCATGTTGTGTACTGAACTCCTGGAAGTCCTCTGGAATGGTGTCTGGAAAAGAGATGATGGTAAAATACTATATGATAATTGCATAGGTTCTGTAATAAGTTTTAAGCATATGGTGTGAGTTTATATTTGCTTTTGTGTACACTACCATTCAAAAGTTTAGGTAACATTAATTGAAATTTTATAAACAAATTGAGTGAGTTTCATGCATGCTTGCTGAGTTAAAGTATTAATTTATTTGTTTTAATTACGTTATTTGAACAGTTATGGATACGTTTATGCTTCCAACTTCAGTGTATAACATGTTTGTGTTCTCACCATTGCAGCGGTACTTCAAGTTTGACCAGATGATGTTCTCCTGAGAGAAGCAGAACACTCCCAGTCTTCCTCCTCTCATTGTGGTATCAATTGTCACCCCAGAATCTGCCACCAGCTCTGTACCCTCATAGAAACGAACCCTAAAAACACACATACTAGTCTGTACTGACTCATCTTGTTTTTTTAACACTTTTCTTTCTCATTTGCTAGCTTGGCTTCAATTTTGAGTCACCTGAATTTTGATTAGCTCACCTGATGTATCCGACTTGTGGGCGGTGTTGCAGGTACCAGCGGTATGATACCTTATCCTTCCAGCCAACGTTCCTTGGATCCTTCCACAGGAGACGCACCTGATCATTAGTGTCACCTGTATGCCAGAGTGAGTTCCTCAAATGCTCACCTGGACCAGACTTGGACTTCACTGCCTGTGAACGAGAGATAAAGATTAGTTCTTTTAATTCTGAAAGACTTTCTCACACATTTCAGTAGCACCTCATTGCAGTACACGAGATCCAGGAGGCAGAGTTGGATTCAGATCTCAGGGGTAGAGATGGGTAGGATTAGGGGTGGGGTTAGGGATCAGGGGGTGGAGATGGGTAGGATTAGGGGTGGGGTTAGGGATAAGGGGGCTGAAATGAGTAGGTTTAGGTAAATGTAAGGTGGGAGGAGTTGGATCTGGATTTTGTGTTCTGCATTGAGGACCATCTCACACATTTTAGAGATCATATATTATATTATGATATAAATTATAAATATAATAACAGATATTATAAAGTTGAGCTGATCGACCTTCAATTGAATGCCAGGTTCAGCTACGGCTCTGAACGGCGTGGCCTGCCAGTACGTCTGCTCCGTTTGCTTCCACATCACCACATAGAAACTAGAAGAGTCCTGGTATCCAAAGATGAAGCCGGCATAGTCGTCATCAGTCACCGTATTCACGTGGAACGTTCCCTCGAAGTCAACACCACTGAATGCAGTGTAACCTGGTCGTCGGAGAGGGGAATGGTGTCATTCATGTTAATAATCAAATATATAATTAATCATGATGGAAAAACATGCATCCACTCACCAACAGCAAGGCCTGGATCACTGTTCATGGTCTGGACAATCTCCATTCCCTTTGCAACAAGGCAAAGAATTTGTCAGAATTGTATGTCTCAAACACAGTTTTCTGTAGAGACATAAAAAATGATATGTATCTTTTGCTGTACCTGGTTAAGAACCACCCAGTTGGGGTCAATCTGAGCATCACCCTCTGGGTCCAGTACAACTGTCTGATAGGCTCTGAAGTCTGTCAGCGTGATCTCTGCATTTTCTGGACAGTTATCGATCCTGTCGATTACCTTGTCCTGGTCAAAGTCTGATTCGCATATGTCGCCTACTCCATCATCTGTGTAGAAATTAAAACAGGTGAGTGAGGGATGATTGTAATACGATTTCTGTATGTTCACTGCATTAAGTACAAAACTTTCTGTGAATAATGGGATATTTTTATCATATGGTCCATATAGGTATCATATGGTCGGTGATAACAGAATAATGTACAGTGCATGCTGTGTCTATGTAATGATTAGTGGTGTACTCACTGTTGTCATCTATCTGGTCAGGGTTGGGCACTAACCGACAGTTATCTGGTCCAGGAGGCAGCAAGTCAGGAATGCCATCATTATCATCATCATCATCACATTCATCTCCAAGTCCGTCTTTATCCGTGTCTAGTTGGGAGCTGTTAATTACCAGTGGGCAGTTGTCCTTACTATCTTGGTGACCATCACCATCACTGAAGATACAAAAAATGATAATTCATCTTATTGGTGTAACAATGAAGAAACTGATATGCAAAGAAAACCACGTCTCTGTTGCATGAATGATGGACTTTTTCATACCTATCTTGGTTTGTGTCGCAAGAGTCTCCAACAAGATCATTGTCAATGTCAGACTGGGAAAAAGACGATTGAATGTTAGTATTAAATTATTATAGTTAAAACAACAGAACAGTATATGAGGAATATTTGGCTGTCTGCGAATAATGTACCTGATTGGGATTTGGGATGTCAGGACAGCTATCGCACGCATCTCCCACACCGTCCCCGTCACGATCCAGCTGATCACGATTTTTCACTCGCTGGCAGTTATCCAGGAAGTTTTTGATCCCTGACGATCAATAAATCCAGACACCACAAATGGAAATGACCAATCTTTTGTTGGAACTGAATCATCAAGACTTTTAGATGTACTTCACTGTGTGTGTATGTGTATGGGTATCTCTTACCATCTCCATCCATGTCGTCATCGCATGCATCTCCGAGGCCATCAGAATCGGTGTCTCTCTGGTCTGGGTTATCCACTCGGACACAGTTGTCACATGCGTCACCATGACTGTCCTTATCACTGTTCAGCTGATTTATATTTGGCGTCAACCAGCAGTTATCCTAAAATCCATACATTCAAAGCATAAGTAACCAGAGATAGAAATGCAAGGTAAGAGAAATTAAAAGGAATAATAAGTGTGAGATTCTGCAGTGCATTAACATAAACAATCACGGCATGAATGTGTGTGTGTGTGTGTGTGTGTATGTTTGTGTGTTTACCTGCTCATTCAATATTCCATCTCCATCTGCATCTGGGTCGCATGCATCACCTTTCCCATCGCCATCTGCGTCCTCTTGACCCGAGTTTGGAACGGTAACACAGTTATCCTGGTGTTGAGGACAAAATATGAATCATCTCTCCCAGAGACAGGCAAGTAAAGTCACCAGAACCCTTAGCAAGTCAATATCGATTGCATTGTTGCCATAATTACCTTTCTGCAGGTTGGGTCGCGGCAGCGCAGTTTCTCATCAGGGTACCCGTCGATGTCAGTGTCTTTACCGCAGAGATAACCATTTCCAGCCCATCCAATGCCACACTTTAGTAAACACACACACTCTTAGCATTTGCCCTTGAGCATAATGGCTTTTTCATATGTGTGAATGTGTGTTTCAAAGTACCTGGCATGTGATGGTGCCATCTCTCTCCTCTATGCACTGTGCATTGGGGTCGCAAGGGTTCTGTAGACGGTTTGCACAGCTTTTCTCTGGCTTGCAACCTCTGATCTGGTCACCTGTAAATCCGTTCTTACATCGGCCACATTGATATGATCCCTACACAGATCATAACATATATAACACTTTAAGGTGATATTCTTTTGCTTTGCGACTTATGATGGCACTTTGCATCATAGAAATGCATTATGAACGTGTCGGTTCTCACCACAGAGTTCACACAGATGGAGTTGGCGGTGCATCCTCCATTATCTGGTCCTTTACACTCATCGATATCATCACACACCTAAAGAAAATTAGGAAACGTACATGGCTTGTCACTCTATTGTGGCTGTGCATCAAAATATCAACGGCAAATGGTCCTTTTTTTTAAATGCCTGAACTTTTCGTTACAACATATGACATGCCAACATGGCATCATGACTTTTGCGTAAACATACACACCACTTTCAAGTCAAGTGGCGTGTTATCTATGCGCATTTTGAGCTATCCTCGTGTATGTCTACGCCATTGAATGTCCGAGTGATTCCACGTGTATGTACACACTGTTAAATGTCGGAGTGAAACGAAGCAAAATGTAGATCTATATCTGGGGAGTGATATTCTTTTTCCTATAGGATGGTAGGGGAAGACTCATAAATGATATTAACCCCAGTGACGGTTAGGTTTAGGGACGAGGTTGGAGTAGGTCATATATTTATATATACATTAATGTAACGTTAAGTCAACGGCATTCATAAACACGCTGAAAAGTGATTTTGCGTGTTGATAGCATGCCAAAAATGGAAATACGAATTGGCGCGTCATACATACGCCATTTCATGAGATCACTCTGGACATGCACACTGTGGCGTTGGGGGATTGCTTTATCTTTACGCTTCAATTTACATAGAAATTGAATCCATTGGGGAACATTGCGTTAGCTCCAATACATCAGTGATATACCTGCTTGTGCGTTTGTGCATAGGTCACACCAACACCCTCCAATGGTTTGCCAGTGAATCCAAGAGGACATGCCTCACAGCGGAACCCTGGAGCCATGTTCACACACCTCACACCAGGGAAGCAGGGGTTGAACTGGCACTGCAAAAGACAAAGAAATGCATGGCAATGTCATGCAGTCAAACAAGATTAGTGCTTCGACATATGAGGCAGCTGCGCCTAGAGTTTGAATTCTTGCTCATGGCCCTTTCCTCTCCCATTCTTAAACTGTTTAACTTTATAATGTCCTATTAAAATGAAGGTGAAAAATTCCATAAATGTAACTTTAACAAAACTGTCTTAACGGGTTAGTTCACCCAAAAATCTAAATTATGTCATTAATGACTCACCCTCATGTCCTGCATCATCTTCGGAACACAGTTTAAGATATTTTAGATTTAGTCCGAGAGCTTACTGTACCTCCATTGAAAATGTATGTACGTATACTGTCCTTGTCCAGAAAGGAAATTGACAATAGAACCGGAAGAGAATACAATGCTGAATAAATTCATAGTTTTTGTTATTTTTGGACCAAAAATTTATTTTTTATGCTTTTTGATTGCATTTCTTTCAGTGGAAACAACTTAAAATACTCTTTCATTTCTGGTCATACAGAAAATAATAATACATTATTCGCAAATACATTTATTTGCGTAAACTCACAATAACAAGAAAACGTTGTGCTTTAACAATTGATCAAGGCGCGCTTCATGATCTCCGTGAACTGAAGCGCGAGACCTGAAACAGCCACCGCATTCGAATTTGTTCGTTTTAAATTGGACATTTAAAGCTTTAGTCTACGGTAGATTAAAGCTTTAAATGTCCAATTTAAAACGAACAAATTCGAATCGAAAGCCAATATCTTCTGACTATGTAATTATGTAGCTAATTAATTTCTCTCTAAATGTGCATCCGGAGATAGAGATATGTTTTTAGCCGAAAATCATTTAGAAAACAATAGTTTATTAATAAACAATTAATGCCTCGTTATTTTATATTATTTTATTATCAGACACATTTATTATAGCCTATAAATCACCCATAAATCCCCTTTCTGTAGGCTGTGGTCACGGCTCTTCTCATTCAGCACTGCGGGGAAAATATTATTTCCAGATTCTAATTTAGCCTCAGAAAACCAGTAAAATATATATTTTTTTCATATTAATTTGTCAAATATTTTAAATGTTTAAGGGGCAAAAAAATCAAACAAATATCTGAAAATTCGTCGATATGTAGCCTATAGCCTATATATTTTTGCGCAGCATTTGGCATAGGCCTACAGTTCAAATTAAACTGTTATGCAATTTTAAACGGTTAATCGGTTAAACATGGACACCCCTATGTGCATCTTGCTTCAGATCATAACGTTCCATAACACCGATAAACTCCGCCTTTTACCTTGAGCACGCCTCTAGCCCGAGCTGGCCCCCTCTGGCCCAAGGTATTCGACGGGCCAGAAATCCTGGCCGTTGGCCCTGAGGAAGCCCCGATCAAGCCCCGGAAGTGACAGTGGAAACGCGATTGGCCCTGGCACGCACTAGCACGGCCCGGCCCTGGCCCGGCAGTGGAAAACGCGGCTATTAATGTTAATAGACCATCTTTCGCTGCACTTAGACTTTAAAGAAAGTCTAAAGAAATTATTTTTCTTACCTCACAGTGCCTAGACAGGTCAACTTAAACTAAGGTGTAACTTAAAACTAAAAGTGAGTGGCCATGTATTCATTAATTTCTGTTAGTTACAGAATTCAAACTTTTTAGTTTGAATTTTCTTATTCAAACATTTTAGTTCGGAAAGTTGCAGTATTTTCTTTAGTACATCAAAAACTTTTTATTTCAGAAGATCAACATATAAATCCCACACTACTCATGGGGATTCGCATCGCTACAAAATTATATTTATTTTGGTCAATCGACTTTCCTCAGGCTATTTTAGATGATCACGAAAAATGTAATTTGTCATGATATCCCCTTAAATAAATAGGCATACCTCATCAACGTCATCACAGCTGTATCCATCTCCAGTGTATCCAACAGGGCATGGACCGCACTCCACCCCGTCGTCTGTTTCTATGCACATTTCATCACGGAAACACACTCCAGGAGTGCATTTTGGTTTCACCACTTCTGTTCCGCCAAGACCTAAAATTAATCCATAATATTTAGCATATATGGTGTGGTCTGAAGCATTCATAGGCATGTAACAGAACACTCCCATGATTGAAATATATATGGTTTGGGTCTCTTATCTGAATATCTGCGTCAACAAACTCATGCATAGCATGCTCATGCTCAATGTAATGTCCTACCACAGGCCTGGCACTCAGAGATGGTGTTTCTGAGGAAAGACGTTTCCTTCACCTGTAAACATGTGAAATCTCGGTCAAAAATAAGGGATGGTGGAAATTAAGAACATTAAACAAAGGGGTACAAAAGGTTGGATGGGTACAGAAAGGTTTTACCTGTTGAATAAGTACATCTTTCAGCTCATTAATGACCTTTGTGAGCTCCAGCATCTGAGTCGTCAGCTGTTTCGTGTTAAGCCCTTTATAAACAACAAAAGAGTTTACGATTTTAGCAGACATATACACTCACTCAATTTCGTCACGTCTTCTTTTGGAATCTATTACCCAAAGGTGCACTTAGTAATTATACTAGTAATCAAATTTTGCTGATGCCATTGGAAAATGCTTTATTTGTTACAGACTTCTAGCCGTAGCAACCAACCAGAACACCCCAGCAATTGTTTAGCAACACCCTGGCAACCACCAATAACACCCTAGAATTGCGGTTGCAGATTTTTGCACATGCAAGCATGACTCGTGTTTTCTTCAGACATGTAAAAATCGAGTTGTTACCTAAAGTCTGTACGGAGTCGCTCTGATGAGTGTGGCAGTCCTGCAGCGATGCAACATTTTCCATTGAATCACCGTATGCCAGTTTGAGCTCCTCCAACTGCTCCTGCCAATCAGAACAGAGAGAGCACAATGGGGAGTTTATGTTACCGTTCTAGTGCATGCATCGAAACCCTTCAATTATATCTCAGCGTGTGAGTGTGTAACTGTTGTATACTTGTGCTTTCCCCTGCATAGTTTTTAACTCCACTCCTTGTTGATTGTTTAGGCCATTAAACACAGCTGGTAAATCTCTCAGCGTCTCCACCAGCCTGCAGTCCAGGTGTAGCTCCACCCCAGGCACTGGTAACACCCCCTGGCCTTGCGGGAAGCCCCCTGGGTGGCCCACCTCCAGCCCCTTAAGATGGAAGAGCAGCCGATGCTTCTCACCATCAGCCAGTTTCAGGTTGTTAAAGGTGACAGTACTCATCCTACCATCTCTGCGCAGGTATCGTAAAGTAGCTACAGAGGGAGAAAGTGTTTTATATGCAAAATTCTGTAATTTCTGCTTGTTTTTAGTGCAAAAACAACTTTTGTTTCCAGTTTAAAGGCAGGGTAGGTGATGTGTTCCAGAAGCATATTTTGCTATGCTGTTTATATTCTGATAGCAATCACTAAATGAGGTGGTCTAAATGTATTTATATGTGTATATATATATATATAGTCTGTGGGAGGCATAGGACCATAAAATGTTTGTCCGATCACCGCATGTGGTCCGAATGCAATGATACAATGTCCTACCTACCTGTCTATGCACTCTGCTTTGCTTTCACTGACATTACATGTCATTAGTGCGTTTCATGCTATACAGAGTTAGACAGACATCAGTCACTGAGCAGCACAACCGAAACAGCAGACGCCTTTTTGGACGTGTGTCCACCAAAGCGTTTTTCCACGCGCCTGTGTTTTCAATTGTTTTCAATGGGAGCGCTGCGTTTTTTAAACGCCATGAGCGTACCGAGGCGCTGAGCGTTTTTTTCACGCTGAAGCACCAAGCGCCCAGCGTTTTTTACTGGTCGCTGGGAGTTGAAAAATGTTCAACTTTTTTGGATAAAACGCAGCGCTCATCACTGTCACTTTTTACCCAGCCGTCCAATCACAATGGAGGAGGGGCGGGACTAATACCACACCGACCAACTGTCACAACATTCAACTGCTGCGGATATTCTGTATCATAGCAACGAAACGTCTCAACGGAAAAAACGCTGCGCTGCCAAAACGCTCTCAAGCGCCCAAAGCACGGCGTCTAGCGTTTTCAGTTGGCTGAAAACGCTTTGGTGGACAACACGGCCTTACAGTTCTTCATAAACCAAAACAACAGGCTTATGCTGCATTATACCTATAATTTGGAAAAGATGGAAAACTGTGACGTTCGTGACTCAAATTTATGTGTTTCAATGGCAAAACTATCAACACCGAAATGAATGCAGCAGTTGGGTGGTACGGTGCTCTTTAAAGGAGTAGTTCACTTTTGAAAAAACTTTTGCTGATAATTCACTCACCCCCATGTCATCCAAGATCTCCACGTCATTCTTTCTTTAGTCGAAAAGAAATTAAGTTTTTGATGAAAACATTCCAGCATTTTTCTCCATATAATGCACTTTACTGGGAACCAAACGGTTCAAGGTCCAAAAGACGCTTTCAGTGCAAACTACAAACTGTTCAAAGGGCTCAAACGATTCCAGACGATGAATAAGGGTCTTATCAAGCGAAACAATCACTCATTTAATAAACAAATAAAAAAGTTTAAGTTTTATAAGCTCAAATGCTCGACTTGCTCTGTTCTGTGACGCACGTTTGTGACTCTCCTGTTCGAACTCATTCATCAAAATGAACAAATCTATCAAAATGAACAAATCTTTTTCTGAGTCAATTCGTTCGTTGAATGAACCAAATGACTTGGAAAAAGATTCGTTCATTTTGATGAAGGAGTTCGAACAGGAGATTCACAAACGTGCGTCACAGAACAGAGCAAGTCGAGCATTTGAGCTTATAAAACGTAAACTTTTCTATTTGTTTATTAAATGAGTGATCGTTTCGCTCGATAAGACCCTTATTCATCGTTTGGAATCGTTTAAAGCCCTTTGAACAGTTTGTAGTTTGCACTGAAAGCGTCTTTTGGACCTTGAACCGTTTGGTTCCCACTGAAGTGCGTTATATGGAGAAAAATGCTGGAATGTTTTCATCAAAAACCTTTATTTCTTTTCGACTAAAGAAAGAATGACATGAACATCTTAGATGACATGGGGGTGAGTGAATTATCAGCAGAATTTTTTTACTCATTTAAGTTGTTTTTTGATCATTATTGTATTGTTATGAGCTTTGAGATATGAGGTAGTTTAATGCCATCTCTCATGATTCTTTTATTTGTTCCCTTCTGTCTCCCTTTGGAAATACGCTCTGGAGGGTATAGGATCTTTAGCTTTCAAAGCTAGCTTGCTATTGCTGGTCTCTCTTGAAATTGCCCACTCTACCTTTAAAGTCAGTTGCAAATTTTCATAGTAAGTGAACGCAAATGAAGCCCACACAGATCACCCCCATCCCCCCCCGAAATCATAAGCTTGAACAGGTATGGTACTGCCAAAGTTCACGTACCTTTGTTGAGTTTTCCGAGCACAGAGAACTCAAAGTACTTGCTGTTGTCTCGTGGATTGTACAGGCTGAATATGCTGTTTCCGGTTCTAGGCTGGAGACGAAACGTTGTGAGAATAAAGAGCTCTGTTACTCCCTGCTCTGCCAAACCTCCGTGCAGTAGATCCGGTAGACAGTCTGGTGACGTTAAGAGGTTGTACACTGCGGGGAAAATGTTTTTGAAATGTTATATAAGTGTTACTGAAACACAAAGCTCACAAACATGTAGTTGTTCCTCAGGCTATGTTGGGAGTGATGCCCAGGCCTTTTTAGGTTGATGTCATTTTCTGTTAGATGGTAAATCCGGTTGCTGTTTATTTAGTTGGTTGCATGTTGCTAAATAAATGTTTAAGGATTTGTAGTTCTTTGGAGTTTGTAAATGGCAAGAATTAGTCGTTTTTTTAATACATAACACAACTCCGCTGTAACAAGTCTAATGGCATTTAAATGCATTCAAATTTTGAATGTTTTGGGATTGTGAATGGGAAAATGGTGTGTGTCTAAATGCTGAAACCCAGATTTTATCTAACATGCTGACTGAGTGACACAATTTAGCGAGAACCTATTGAAATTTCTCTTGATAGAATTGTGTTCCAGAATAAGCAGAAAAGGCTTGAATTTCAGATTACGATGTTGAGTTTTTAAACAGGAAGTCCTGTAACTGAAGCAACTGGCCTTAGTTTGTATAATTGAGATTGACAGGGATCAAACTGGACCTTATCCATCGAACATTTTTAGTGGAAAACTTCATGGAAACCAGGTGAACGAACAGCCGTTGTGGTGTCACTGCCGGATGTCAAATGCAGATGTTGGTTGTTATGGCGATGGAAACGTGCCATTTGTTAAACAGGCAAATGTAATGTTGTATGAAAAAATGTTAATGACCCAAGAATGACGTATTTTCCAAAATGTTAAACAAAAAAGATGGTCTGACTCTCATTTTCATGCTTTAGCAATCATCACCAATCATCAACTAAGTATATTTCCACAAAAACCAAGGCAATTCTTGTTTATCTTCACGTACTTGTGAAGAATACAGTTGCTGATTTCAAAGAGCTGTTTGTTGCCCGAAAGCATCATTTCTGTTCACAGATGGTGTGCTGAAATATTTGCATGCTGACTGATTGTCAACATGTGGGATTGGGCTTTATGTATTATTTGTCATTTTAATGTTCAAACATTCTCCAAGTCGTACGCCTTGATGTAAATATTACATTGACATTTAAAAGGGTAATGTTTATATCCTCATTAGGGGGAAGTACACAGAGCGTGTGTTTTCTTTAAGTATTATGTGTCGGCCTTTCAGATTCAATAAAATAATGCAATCTCATCCTTGCTGCAAAAGACATTATGACTTCTATAGCCCAGAATGAACTACCTCTCTCGATCTCTTTCTCTCTCTCTCACACACACACACACACACTCAAACTCTCTTATACACAGGCGATGACCAAAAAACTTAATTGGAGCCTGATGCTTTGTGATAAACACATCCAAATTGAAAGAGGATCAAAGTAAATAGAAAAATAAAATTACAAATGTGAGGAAAATTAAGAAACCAGACTTTTCGGAAGAAATCAGAGCCTTTTAGAGTGAGATTTGAGGCTCAGCGTGAGATTTTACAAAAATAGTCAAAAGAAGCATGAGAAAAAGAGCAAGAGTGCAAATAAAACTACACAAAAATGTATTCTAAAATAGTCATATTATTAGTTAAACCAGGCAACTTAACTAATGATGAATTAAAGAAACATTTGAACCTTTTACGGAAACTTAATGTGTACTCACCGGTTGATTCTGCGCTTGCTGAGCTGAGAGTCAGCATCAGAGAAACAGCCGTGAGGAGATGAATAGTGCCGGCCATCCTTTAACACAACCTTCTGCCACCCCACAGAAGGAGTGTGTGTGAGAGAGAAGTCTTATGGGTGCTGATTTTTGATTCCTTCGTGTCTTTTGGCTACAAGTGTAAGTTTTATAGAGAGAGTCTGTGTGTGATTGAGTAGGACACAGGAGTGAGGGACCGAAGAAAAGAGCGAGGTCTGTCTGCATTCGGGTTTTAATGATGTGTGTGTGTGTGTGAGTGTTGAAACAGGCTGTCTATCAACTCTCAGCAGCAGCTGTGGTGGGCGGAGTCATGAGTCTAACAGACGCCGCCATGCTGAGTGGGCGGAGCAACAAGTGGTGTCGTATAATTGGCGGGCCGGGCTCACGTCTGAAGTCTTATTGGTACCTTTTATGGGGTTCCATTTGTTCCACATCCTTCTCTCTGTCCTCCTTTTCCCTCCGTCCGTCCTTCCTTTCTCATTTTTTCACATATTTTCCTGTCATTTTGACTGGCAGGTGCCGTAAAATACGTCTGCCGGGGTGGATCTCTGGGGAATTGTTTATAGATCACTGGATGGAGAGTTGCTGATGTTCCGTGAAGGTCTAATTCTTTCGCAATGGATTCTGTAATAAAAAAATTAATTAAAAAGTCAGATAAATATGTGAAGCACATACACTGGTAACAGCTGTTCAATGATACGGGGGTAGTGATCTCATCTCTCATCTCAATGGTAGTTTAATAACATTCACAGTAGCACTTTAGAAAAGGCAAAGAAACATCTGAGACTGTGAGTTGTACACATGTTGGTGTGTGTATCCTTTATTAGGCATTGGCATAAAGCAAGTCATGCATCAAAAGGGGCACATACACACTGCAGCTAAAGTGTGTATGAACTCTTACAAAAATACCTAACAACGCCCCAGTAACTACCTACCCAAAACTTCCCAGCAACCTCCCACAATGTTCCAGCAAACACCAGAGCCCGTCTAAGGGAGAGCCTTGGCACTTCCTATTAGCCCCGTTTTGCATCATCTTGGTTGCAGTTCCATTAGAATTCCACTGGAGGTGATCACGGGCGAGTGCAGAATGAATGGGAGTCTATGGAGCTAAACGGCTAAATGTATCTCTTTCTCCTGCTTGTCGTTAATCAAACGTAGATTTTATTGTTGATTCCGCAAGTTCAATATAGATTATAGGCCAAAAGTCGAATGAAAGAGTACTTATGTCCTTTTGATTTCTTACAGGTTAGGTTTTGTTGGCCGGAACACGCTAGCATTCTGCTAATGTGTGATGTCATCACATTTCTGAACGGATTTTTAGAACAGATAAGTGAACTTAAAAATGCAATTTTCAGCTGAGTGTATTTTCTTAGCCCTCCCTTTTGAATGCAACTTTCAAATTACTTGACAAAAAATTACATCCTGAGAAAAGTCGATTTCAGGGGGTGAAACCCCATTGATTCCCATTCATTCTCACTCGACCGCGAGCGCCCCCGCTTGGACAGAGACGTGTTACTGCAGCCAGTCCAGACACCGGAAGTAACCAGCCAGTGCCAATTCTCTTCAATTAGACATTCTCTGCAAACACCTAGCAGCGTCCCGGCAACCTCCCAAAACACCCCGGCAACCACTTAGCAATTTCCCACAACACCCCAGCAAATCACAGCAACCAGCTAGCAATACCAAAACACCCCAGCAATGCCATAGAAATCAACCAAGCAACTTCCCACAAAAACAAACTTCCTAGCAACCTTCCATAGTGACTCAGCAATTATCCACAACACCTAGCAACACCCTAGCAACCACCCAACCCCCCACCACCACCCAGCAAAGGCATAGCAACACCGTAGAAACCACTTTTTTTTACAGGCAAGCACATTTTCAGTAGAAAATATATTAAAAAAAGCTTGTTAAAGAAAAATTTGCTTCCTTCACATTTATGAATAGACAATGACGACAGAGAGAATAAATCCATATACTATCACTGGTCTTGTGGCGGAGCTCCAGTACGTTACTCATGGCGGTCGGTATCATTAATAACAGACTGGTCTGATACTGATATAGCGCTCACATACTCATAATCATACCGCCGATTGGCTGATCACACTGACCACTGACCAATCACGTGATGTTGTGGTGAGTGACATAATCCCACATCTTAATCAGAGGGGCGAACACTGCCTTATGTGTGTGTGTGTGTGTGTTATGAGCTAAATTACAGTCTTTTGCCGAAGCTGCTCTGTCATTAAAGCTTTCTGAGGCATTATGGGTATGTTAAGACCCAGGTGGGCAAAGTTCTGGAATGTTCTGATTCAAACCGCCTCACGTTGGCGTGTGTGTGTGTGTGTGTGTGTGTGTGTCTGTGTGTTACAACAGGATCTGGCCTTAAGTCTTTCTCTGAATGTCTGGTTATGCTGTAGAGCAGCAGGAAACAGACAGTGTGTCCTATTGTTCTCAATGTAGGTTGAGATGGCCTGACAGAGGCTGTTAGTTTGTGGTAAGACGACCCCGCTAATGATCTTACCATGTGTGTGAGCACGAGGGTTCGGTTGCACACGTATCCGCGTCCATGTTTGTGGAAGAATAGCCGCAATCATGTGTTTTCGAGTCGAAAATCTCTTTAAACAGACTCTGCTGACTCCTGACAGCGCTCGTACCTGAGCTACACCTCGCACGTGCAAGTCGTGTTCAGTGTGTTTATTAAGGCTGGTTATGATCGTGCTTTTAACAACCTGTGTAACAGGGCTTTAGGAGCATGTAATTGTTCAGACGGGGTAAACTGAGGCGGGAAAATGTTGTCTTGAACTCCTCTCGGGAAGTATAATTTTCCCCTGACCTCCCCTCGGGGCAGCACAGTATTCTTCTGACCTCATTCAGGATGCTGGAATGTTCTCATAACCTGCTGTGGACCGATAGATTTACTCTCAACATCTACAAGTTACAAGCAGTGATTCATGCCACTTTTTATTCAGCTGAAGAAAAAAAAAAACATCTAAAACTGGCCTAAAGTGGTTTGCTGGTCTTGGCCACCAAACCTTTTTGGTCTAGTTGATGATGTTCAGAGGGGTTTGGGGTACTTTTCATTACATATGTGAAAATGATTCTTGATGTTCCTTCCAACCATTCTTACACAGCCTGATGAATCTTGACATTGTCATCCTGGAATATGAACATGATGTGTTTTCCTGCATGGTTGTTTAAGAAATGAAAAGCTACACACTCCATCCAATTAGGGTTAGAAGAACTGTTGCCGAACATATAACATGTAGAAACATAATAATCTTTAATAATGATTCAATTAAAGACTCCAAACAGTGTCTAAAATTCAAACAGTGACTTTTTTTGGCTGTGCAGTGTATGTAATACAAATAAAATAATTTTATAAATAGTAATAAACGAATAACTAATTATACAAATAATTAGTAATAACTACTTATTAGAACTAATAATAAAAAATAAATACATAATAATACATAATACATACAATAAATTGTATTCATGAAAACCAAATAATATGATTAATTAAATAATTTAAACTTAAAGGAGTAGTCCACTTTTGAAAAAAACTTTTGCTGATAATTTACTCACGCCCATGTCATCATCCAAGATGTCCATGTCTTTCTTTCTTCAGTTGAAAAGAAATTAAGGTTTTCTTTACTGGGAACCAAACGGTTCAAGGTCCAAAAGACAGTTTCAGTACAAACTACAAACTTGTTCAAAGCGCTTTAAACGATTCCAGACGATGAATAAGGGTCTTATCAAGCGAAATACTGTAAATAAATAACAAAGTTTAAGTTTTATAAGCTCAAATGGTCGCCTTGCTCTGTTCTGCGATGCGCGTTCGTGACTCTCCTGTTCGAACTCGTTCATCAAAATGAACAAATCTTTTTCAGAGTCAATTCGTTCGTTTCGTTTGTTGAATTAACCAAATGACTCGGAAAAAGATTCATTCATTATGATGAACGAGTTTGAACAGAAGAGTCACGAACGTGCATCGCAGTACAGTGCATGGCAAGCATTTGAGCTTGTAAAACTTAAACTTTCTTATTTATTTTTTAAATGAGCGATCGTTTCGCTTGATAAGACCCTTATTCATTGTCTGGTGTCGTTTAAAGCCCTTTGAACAGTTTGTAGTTTGCACTGAAAGTGTCTTTTGGACCTTGAACCGTTTGGTTCCCAGTAAAGTGCATTATATGGAGAAAAATGCTGGAATGTTTTCATCAAAAACCTTAATTTCTTTTCGACTAAAGAAAGAATGACATGAACATCTTGGATGACATGGGGGTGAGTGAATTATCAGCAAAATTATCACTTTTTTCAAAAGTGAACTACTCCTTTAATGTTTTAAATTGTTGACTGCATTTTCAAAAGAACAAATTTGTCCCAGTGCAATTTTGTCTTCCCCCCAATAGACTTCCACTGAAAGTTCATTCAAATGTGTTTTTGTTAGCAAATAACTACTGGATGAGTCGATTTTCTGTGGTCTGGTAATCAATAGCATGCCAACTTTCCCTGAACCCAGGACATTTCTAGTACACAAGATTATGTCAGCAAAAATGTACTATATTTAAAAAGAGAAATTTGCAATTTCCAAACCATAAATATTATTCTTGTCGTTTTCTCAGAAATGAGGGTGCAGGCCAAAAGAACAACAACAGGCTTTGATTATCAGCTTCTGTTGTGTGTTACGCTGGAGGCTTGAGGGAATCGCGGCGATGTGGATCAACAGGAAAGCGGGAGGCTTTAGAAGACAAGCAGCTCAAATTTGCGGTCACACACTTCAAACCTCAAAGACACATCAGCCGAGATGGATGAGAGTGTGTGATGGATAGCATTCAGGGGTGTGTGTTTGTCACTGTGTGTGTATGCGTATGTGTGTGTGTGTGGTGAGGTAGGTTGCACATGGAAGCTATTATTCAGGTACTTAGTCTCCTCGAGCACAAACACACACAGGGATAGTGTGCTTGTGTTTGGGAAAAATGCTTAGACAAAATCAGGGCGAGTTTAAAGCAAATGCTGCGGTGTGCATTAATCATTTTGGCAAATTAATATTGATCAAAAGAAATGGAACAACTAGGGGCCGGGGTTCACGAAAAAATTCAAAGTTCGTAAAATGTTCCTCAGTGCTTATTGAAAAAAAGTTCTCAAATGTTTTCTTAAGAAGAAAAATTACAGGTTTTGTCTGTAGAACGGAAAAAAGCCTTGTGATTGCATTACAATGACGCCATAATTTTTTAGTTCCCCAAAGAAAATTTCCGTAAATAGTTTTTAAAAGAATCATAAGACATTAAAAAAAAAAAACTAGACCTGTTTTTCCACTATTCTTAAGAAATGTTTTTGTGAATTTCCAGTTAGGAAATAAGAAGAAAATGGCAGTTTTTGCCATTGAAATGAATTATTTTTCGGAATGTTTCGTGAATCTGGCCCCGTGACTTTTGAAATCTGGTTTTGCAGTTATCAAGTAAAACATCTTTATCTCCATCAACAGGTTTCACCACTGAAAACCCCCAAAGCCATGAACAGGTCTCACATCCTTTAACCCAAACACACTGACATTCATTCCACACTTAGATCCAACTTAAACCCAAGCTAGTCCCACAGACGTCTGGATCGAGTGTTTGTAGCACTGGCATCGGTAGAGAAGACGTGTAACTCCTAAAGATATTTTCTCGGAATGTTAAAGGAAGTTAAGCAACTAAACACACAAAAAAATCAGATGGGTATGTTTACCTGGAATGAACAAGGGGGGAAAAATTTCTGGAGTAGTACAAAGGTCCACTCTTATAAACATCACAAGGTATTGTGTATATATATAAGCATGACTTCCTGTCAGATGGTGTCTGGGGTCCAGGTGGATTTAGAGAGGTTGAATAGGTCACACAGCGCAGGTAAATCACTATCAGATAAATGGAACCAGCCCCAAAACACTGACATCATCGCTGTAATGAGCTAATGGTCACATGATGTCCGCTAGAAAAAAATCATCCTTGTGTGTGTGTTTAGACAAAAGAACGCTTGACTGGATAATCTTGCTTTACCATGGAACGGAAATGACCTGATGTGTGTGTTTTGTATTATATAGTGCATTTGTGTGTATAGTGGCACATAGATAATGGCTTTCACAGAAAGAAGCAAAAGCACAGGAAATAGAGCAGTTTTCCAGACGGTTGCTCCATTCTGACTGATTTCATCATTCAAAGCCTTCATCTCTTCGATAAACAGCAATAGAACAAAAATGATGGCCTCTTTGAACAAAAAAAGTTTTCATGATCTTCTCTGTCTGGAGAGGACATAGCTTAACTTATTTTTAGACCCCAACACATTTTAAGGGCATTTCAAGGGAATATTTTGCATACAAGTCAGGAAATGTATTTACTCACCCTCATGTTGTTCCAAAGCCGTTTGACTTTCTTCAGTGAAAGATAAAGGCAGATGTTTAGCAGAACTTTCATGCTTCTCTTTTACATTTAAGACTTTATGTGACTTTATATTAAAACTTTATTTTTTTTAAGACTTTACTCAGAGTATAAAACATTTAAAGGAGCTGTTTGTAAGAAATGTATTTCAAATAATCATAAAATGGCCCTGATATGTCACTAGACATTAAAGGGTTAGTTCACCCAAAAATGAAAATTAAGTCATTAATTACTCACCCACATGCTGTTCCAACCCCGTAAGACCTTCGTTCATCTTCGGAACACAAATAAAGATATTTTTGATTGAATCTGAGAGCTGGATCAGTCCTACATAGACTGCCTAAGGGACTGGCTCTTGACGGCCCATAAAGTCATTAAAGAAAAGGTTTAAATATTCCATGTGCCTACAGCGGCTCAATTATAAGTTTATCAAGCGACGAGACTACTTTTTGTGCGAAAAAACATAAATAACGACTTTATTACACTATTCCATTACTTCCTTATGGGCGCATGCGCGAGAACTGAGACGAGGACGTTCTCCTTCGTCTACTTCTTGTTACCGGCTGCTCACCGCTTAGGAGTTTTACCGCCCCCTACCGTATAAGATGATGATCCATATATAAGGCGCTCCGGATTATAAGGAACACTGTTGTTTTTTGAGAAGATTAAAGGCTTTTAAGTGCACCTTATAGTGCGGAAAATACGCAAATTGAAAAGCGTATGTACAGCGCGCATCTTCCTCTGCTTGTAAACAGAAAGTTTTGCGCTTCAGCACATCATCTTATACGGTAGGGGGCGGTAAAACTCCTAAGTGGTGAGCAGCCGGTAACAAGAAGTAGACGAATGAGAACGTCCTCGTCTCAGTTCTCGCGCATGCGCCCATAAGGAAGTAATGGAATAGTGGAATAAAGTCGTTATTTATGTTTTTTTCGCACAAAAAGTAGTCTCGTCGCTTGATAAACTTATAATTGAGCTGCTGTAGGCACATGGAATATTTAAAATTTTTCTTTAATGACTTTATGGGCCGTCAAGAGCCAGTCTGCTGACGTGTTATCTTGTGCAACCAATTAGGACGATTAGGACATCCACGACATCCACACTTACGAACCATTTTTAAAAAATATTGCAATACCAAAATAGAAACAATGTAGAAAAGCTTGCATACAGCGTGCGTCTCCATCAGACTGTAAACGAAGAAGATCGAAGAACGCACAAGATAACACGTCAGCAGCGTCATTGGAATCGTGAACGAGCAATGACAACAGAACCGGAAGAGAATACAATGCTGAATAAAGTCATTGTCTTTGCTATGTTTGGACCAAAAAGTATTTTCGATGCTTCAAAAAATTCAAACTAACCCACTCATGTCACATGGACTAATTTGATGATGTCTGTATTGCCTTTATGGACAAGGACAGTACATACATTTTCAATGGAGGGACAGAAATCTCTCGGACTAAATCTAAAATATCTTAAACTGTGTTCCGAAGATGAATGAAGGTCTTACGGGCTTGTAACGACATGAAGGTGAGTCATTCATGACATAATTTTTGGGTGAACTAACCCTTTAAAAACAAATAAAAAATGACAGCATGACTCATCAGAATTCCCCGTCTGCTTCACTGTAAACCCTAATAACTTGGCAGAACTCAAAAAATGTAGACAATCAGTTGCCCTTAAATCTTGCGAGATGTAATATAAGTTTTATGTGTCCTCACAATGTGTCTAAGTTTCAGCCCACAGATCATTTATTTTGCCATGTCCAAAATGTCCCCTTTTTGGCTTGAAGCAATAACCCGCTGTTTTCATGTGTCTTTTTAAAATGCAAATCAGCTGCTGCTTCCGGCGCCCCTTTCCAGAAGAGCGCTGTGCCTTTACAGCTCGGATGCTCAGACAACAATAAAACAGGAGACACGATATAGTGTTGCCAAAATTGGGTTACTTTTACAGTATTGCCATGGGTAGTTTTTTTTAGCTCACAACTTGAAGTGATTTAGAATAGTAATTGGGCTGGTTTTGTTATACAAACCTGGCAACCCTGAACAGCATTGAGCGGTTTCCACAGAACATGTTTTTGCGTTCCACTGCACTGCTTTTCCATTATTTCCTATGTAAACGTGCTAGGCGGACCTTGCAAAACGGCAACATAACAGAATAAATCCTATAACAGCAGATTAAAAGAACACTGGCTTTATATTAATCTTGTGCAAAAGCACACAAAATAACACTACATTTCAACATCTATTCTGCTTATGCAGTCTGACGCAAAGCATGCTGGGAACTCAAGTGAAACAAACTCATTTCATTTGAATAATATTTTGGTTTTACAGTATGGTTAATGACTAAATTAAAGCTGTAGATGTGACTGTTCCTTAGACAGGAAGTTAAGAGAATAAAAAAAAGAGTTAAATTACAGTAAGTCATTCGAGTCCACATGGTACAGTAATTTTACAGTGGTAATAAAATTATAATCACTGAAACCCATGCACAGCCTCGAGTGGCTTAAAATATCAGCAACAGAAATACAATAAAAGAGGCAAATGTTATTATAATAATAATAATCAAGAAATAACAATTATTGGCCATTTACAACTTCATGCATCAAAATGCAATTGATGTGCGGCCACACTTATGTGTGTATCTGCTTTTTCCAAAAGTTGAATTCTGCTTGTGCAATCAGAATCTAGAGTCAATAATATCTGTTTTGTAAATGGATTTATTCACTGAATCTCTTTGTCCGTCTTCATTAAACCTCAGCCTTCTCTTATCCACGTACACTGATGTCTAGATTCTCAGACGTGAATTCACCGTTCAACCGCATTTCAAATGACGCACACTCATACAGCAGACCTGGAGCATTCTGTCTGGTTTATAGACACTCACACACACACACACACACACACACACACAAACTCCCAACACCAGACCTTCCGAGTCCTTGTGCCAAGAGTGTGTTTGTGATATTAAATAGTTCTACCATGGGACATAATAATACCAGAGTCTTTACACATGTGTAAATATAGCAGCGGAGCACTTCACGCATGGATCAGTAGACGTGTGTGTTTGTGATTGTAAACTCTTGTACAGTATCCCGCTGGTATAACATTTCCTCCTGCCCCAATAAAGAGGCACAACTTTTGGTTCCCCAAAGAACAGCTCTTAAAATAACCTTTTTCATTAGCGTGAAGAACCTTTTTCCACTATAAAGACCCTTTTGTGCAGTGGAAAGGTTTTGTGAATATTTAAGGTTATTCGTGGAACCATATGCCAATAAATAACTTTTACTTTTTTGTGTATATTTAAGAAGTAAAGGTTTTTTATTGGCACTCTTAAGATAAACGGTTCTAAACTAACGGATTAGGAACCTTTTGGGTTCTAAATAGAACCCTTTTATAAAAGGGAAAGTTCTATAATGGTGTTATTAACCTGTTTAATAATAGTTTGTTTTCATTAATATTATGGTTTATACCCATCTATATTTGATCTTTGGAAAAATGTCTTGATTGGTAGAAAACCAGTTACAATTTAACTTTCATTTAAAATGTTTAGAAATTTTATGAACGATATCAAGTACCTGTTGTTATATGTGTAAAAAAACATCTTTTTTTAGAGCACTTGCCAAGATGCAAACTACGTGTTTGTCCTTCCAGACTTTGAAAAATTATTTTTAAGGGGGATTTGTGCTTTGATTTTGCTTATGTAAATAACTGGATCCAGCTGTTTGATTCTGATGAGAGATGTGAAGAGAACATGTAATGGTACTCAACAGATGCTCGAGGGGCTGTGTGTGTTTTCTGCAAATGGCTATAGGACGACACTCAAATGTGAGTTTGAGAGATGCTGTAGATGTGTATTCTCCTAAACATAAAGGTTCTTTGATGGCTCTTTGCAAGAACCATACATCTTATTGGCTGTATTGCGTTATTAAGATGCTTTAGAGATTATATTGCATCCTCAGATCATTGTATTGGTTTCTGGGCTCTTTAAATTTAACATGAATCACTGTTCGCAACGCATTTCAGTAATTGTATTTAATGAAAAAAAATGTAACCATCAGGAACTGAAATGCTCAAATAGGTATTTGGCAACTGCAAGACATTGTCTAGTAGTATGTGGCCTAAGGATTGTGGATTAAGAAGGTAAATTCAGATATCACGTTGACTCAAAGGGTTAGTTCACCCAAAAATGAAAATTCTGTCAGTATTTACTCACCCTCATGTTGTTCCAACCCCGTAAGACTCTTGTTCATCTTCAGAACACAAATTAAGATATTTTTGATGAAATCTGAGAGCTGGATCACTCCTGCATACTAGTCCATAGGCTTCTTGAGGGATTAAAACTTGCCGTCCTCAAAAAGTTATTAAAGACATCATTAAAATAGTCCAAGTGACTTCATTGGCTCAATCTTAACTTTATCAAGCGATGAGAATACTTTTTGTGCGCAAAAACAAACAAAAATAACGACTTTATTTCAACTATTCACTTCCTTCATTATGGGCCTCTAGTCAGTTAGCGTAGTGTGATAGCGTAGAGCTACGTCACACGTAGGCTCACTATTGGCCGACGCTGGTCATGTGTGTGTGATGCGTGTGACGTACAATAACAGAAGCTAACGCTATTAAACTAGTAACCTGACTCGAGCCCATAGAGAAGGAAGTGAATAGTTGAAATAAAGTCGTTATTTTTGTTGTTTTTTTGCGCACAAAAGTGTTCTCGTTGTTTGATAAAGTTAAGATTGAGCCACTGTAGTCACTTGGACTATTTTAACGATGTCTTTAATAACTTTTCGATCCCTCAAGAAGCCTATGGACTAGTATGCAGGAGTGATCCAGCTCTCAGATTTCA
>NW_024121218.1:155402-263205 GCF_016745375.1 Pimephales promelas | reverse complement strand
GAAAATATATTTAAAAAAAGCTTGTTAAAGAAAAATTTGCTTCCTTCACATTTATGAATAGACAGATGACGACAGAGAGAATAAATCCATATACTATCACTGGTTCTTGGCGGAGCTCCAGTACGTTACTCACGGCGGTCGGTATCATTAATAACAGACTGGTCTGATACTGATATAGCGCTCACATACTCATAATCATACCGCCGATTGGCTGATCACACTGACCACTGACCAATCACGTTGATGTTGTGGTGAGTGACATAATCCCACATCTTAATCAGAAGGGGCGAACGCTGCCTTATGTGTGTGTGTGTGTTATGAGCTAAATTACAGTCTTTTGCCGAAGCTGCTCTGTCATTAAAGCTTTCTGAGGCATTATGGGTATGTTAAGACCCAGGTGGGCAAAGTTTCTGGAATGTTCTGATTCAAACCGCCTCACGTTGGCGTTGTGTGTGTGTGTTACTGTGTGTGTGTGTGTGTGTGTGGCTGTGTGTTACAACAGGATCTGGCCTTAAGTCTTTCTCTGAATGTCTGGTTATGCTGTAGAGCAGCAGGAAACAGACAGTTGTGTCCTATTGTTCTCAATGTAGGTTGAGATGGCCTGACAGAGGCTGTTAGTTTGTGGTAAGACGACCCCGCTAATGATCTTACCATGTGTGTGAGCACGAGGGTTCGGTTGCACACGTATCCGCGTCCATGTTTGTGGAAGAATAGCCGCAATCATGTGTTTTTTCGAGTCGAAAATCTCTTTAAACAGACTCTGCTGACTCCTGACAGCGCTCGTACCTGAGCTACACCTCGCACGTTCAAGTCGTGTTCAGTGTGTTTATTTAGGCTGGTATGATCGTGCTTTTAACAACCTGTGTAACAGGGCTTTAGGAGCATGTAATTGTTCAGACGGGGTAAACTGAGGCGGGAAAATGTTGTCTTGAACTCCTCTCGGAAGTATAATTTTCCCCTGACCTCCCCTCGGGGCAGCACAGTATTCTTCTGACCTCATTCAGGATGCTGGAATGTTCTCATAACCTGCTGTGGACCGATAGATTTACTCTCAACATCTACAAGTTACAAGCAGTGATTCATGCCACTCTTTTATTCAGCTGAAGAAAAAAAAAAAACATCTAAAACTGGCCTAAAGTGGTTTGCTGGTCTTGCCACCAAACCTTTTTGGTCTAGTTGATGATGTTCAGAGGGGTTGGGGGTACTTTTCATTACATATGTGAAAATGATTCTTCATGTTCCTTCCAACCATTCTTACACAACCTGATGAATCTTGACATTGTCATCCTGGAATATGAACATGATGTGTTTTTCCTGCATGGTTGTTTAAGAAATGAAAAGCTACACACTCCATCCAATTAGGGTTAGAAGAACTGTTTGCCAACATATAACATGTAGAAACATAATAATCTTTAATAATGATTCAATTAAAGACTCCAAACAGTGTCTAAAATTCAAACAGTGACTTTTTTTGGCTGTGCAGTGTATATAATACAAATAAAATAATTTATAAATAGTAATAAACGAATAACTAATTATACAAATAATTAGTAATAACTACTTATTAGAACTAATAATAAAAAATAAATACATAATAATACATAATACATACAATAAATTGTATTCATGAAAACCAAATAATATGATTAATTAAATAATTTAAACTTAAAGGAGTAGTCCACTTTTGAAAAAACTTTTGCTGATAATTTACTCACGCCCATGTCATCATCCAAGATGTCCATGTCTTTCTTTCTTCAGTTGAAAAGAAATTAAGGTTTTCTTTACTGGGAACCAAACGGTTCAAGGTCCAAAAGACAGTTTCAGTACAAACTACAAACTTGTTCAAAGCGCTTTAAACGATTCCAGACGATGAATAAGGGTCTTATCAAGCGAAATACTGTAAATAAATAACAAAGTTTAAGTTTTATAAGCTCAAATGGTCGCCTTGCTCTGTTCTGCGATGCGCGTTCGTGACTCTCCTGTTCGAACTCGTTCATCAAAATGAACAAATCTTTTTCAGAGTCAATTCGTTCGTTTCGTTTGTTGAATTAACCAAATGACTCGGAAAAGATTCATTCATTATGATGAACGAGTTTGAACAGAAGAGTCACGAACGTGCATCGCAGTACAGTGCATGGCAAGCATTTGAGCTTGTAAAACTTAAACTTTCTTATTTATTTTTTAAATGAGCGATCGTTTCGCTTGATAAGACCCTTATTCATCGTCTGGTGTCGTTTAAAGCCCTTTGAACAGTTTGCACTGAAAGTATCTTTTGGACCTTGAACCGTTTGGTTCCCAGTAAAGTGCATTATATGGAGAAAAATGCTGGAATGTTTTCATCAAAAACCTTAATTTCTTTTCGACTAAAGAAAGAATGACATGAACATCTTGGATGACATGGGGGTGAGTGAATTATCAGCAAAAGTTTTTTCAAAAGTGAACTACTCCTTTAATGTTTTAAATTGTTGACTGCATTTTCAAAAGAACAAATTTGTCCCAGTGCAATTTTGTCTTCCCCCCAATAGACTTCCACTGAAAGTTCATTCAAATGTGTTTTTGTTAGCAAATAACTACTGGATGAGTCGATTTTCTGTGGTCTGGTAATCAATAGCATGCCAACTTTCCCTGAACCCAGGACATTTCTAGTACACAAGATTATGTCAGCAAAAATGTACTATATTTAAAAAGAGAAATTTGCAATTTCCAAACCATAAATATTATTTCTTGTCGTTTTCTCAGAAATGAGGGTGCAGGCCAAAAGAACAACAACAGGCTTTGATTATCAGCTTCTGTTGTGTGTTACGCTGGAGGCTTGAGGGAATCGCGGCGATGTGGATCAACAGGAAAGCGGGAGGCTTTAGAAGACAAGCAGCTCAAATTTGCGGTCACACACTTCAAACCTCAAAGACACATCAGCCGAGATGGATGAGAGTGTGTGATGGATAGCATTCAGGGGTGTGTGTTTGTCACTGTGTGTGTATGTGTGGTGAGGTAGGTTGCACATGGAAGCTATTATTCAGGTACTTAGTCTCCTCGAGCACAAACACACACAGGGATAGTGTGCTTGTGTTTGGGAAAAATGCTTAGACAAAATCAGGGCGAGTTTAAAGCAAATGCTGCGGTGTGCATTAATCATTTTGGCAAATTAATATTGATCAAAAGAAATGGAACAACTAGGGGCCGAGGTTCACGAAAAGATTCAAAGTTCGTAAAATGTTCCTCAGTGCTTATTGAAAAAAAGTTCTCAAATGTTTTCTTAAGAAGAAAAATTACAGGTTTTGTCTGTAGAACGGAAAAAAGCCTTGTGATTGCATTACAATGACGCCATAATTTTTTAGTTCCCCAAAGAAAATTTCCGTAAATAGTTTTTAAAAGAATCATAAGACATTAAAAAAAAAAACTAGACCTGTTTTTCCACTATTCTTAAGAAATGTTTTTGTGAATTTCCAGTTAGGAAATAAGAAGAAAATGGCCGTTTTTGCCATTGAAATGAATTATTTTTCGGAATGTTTCGTGAATCTGGCCCCGTGACTTTTGAAATCTGGTTTTGCAGTTATCAAGTAAACATCTTTATCTCCATCAACAGGTTTCACCACTGAAAACCCCCAAAGCCATGAACAGGTCTCACATCCTTTAACCCAAACACACTGACATTCATTCCACACTTAGATCCAACTTAAACCCAAGCTAGTCCCACAGACGTCTGGATCGAGTGTTTGTAGCACTGGCATCGGTAGAGAGACGTGTAACTCCTAAAGATATTTTCTCGGAATGTTAAAGGAAGTTAAGCAACTAAACACAAAAAAATCAGATGGGTATGTTTACCTGGAATGAACAAGGGGGGAAAAATTTCTGGAGTAGTACAAAGGTCCACTCTTATAAACATCACAAGGTATTGTGTATATATATAAGCATGACTTCCTGTCAGATGGTGTCTGGGGTCCAGGTGGATTTAGAGAGGTTGAATAGGTCACACAGCGCAGGTAAATCACTATCAGATAAATGGAACCAGCCCCAAAACACTGACATCATCGCTGTAATGAGCTAATGGTCACATGATGTCCGCTAGAAAAAAATCATCCTTGTGTGTGTGTTTAGACAAAAGAACGCTTGACTGGATAATCTTGCTTTACCATGGAACGGAAATGACCTGATGTGTGTGTTTTGTATTATATAGTGCATTTGTGTGTATAGTGGCACATAGATAATGGCTTTCACAGAAAGAAGCAAAAGCACAGGAAATAGAGCAGTTTTCCAGACGGTTGCTCCATTCTGACTGATTTCATCATTCAAAGCCTTCATCTCTTCGATAAACAGCAATAGAACAAAAATGATGGCCTCTTTGAACAAAAAAAGTTTTCATGATCTTCTCTGTCTGGAGAGGACATTTAAAATAGCTTAACTTATTTTTAGACCCCAACACATTTTAAGGGCATTTCAAGGGAATATTTTGCTACAAGTCAGGAAATGTATTTACTCACCCTCATGTTGTTCCAAAGCCGTTTGACTTTCTTCAGTGAAAGATAAAGGCAGATGTTTAGCAGAACTTTCATGCTTCTCTTTTACATTTAAGACTTTATGTGACTTTATATTAAAACTTTATTTTTAAGACTTTACTCAGAGTATAAAACATTTAAAGGAGCTGTTTGTAAGAAATGTATTTCAAATAATCATAAAATGGCCCTTATATGTCACTAGACATTAAAGGGTTAGTTCACCCAAAAATGAAAATTAAGTCATTAATTACTCACCCCCATGCTGTTCCAACCCCGTAAGACCTTCGTTCATCTTCGGAACACAAATAAAGATATTTTTGATTGAATCTGAGAGCTGGATCAGTCCTATATAGACTGCCTAAGGGACTGGCTCTTGACGGCCCATAAAGTCATTAAAGAAAAGGTTTAAATATTCCATGTGCCTACAGCGGTTCAATTATAAGTTTATCAAGCGACGAGACTACTTTTTGTGCGAAAAAACATAAATAACGACTTTATTACACTATTCCATTACTTCCTTATGGGCGCATGCGCGAGAACTGAGACGAGGACGTTCTCATTCATCTACTTCTTGTTACCGGCTGCTCACCGCTTAGGAGTTTTACCGCCCCCTACCGTATAAGATGATGATCCATATATAAGGCGCTCCGGATTATAAGGAACACTGTTGTTTTTTGAGAAGATTAAAGGCTTTTAAGTGCACCTTATAGTGCGGAAAATACGCAAATTGAAAAGCGTATGTACAGCGCGCATCTTCCTCTGCTTGTAAACAGAAAGTTTTGCGCTTCAGCACATCATCTTATACGGTAGGGGGCGGTAAAACTCCTAAGTGGTGAGCAGCCGGTAACAAAAAGTAGTCGAAGGAGAACGTCCTCGTCTCAGTTCTCGCGCATGCGCCCATAAGGAAGTAATGGAATAGTGTAATAAAGTCGTTATTTATGTTTTTTTCGCACAAAAAGTAGTCTCGTCGCTTGATAAACTTATAATTGAGCTGCTGTAGGCACATGGAATATTTAAAATTTTTCTTTAATGACTTTATGGGCCGTCACGAGCCAGTCCCTTAGGCAGTCTATGTAGGACTGATCCAGCTCTCAGATTCAATCAAAAATATCTTCATTTGTGTTCCGAAGATGAACGAAGGTCTTACGGGGTTGGTACAGCATGGGGGTGAGTAATTAATGACTTAATTTTCATTTTTGGGTGAACTAACCCTTTAATATCTCGGCAGCACTATAACTTGTCATTTTTTTAATGACATCATCAACCTTATTTCTTCTCATTATTTTGATGCGTGTAGCTCATTTTTGGGATATTTTAACCTCAATTTTTACAGATGGCACCTTTAATCAAACTGATTAAAAATAAAACATGCACAGGAAATGATTTATAGACCTTAGCTCCACCCCTTTTCAGCACTCTGCTCGTCCGGTTTGTATTACCACAGCATCTTACGGATTTATGAATGAATGGCTCGTTTTAAAATCTACTGACATTTGTTGACATCCGCTTCAAACATAAAAATCCTCATGATAACTTTCATTAACTCTACATTGAGTAAATCCACTTCACCAGCTAATTACTCTTTGACAGCGATGCCATAGAAATATACAGAGCGACCACAAAAACAGAAGTTAAAACACAAAATTCAAAAGATGGCTGCGCGCTTGTTTCTCTGGTGCATAAGGGTTAGTTCACCCAAAAATGAAAATTATGTCATTAATGACTCACCCTCATGTCGTTCCAAGCCCGTAAGACCTCCGTTCATCTTCGGAACACAGTTTAAGAAATTTTAGATTTAGTCGGAGAGCTTTCGGTCCCTCCATTGCAAATGTATGTACTGTCCTTGTCCATAAAGGCAATACAGACATCATCAAAGTAGTCCATGTGACATGAGTGGGTTAGTTCGAATTTTTTGAAGCATCGAAAATACTTTTTGGTCCAAACATAGCAAAAACAACGACTTTCTTCAGCATTGTATTCTCTTCCGGTTCTGTTGTCATTGCTCGTTTACGATTCCAATGACACTGCTGACGTGTTATCTTGTGCAACCAATTAGGACGATTAGGACATCCACGACATCCACACTTACGAACCATTTTTAAAAAATATTGAAATACCAAAATAGAAACGATGTAGAAAAGCTTGCATACAGCGTGCGTCTCCATCAGACTGTAAACGAAGAAGATCGAAGAACGCACAAGATAACACGTCAGCAGCGTCATTGGAATCGTGAACGAGCAATGACAACAGAACCGGAAGAGAATACAATGCTGAATAAAGTCATTGTCTTTGCTATGTTTGGACCAAAAAGTATTTTCGATGCTTCAAAAAATTCAAACTAACCCACTCATGTCACATGGACTACTTTGATGATGTCTGTATTGCCTTTATGGACAAGGACAGTATACCGTACATACATTTTCAATGGAGGGACAGAAATCTCTCGGACTAAATCTAAAATATCTTAAACTGTGTTCCGAAGATGAATGAAGGTCTTACGGGCTTGTAACGACATGAGGGTGAGTCATTCATGACATAATTTTCATTTTTGGGTGAACTAACCCTTTAAAAACAAATAAAAAATGACAGCATGACTGATCAGAATTCCCCGTCTGCTTCACTGTAAACCCTAATAACTTGGCAGAACTCAAAAAATGTAGACAATCAGTTGCCCTTAAAATCTTGCGAGATGTAATATAAGTCTTATGTGTCCTCACAATGTGTCTAAGTTTCAGCCCACAGATCATTTATTTTGCCATGTCCAAAATGTCCCCTTTTTGGCTTGAAGCAATAACAGCTCTTTTCATGTCTTTTTAAAATGCAAATCAGCTGCTGCTTCCGGCGCCCCTTTCCAGAAGAGGGCTGTGCCTTTACAGCTCGGATGCTCCGACAACAATAAAACAGGAGACACGATATAGTGTTGCCAAAATTGGGTTACTTTTACAGTATTGCCATGGGTAGTTTTTTTTAGCTCACAACTTGAAGTGATTTAGAATAGTAATTGGGCTGGTTTTGTTATACAAACCTGGCAACCCTGAACAGCATTGAGCGGTTTCCACAGAACATGTTTTTGCGTTCCACTGCACTGCTTTTCCATTATTTCCTATGTAAACGTGCTAGGCGGACCTTGCAAAACGGCAACATAACAGAATAAATCCTATAACAGCAGATTAAAAGAACACTGGCTTTATATTAATCTTGTGCGAAAGCACACAAAATAACACTACATTTCAACATGTATTCTGCTTATGCAGTCTGACACAAAGCATGCTGGGAACTCAAGTGAAACAAACTCATTTCATTTGAATAATATTTTGGTTTTACAGTATGGTTAATGACTAAATTAAAGCTGTAGATGTGACTGTTCCTTAGACAGGAAGTTAAGAGAATAAAAAAAAAGAGTTAAATTACAGTAAGTCATTCGAGTCCACATGGTACAGTAATTTTACAGTGGTAATAAAATTGTAATCACTGAAACCCATGCACAGCCTCGAGTGGCTTAAAATATCAGCAACAGAAATACAATAAAAGAGGCAAATGTTATTATAATAATAATAATCAAGAAATAACAATTATTGGCCATTTACAACTTCATGCATCAAAATGCAATGGGCTCTATGCACGGCGTTATTTCCGGTGAAGGATTAAGGATGCTCGATAACTTCCGCCGATCATAGAGTCCAATGCAATACCGAGAATTTATATTGAATTTTATACTCCATGGTTATACTAATGAAACGTTAGTCACAAAAACAGATAAAACAGACACCCCTCGTTGTGTTTATGCTTCTTTTTAAAATTATATTAAATAAACATAACTATATATAAAATTACATCTAAACGTATGTACGTTTCGTTTCAAAGACGAGAGGACAGTAAATATTGAAGACTCTGTCATAATCCCGTTTTCTCCGGTTTTCCTCCGCTTTAATCTACACAACCGGAAATGGACGAGCATCCTTACGTCAAATGCGGAACTTATGCGTGCATATAGCCCATTGATGTGCGGCCACACTTATGTGTGTATCTGCTTTTTCCAAAAGTTGAATTCTGCTTGTGCAATCAGAATCTAGAGTCAATAATATCTGTTTTGTAAATGGATTTATTCACTGAATCTCTTTGTCCGTCTTCATTAAACCTCAGCCTTCTCTTATCCACGTACACTGATGTCTAGATTCTCAGACGTGAATTCACCGTTCAACCGCATTTCAAATGACGCACACTCATACAGCAGACCTGGAGCATTCTGTCTGGTTTATAGACACTCACACACACACACACACACACACACACACACACACACACACACAAACTCCCAACACCAGACCTACCGAGTCCTCGTGCCAAGAGTGTGTTTGTGATATTAAATAGTTCTACCATGGGACATAATAATACCAGAGTCTTTACACATGTGTAAATATAGCAGCGGAGCACTTCACGCATGGATCAGTAGACGTGTGTGTTTGTGATTGTAAACTCTTGTACAGTATCCCGCTGGTATAACATTTCCTCCTGCCCCAATAAAGAGGCACAACTTTTGGTTCCCCAAAGAACAGCTCTTAAAATAACCTTTTTCATTAGCGTGAAGAACCTTTTTCCACTATAAAGACCCTTTTGTGCAGTGGAAAGGTTTTGTGAATATTTAAGGTTATTCGTGGAACCATATGCCAATAAATAACTTTTACTTTTTTGTGTATATTTAAAGGGCATATTGCAGGTTAGAGGACCCAACGAGTCAATGCATAGAAAAACAATGTAGGAACTAGATTTTCTTTAAAATATACGTATAAACACGCCACAGAAGCTTCTGCAGTCGTTTTTGTGAGAAAATTTTACTTCCGCGTCTGAAAATGGGCGTGGCGGGCGTGACGCAATGAGCGGGAGAGCGGTCGATTCACACAACAGGAAAACAATGAATCGCAATGACATTTCGGACGCTGAGGAAATACTCGTATGACGGATCAAGCCATAAAGTTATGAGCCTGCTATGCTAAAGAGATCAGGGACAGGCCAGGATAATGTCAGACAGAATGGTCAGAGAAAAATTGAGCTGTGATGTGAGGAGAACCAGTGGAGAACAGGACAGGTGCCTTTTAGGTGAGAGACGTGCTTATAGTATACACGTTCGCTAACGATATACACTGTGCTCACAATATTGTACAGATTATTATGATCCTATAACAGGCCAGCAGACATTAGTATGTTTAGGCTAGATTTATATACTATTAAATGTATAAAAACTTTACTTGAGTATATTTCTATACTAAAAGCATAGGCTATACTCGGGTAAATTTTTAATACATATTTTTCACAAATTAAAGGTTTGAGTATTTAAACAACCAATTTTGTTTTTCAATTACAAGTTTTATTTAGGGCATGACATGACTAAGTTACCTATATAACACTATTTGATGCCATTGGTAGTATACGACGATCAATATTCTTGCTTCGGCATACCATGTTGAACTCCATCATATTGCCGAGATGCTAATCATTTGATCTGAAGTGAACGCTACACACGACCGTGTTTTCCGAGCCGAGAGGAGAAATCCCGTCTCTTCACCTGCTCAAACCGCACCAGGAACGAAAGATAGGCTATATAGCACAGTCACTTTTATTGTAATGGAAACTTGTGGACTCGATCTTGAAGTCCTGACAGGCTGGAGTTTTTGCAATCTCCACAAACACAATATTTACCATGACGATGATAAATTAAAATGCAAAAACTAACGAAAGCACACTGACTGACGAGCGCTCTCACTGAACACCAGCCTGCTCTCACTGACACCGAGGCTGCGGCTCCCTGCTATGACGTCAAATGACGCGACGTTGAAAAAAAAGCCGTTTTTACTAGCAGTCCAAGAAACGCTCACTTTATCTTCTAAATTAGTGCCCTTATGTTGTTTTAAAACATTTTAAATCCTGCATTAACTTTTCATATGGTATTTTCATACAAGGTTATCTATAAATTTCGATTTTTTTTTTACCTGCAATATGCTCTTTAAGAAGTAAAGGATTTTTATTGGCACTCTTAAGATAAACGGTTCTAAACTAACGGATTAGGAACCTTTTGGGGGCTAAATAGAACCCTTTTATAAAAGGGAAAGTTCTATAATGGTGTTATTAACCTGTTTAATAATAGTTTGTTTTCATTAATATTATGGTTTATACCCATCTATATTTGATCTTTGGAAAAATGTCTTGATTGGTAGAAAACCAGTTACAATTTAACTTTCATTTAAAATGTTTAGAAATTTTAAGAACGATATCAAGTACCTGTTGTTATATGTGTAAAAAAACATCTTTTTTTAGAGCACTTGCCAAGATGCAAACTACGTGTTTGTCCTTCCAGACTTTGAAAAATTATTTTTAAGGGGGATTTGTGCTTTGATTTTGCTTATGTAAATAACTGGATCCAGCTGTTTGATTCTGATGAGAGATGTGAAGAGAACATGTAATGGTACTCAACAGATTCTCGAGGGGCTGTGTGTGTTTTCTGCAAATGGCTATATGACGACACTCAAATGTGAGTTTGAGAGATGCTGTAGATGTGTATTCTCCTAAACATAAAGGTTCTTTGATGGCTCTTTGCAAGAACCATACATCTTATTGGCTGTATTGCGTTATTAAGATGCTTTAGAGATTATATTGCATCCTCAGATCATTGTATTGGTTTCTGGGCTCTTTAAATTTAACATGAATCACTGTTCGCAACGCATTTCAGTAATTGTATTTAATGAAAAAAAATGTAACCATCAGGAACTGAAATGCTCAAATATGTATTTGGCAACTGCAAGACATTGTCTAGTAGTATGTGGCCTAAGGATTGTGGATTAAGAAGGTAAATTCAGATATCACGTTGACTCAAAGGGTTAGTTCACCCAAAAATGAAAATTCTGTCAGTATTTACTCACCCTCATGTTGTTCCAACCCCATAAGACTCTTGTTCATCTTCGGAACACAAATTAAGATATTTTTGATGAAATCTGAGAGCTGGATCACTCCTCCATAGTCCATAGGCTTCTTGAGGGATTAAAACTTGCCGTCCTCAAAAAGTCATTAAAGACATCGTTAAAATAGTCCAAGTGACTTCAGTGGCTCAATCTTAACTTTATCAAGCGATGAGAATACTTTTTGTGCGCAAAAACAAACAAAAATAACGACTTTATTTCAACTATTCACTTCCTTCATTATGGGCCTCTAGTCAGTTAGCGTAGTGTGATAGCGTAGAGCTACGTCACACGTAGGCTCACTATTGGCCGACGCTGGTCATGTGTGTGATGCGTGTGACGTACAATAACAGAAGCTTATGCTATTAAACTAGTAACCTGACTCGAGGCCAGTGGTGTAGTCTACGTGATACGCAGGTATACGCCGTATACCCACTAGAAAATGTCAAGGATTTGCGTATGCCCACTAGGAAATGTCAAAGATCTCCGTATGCCCACTTTAAAAAGCGTGAGGATTCGTAACAACATCGTTTTGTGAAATACATTTCCTACAACATCAGCCCCCCTAAACGTTGGCGACAGAATTCCGTGTTCCCTGAAGTTCTGTTATCAGATTCAGCGCGCGAGCAGAGAGCACGTCAAAAACAGAGGACAGGGTGTGCGTGCGTGTGTGTGTGTTCGTGTTCATCTGAGCCTCATTGGTCTGTCACTATCAAAGTAGGCGGGCTTTATATTCACAGACGCTGAGCGCGAATTTCAGCAGAGCGACTCGACGCTTCAGTTTACGGGCAAGTGCGAGATAAGATGTAAGTGGCTAAACTTCATATTTTACATTTTTTTAGGTCATAAATGTTAAACGAATGACAAAAAAAAAAAAAAAAAAAAAACAGGCAAACTAATATAGTTTTTGTCTAATTTCGCCATTTTGAACTGAAATAAATAGGCCTGTAACGTGACTCATGCAATTTAATAGTTTACTGTCATTGCGAGGGGACAAGAAACATTAACAAAGCCGTTTTCATCATTTTAGCCACAAGAGTAATAACGAATGTGTACATATTGAGAATATAATAAAAATTGTAGCCTTTAGTACATTAAAAAAGCTCAGCCTTCGGAGGGGAAGAGAATGTACTGCCCACTGACATGGTTTTAAAGCTATTTCTTATTCTTTTTTTGGTCTTCAATCGTCTTGAAATGCACATCAGAGAAATTAAAAAAAAATTGAAGCCCCAACCTCAAATTTAGGACCTCTTTGATTATAAAGCCCTGTCTATGGCCCTGTAAGATCAGTAATGAATGTGTAGCCTATATGTTTTGAATGCATTTAATAAACTTAATTACCTAGCTTTAGTAGCTTTCAGTGAATAAACGTGTCAGAGAAAAATTATTCATAGGGAAAATCCACCTATCAGTTGACCCCATGTTTACTGTCTTCACTGACTGATAAAAATGAAAAGCCTATATCAGTCAAAGCTCATCTTTAGGAGGGGAAGAGACAGGGCAGGATAAAAACAAAGAGAAAAAGAGGGTGATGCTGATGTGGAGAGAGAAATAATCAGCTGCCCAGTGCCCACTGACATGGTTTTAAAGCTGTTATCTATTTATTTATATATTTTTTTTTGGCCTTCAAAACATCCTAAAATGCACATATGTAGATCAGAGAAATAAAAATTTTCTCAGGGAAACCCTGAATCCCCATGACTAACCTATCTCACATTTGGGACAACAGTGATTATAAAACCCTGCCTTTGCATGTAATGAAACTGGTTAATAGTGAGCATTAGATCCCAAACTAAAGTGTTACCTTTTTTTTAGAACAAATCCTAAGTAATGATCAAAATCCTATGACGCCCCTGCTTCATGCAACCTGTCAAAATCAACGTTTTGTATCACTTGAAGAAAATATGTAAAAAAATATATTACTATTGCACAGTAGAGTATAGGCCTATTTCAAGAAGGCCTAATAATACTAATAATAGTTTATTAAAACACACCGAAGCTCAAATTTACAACAGTTTATAGAGATAAATAAAGTAACTCGATGGAATTATGAAAGAAATTGCATAGTAAAATGTAATTTTTAAAATAATAATTAAATCTATTAAAACAGAATTCTAAAGGAATATCACACAAGTTTTGAAAATTTTTCGCAAATGGGTGGTGGTGGCAGCGGCGGCGGGGGGGGGGGGGGGGGGTGCTGGTATATCACAGTATACTCACTACAAAAAAGTAGACTACACCACTGCTCGAGGCCATAGAGAAGGAAGTGAATAGTTGAAATAAAGTCGTTATTTTTGTTTTTTTGCGCACAAAAGTTTAGATAAAGTTAAGATTGAGCCACTGTAGTCACTTGGACTATTTTAACGATGTCTTTAATAACTTTTCGATCCCTCAAGAAGCCTATGGTATGCAGGGGTGATCCAGCTCTCAGATTTCATCAAAAATATCTTAATTTGTGTTCCGAAGATGAACGAAGGTCTTACGGGGTTGGAACAACATGAGGGTCAGTAAATACTGAGAGAATTTTCATTTTTGGGTGAACTAACCCTTTAAAACCGGTTCTTAACTGATTTTACATATTTATTGAAATAAAAAATAATCATTTTGATTGAATGTCTCAGCCAATAAACCCCTGCAAAAATCACTTTTCCAAAGAACTTCCAAAAGGAGGTTTTCAGAGTGATACCATAGAAGAACCTTTATTTTTAAGAGGATGAAAAGTTCTTTGTATATCTTAAAGCTAGGGTAGGCAATTTCAGAGCGTCTCCAAAGCCACGCCTCCTTCAAAACACACGACCGCACACAGCAGAGTCAGCAAAGCATCACGAGACGACTCTCAAAGCACATAACATTACAAATAATAACGAACGTAAAGAACGTTACAGATCTCTAATTGAACCACCTGACTACTTTAGATTCAATTCCGACGTCGCCATTTTGTAATTACAGTTACGACATGCATCAGCTTGTTGTTTTGGTTCAGGAGGAAATGTTTAAGGTGGCTGCTGTTTGTTTGTGGCACTCGGTGACTATGGCTGTGTCTGAAATTGCATTCTCTCTTGTGTAGGTACTTATTTTGAACAAGTAATTACTTTACAACCGCTAAAAAAGTATGTTCTTTATAGTTTGAGTGTGTGTAGTATGAATGCAATCTGGACGTACTACATTCACCATGCTGTCATTACCATGTGACATGCAAGCTTCAGTTGTCACTCCACTGCCGCTCATAAATCGTCTCCCGTGGCCTCATGGGATAGTAAATTGACCATCGTATGCACACTTCAGAATCTCGTCAGAAGAAGCAGGTCATCCGTGAATTCGGACATACCTCTTTTGTCACATAATGTTTTTCGATAACTATATAGTTGGGAAGTGTGTGATTTCGGATGCAGCCTGTGCCTGTGTCTGAAATCGCCCTCTATACCTTTAAATAGGACACTATTTGAAGAAACAGCCATTTGGTCTCCGAAACCATCGTGGACATTATCGAGTGCACTCATTCAATCCCAAAGTGTACTGCAATAACGAGTGTACAACTGATGTACGCTCAATGGCTAGAGAATACCCATAATGCACTATGAAAGTCACATGTTGAATTAATTCATACGTCGGACCAGAAGATGGCGCCTATATGTGAATCATACATCGATAACATGCATTAGGTGCCGATAGGGAACGTAGGCGTGTTTGACTGCCGCTCCTCTCACCGTTTTGTTAGTTTGTTTTATCTTAGATATATTATTTTCTGTGCCTTGGTGGTTGCGATGTGGTTGTGCCATTTTATCCACTTTGAACTGCTGCTTTTACTTCTGTACTCCAGCCTGAGTAACCTGCTGTGTGCACCGGGGAATCAACACTGTGGTCTGGCTGTGCATATGGACTCTGACTTGACGACTATGGCCCCAAGGTACACTGCACGCCTACTTCTGAGCTTAAAATCTCATCCGCTCCTAATTATTTTGTCCCTATGCTGGCGTAAGATCAACAGTCTGTTCACATTGGTGTTGATCACAGTAATTTAATACCGGTTCCCCGTGTGGAGACTAAATGACTGTAGTCTCCACCGCAGAGCCTGGCTTATGCTGCATTATCAAATGCCCATTCTGGGAATAACAAGGCACTGTTTTTATCAGATTTTATTTCAGACTATTTTTAATCATGGCAAAAAGAAAATGATGGACTCCCGTTTAACCAGATTTCTCATGCTGGTTTTATGCCGCATTCCAGGCAACCTGTAATCTGTGTTTTTCCAACATTATACCCGTGAAAGTGCACAAACCCGTGACTTCCCACCCGTTAATTCACACTAGATCGATGTACTCCCAGTTACGAGCTCGAACGCATTGTTTCTTCTGGTGGTACACGGTGAGAATACATTTTAGGACAATATAACGTTAATGAGTTTTCAGTCCATTGACGGCAAGGATAAATTAATACTAAATACATTTCCAAATATACAAATAAATTCAAATAAAAGGTATAGCAGCTTATCTTGCCTTATGCGCCATTTTCCCTCCTCCGTTTCCCTCAAATAAACAAGGAGTGAGCACCTTTGGCGACAGAAATTATTACAAATGCGCATAAGCCCCGTAAGGTCCGCTATGCTGGTTTGTTGACATCTAGTTACCACAATTCCTTGCGCTCAGGTAGTTTGGCGTGACTGGCCTGGAATGCTAAAAAGTCGTTAGTTGTGGTTTGAAGTTGTGATTTACGTTCTCAAAAACGCAGCATTAGACTTTTAGGTCTCCCGAGGTCATCTAGCAGAGGCGGTAGCATTATTGTGGTTTACAACCTGCAGTTCAAGCGCTGTGTCTGGTCCTCAATTTTCATCATTTGAATGATTGGATTTGAGTATGAGTTAAATAAGTTCCCACTCTACAATCATTGCTACGGTCTATAAACCTTCTATGACTAAATCACATGCAGTTATGATGTCAGTTTGCCGACTTCGTCAATAGAGTGCCGAAGTTATGACGTCACTTTGTAGGCCAAACGCGGAAGTGAGTTAGCATTTTAGCACTTCCGGCTCCCTCGCCCTAAAGTCTAAAGTTTTTGCTAAATCTCCTGAAATAAGGTCTGTGGTTAACAAAGCCTCTAAATATTTTCACATTTTGATCTATGACATAAAACACACCAGTTATAACCTTTTTAAACTTTATATAGGCTTCAAAATGTATACATTTTGGATTAACTTGTAAAGATTATCTTGACATGCAAAAGGTGTAGGGGTCACAACTCTTTAATAAACACAGATCTTATTTTTTGCGATTTTCCTAAAGTCTATGTGGAAAATGCATTGCTTTTCGATCGAGGGAACCCATGCGCCATAACTTCGGCACTCTTTTGACCCGGAAGTTCCACAGAATTCCTATTGTCAGGGACTTTGACATTCATTTGGAACTAAGTGGCGCTATGACAGCTAAGGATTTTCATCACTACTTGACCGTTTTAATTTCTCGCAAATGGTTACTGGCCTGACTCAATGCAAAAGCGTATTCTGGATTACAAATGGCTCATTTGTATGGCAGTTATTATCGGTTGATATCGGACTTTTTTTTTTTTTTAACTAGATCATTATTGTGCACATCTTGGAAGTGGAAATCTTATTGATCAGACAGTTTTCAAATTCTGTTTTCACTTTAAAAGATCTGGAGGAGCAAGTGTTGCTGCTAATCTAGACTCTTTTGCTCTCTGAGGTAACGTAAGGCTAACTTAATACAGGACTTCTTTGTTTTATAGCAAATGCACATTGTGATCACTAGAGTCCTGAAGCACAGTCTCCACCTGGTGGCAAAGACATGAAAAAAACACTAGTAAGAAGAGCTTTACCTGACTGTCTCTAGTGGCAGAATGTATAACCACCCAAAAATACATTGAACTGACCCCCGACAGCTCATACTACTATGAGTTGCTCGAGTTCCTACTTCTATAAGAAGTAGGAAATTTATTTTACAATAGTCCAATTTTTTAAATAAACACATTCTTAATGATGAATTAATGAATACAATCTCTGAACAGTAGTAAAACAATTATACATCAGTTCAGGTGCATTAAATAAACAAGCCAACTTTTGATTTCAATAATGTATTAGTAAATAAAGAATAAGTAAAATGGCTCACTTTAACTGTTAGTTCATGTTAAAATAAACTAACTGAAGTTTATGTAAAATAAAACCGTTCACAAACTACCTCTTGCATTTCTAATGGTAAGGTTAACAAACCAAAAAACTTCTGAAACTACAACTAATTACATCTTTACAGCCCTAGAGAGCAGGAACTGACAGACTTTGAATACTAAACCAGTACAATAATTAAATGCACTAGATCCCCTGAATAAAAACACATCACATAAGCACAGAAACAAAGATGTAGTTGGGAACACTTTATTCTCTCTTAGGAGATTTCTGTACATCGAGGATCAAGTGCCACTTGAATTTCTTTAGGGTTTGTATAAATTTAAGCAGGAGCACTATGCAAACATTGACAAAACATTAGCGATACAGGAAACAATCTACTCGAAGCTTGAGAGGAAGCTGAGCACGATCTGCTTGAGTTTCGTGTCAGTGGCCTCTGAGATTTTACCTTCAGTCCTGAAACACAAATATAAGAAAATAAGCAAGTTAAATTTATAGCTGTCATTTGGGTCTTAAAGTGATCTCAGGAACAAGGTGTTCCACTGACATTGCAATGAATACTGAAGCGCTTCTGAAACTTACCTGATGGCTGCAAGCAGATCCTGATGCTGGCTGATGACATGTTGAAGGAAGGTTCTCTCAAATTTGGTGATCTTGCTAGGCTCCATCTTATCCAAGTGTCCTCTCACACCAGCATAAATGACAGCCACCTGCTCTTCAATGGCCATTGGACCTTGAGACAAAACAGCATGGGAACATTACAAATAGATAGGCTGAGAGCATGTCATCCAATGCAGTAGGGGGCAGCAGTGTACGTACAGTACTGGCCCTGCTTGAGCAGCTCTGTGAGTCGCACGCCTCGGTTGAGCAGCTGCTGTGTGGCGGCATCCAGATCAGAACCGAACTGGGCGAAAGCAGCCACCTCACGGTACTGAGCCAACTCCAGCTTCATGGTACCAGCCACCTGGAGAACAAACAGCAGGAGTTATAACCCTCTTTTTTGACACAGAATCCAGGGCAGCACAATATTGTGCAGCCCTACTAAAAACATGCCAAAACATCCATTGGGGCCCAAACTAGGACAAAACAAACCTGCTTCATGGCCTTGGTCTGGGCAGCAGAGCCGACACGGGACACGGACAGACCCACGTTGATAGCGGGACGGATGCCCTTGTAGAACAACTCAGTCTCCAAGAAAATCTGCAAGAAGAGATTAAGTAGATCAGCGTGTATATTAAACTTTTAATTGTGCAGGATCTGCTTGTGCAATGACTCACTTGTCCGTCGGTGATGGAGATGACATTGGTGGGAATGTAAGCGGACACGTCTCCGGCCTGGGTCTCGATAACGGGCAGGGCGGTGAGGGATCCACCACCGAAGTTGTCGTTCATCTTGGCCGCTCTCTCCAGCAGACGGGAGTGCAGGTAGAAGACGTCACCGGGGTAGGCCTCACGACCGGGGGGACGGCGCAGCAGCAGGGACATTTGACGGTAGGCAACAGCCTGAAAGAGCAACAAAGCTCACATTTTCTGCATTCAGACTCACACACAAACTCCTGCAATCCCATTAGACATACTGCATCATTTGATACGCACAATCTAGGACCTCAATTTAACTGTGCAACAGGAATATCGTCCGATAGCTTACACTTTCAGCAAGTCGAAAAAATTAAATAGTACTTTTGAGGTAAATTTCTTCATTTAATTTGCATAGCAAAACTACAGAGCTCTTATCAAAAACACTTTGATATCATCCCATGACATTATTATTCGAAGATATTTGGTGACTTCTGCTATACTGTAATAAAGAGCTCACTGATTTACCTTACTAGTTAATGGAAGATAGGCTGTCCATTTAAATAACAGTAAGTGCACCAAGTCACAGGTTTTTGCTCAGTTTGTGCCTCTGAATGAGTGTGAGCTTCATATTCACTATAGCATACATCAAAGCCTGATGATAATCACTGATGCAAACTTGTATAAAAGACTGCAGCTCCATCTTACAATATTTATCCTGAGAGATAATCCGTCCCGTGACATTGACGACAACAAGGGTAGACCAAAATAATGTTAAAACATTCACATGTTGGTGCTTTACCCTTCAGTAAACATCCATGTGTTAATCAAGTCTAGCCTATACGACTAGCCTGGCATACCAGACCTACATCAAGATGTTCTGTCTGGGAACTCGTCATTGACGGGGCTCAATCGGAGGGGCGGGATAAACGGTTGTCTTTCAATCTCTCTCTGCACGCAATTGGATAACGCTACAACCAATCAGAGCAACGAAGAAGGTGACAGCTGAAGGCCTCATTATGCTTCTGCGTCAACTCCACGGCGTAGCTACGTCGTCACTGCTACGGCGTCGTGGCCGTTTTATACTTCTGCGTGAGGTTGTGGTGCATCGTGGTGCATTTCGCCGCCAGAAAGCTAGGGGGGTTCGCGAATCTCTTTGGTTCCGTGCGCCGCGAGCGAAAGAGAGAGAATGTTGTTTTTGCAGCTGCCAGCTGAAGCTAATCGACGTTGAATAACAAGACACAAACTTTATTCCCACAGAATCAACACGGATGTCCAGGGCCCTTTCCACCCATAGACAATAAAATAAAGGTTCCACCCGAGCTGCCATAACGATACCTGTTCGAAATGACTTAAAGGATTTTTTCAGTCTCCACGTGGAACTGTGCTATGGCAGGATATAATGTGTCCCGTGGCAGACTTGGTTAGTACTGTATTATCAATGATGCAACCGTGAACATTGTATTGAAAATAAACAACAAACTGTGTTTCAAAACAAACGTTGATTTATTGATTGATTGAAGTTTATTGCGAGCAAAAAAAGAAAAGAATATAGACATATAATTAACAATGAAATAAAAAAACAGTTTATTTTTAGATTAATTCTTTATTTACTTTCTTTATAAGAGTATTATAATTATCAGAACGAGGGTGCAAATGTTAAAAATAGCGCTAATAGCGGGAGGGGGAAATCGGAAAAGCTACACTCCTGAATTGATGTATAATCGGACCAATCAAAGCCCTTGCTGTCTGCGTCGCCTCGACGCGTAGTTACAAATTTTTGGAGGTGCACGTCGAGCTACGGCGGAGGGGTCGGAGAGGGGTTCGCGTCGACAGATAGGGGTCTGCGGGGGTACGCCGTCGATTCGACGCAGAAGCATAAAACATGCTTTAGTCCCATGCGTTTTCCCACCAGCGGAACAAGTCGATATTAAACTTTTACCATATCCAGTCGGCAAAACTCCAAACACATCTTTTTTTTTAAATGGCTCAAGTGCCGTTCTTTGTTCTGGTTTCAAAGAAAAGCTTAAGTTCAAATCTGAATCGAAAGACAGCCGTTTGCCAGCAGCAGCAGCCATTCTTTGTATAAGTAGCAGTGAACCGTTGCAACTGTAGTCATTGTTAAACCCGCCCGCCGACTTTAAACACGATGTGATTGGCCTGACCAGAGTTTGTTTTTTTCAGCTAAAACTTCTATGAGAGTTGCAAGACCACACTGGCTGCAAAATAATTTGCTGCCGCTAGATTCCTAGGCTACTATACATGACATCTAGCATGCACAACTTGGTCATGTCTGGATTTGAAGGAGTAAATGTGTCCCAAGCTGTCACCTGTTTGGAGAGATCGTCATAGATGATCAGAGCGTGTTTGCCGTTGTCTCTGAAGTACTCTCCCATGGAGCAGCCGGAGTAAGGAGCCAGGTACTGCAGGGGAGCGGCATCAGACGCGGTGGCAGACACCACGATGGTGTATTTCATGGCATCAGTGTCTGTCAGCCTCTTCACCAGCTGGGCCACAGTGGATCTCTTCTGACCGATGGCCACGTAGATGCAGTACAGCTTCTTTTTCTCCTCAGTGCCGTCATTGAAGCGCTTCTGGTTGATGATGGTGTCGATGGCAATGGCGGTTTTGCTTGGGTAAACAAATTTAGAAATGGATAACTGAGCTAAAATTGACTCAAATAAAGCCAGCAAGCATTAATCTCCTGCACTTACCCAGTCTGTCTGTCACCAATGATCAGCTCTCTCTGGCCACGGCCAATGGGCACCAGACTGTCCACGGCTTTGATGCCGGTCTGCATGGGCTCCCTCACAGAGATGCGAGGGATGATGCCAGGGGCCTTCAGACCCACACGCCTACGCTCCTTAGAGCCCAAGGGACCCTTGGAGGAGAAACACAAGACAGATTGTTCAACTCTAAAGGAATAATTCCAAAAAACTGCATCAATATTAAAGGAAGGATATACAACTATGCAAGTAACCAATTAGTGGTCAGACCTTGCCATCAATGGGGTTTCCCAGAGCGTCCACAACACGGCCAAGCAGCTCCTCTCCGACAGGAACGTCCACGATAGCTCCTGTTCTCTTGACAACATCACCCTCCTTAATGAGTTTGTCATTACCGAACACCACAACACCAACGTTATCAGCCTCCAAGTTCAGAGACATTCCCTAAGAGGAGAAGTGAAAGTGATGCAACATAACGTTAAAAATAAAACCCAGTTGACTATGAATTTCAGAAATTTGTTCAGTTAAAATAATTTGACAAGTAAAATATATAAGAATTGTGCATAACATGCATCTCGAACAATAATGCACTCAAAAGACAATGCATGTACACTACATAAAAGGGATAGATCTAAAAATAAATTCAGTCTATTTATTCACCCTCAAGTTGTTCCAACTGTGCATTCATTTCTTTCTGCTGAAAAGATATGAGAATACTCCAATTATTTGGGTAATAATACAAAATTGAAGCCAATTGAGACCTATTAACAGTTTGGTTAACAAGATTCTTCAAAATATCTTGTTCAGCAGAAAGATAATACAGGTATGGAACAACTTGAGGATGAGTAAATGACAATTGTCAGTTTTAGGTGAATTATCCCATTAAGAATCTTGAAGCATCTGGACACCTTGAGGCTCAGCCACGACCTCATGACCCCAGGCTCACTCACCTTCAGACCAGAGGAGAACTCCACCATCTCTTCAGCCTGCACGTTTCTCAGCCCATACACACGAGCGATACCGTCACCAATGGACAGCACACGGCCGGTCTCCTGCAGATCCGCACTAGTGTCAGCTCCAAGAATCTTCTCCTCCAGAATGCTGGACACCTCCGCTGTGCCTTAAAAACGATGAACAGTGAAATGAATGCATGCAATACAAGAGTTTCAAAACAAAAAACACCTAAATGTCCCAAGTGCAACACAAAAATAAACATTTAATACCAGTCTTCTGCAGCCATGGTCTGGCAGTGTGCAGGTTCTTTGCTCCAACACATACAGCAGCAACATTCTTGGAAACCTGCAATTGCAAATGTATTAGTTATATTACCACAATGATAAGTGTTAGTAACAGACACCAGAATCGGAGCATGTTGCTTGTTAGTCCTTGACCTTCATGCGCCATCAACAACCACGTCATTGAACCTAAAACTATTAACGGTGTAATAACAGAAAATCTACAAATACGATTCAGCGTATAACTTCTCATCTGCAAACATAAGAATGAGTTCCGTGATCGTAATGCAACACGAAGTCCTATGACATCATTCAAACGTAGGCTACGCCTAAATAAAGGGTAAACGCAAGTGAAACAACAATGTTTATACATGGATGCACTAAACCATTAAGCACTAAAATACCCCAAATTCAGTCAAATAGAAGAAACAACTGACAGCTGACCAGTCTCAAACCCAAGCAGCATTTCCTGACCTTCAATTGGGAATGTCATTCATTGGTAACCTCGCAAAACATGCAAACGTAACCACATATACGGCAAATATACGTTTAAAACACGCAGAATCGGTTCCCTAAAAGTACGTTGTTAAAGTTTAAAACACAAACAAATAAAGCTAAAATCAAACGGTGCGAAAGTAGGCCTCTCATACTGCAAGATGGCGACGCGCAGCCTCACGCCATTTACAAGCGTTGACATTCACCGGCTCGGCGCTGCACCCGTGTTAAAACACCACAAAATGAGACTTACTAATCCGGCCCGTCTGGGCAAGGTGCGGGCCAGAGCCGCCGCAACGCGAACGGAGAGCATGGTTTTTGATTAGTTTTGCTGTGTGAGCTTGAGCGTGTGTCCTCCTGCAGCGGCCGGCTGATGCGCGAGGAGCTGAGTGAAGGAAATGGAGGTCGCGAGCTCCGCTCATATACGAAAGGTCAACATCAGACCCGGATGCAGTTCCCTGAGACGACCCGAGATATTTTTATTCATGTAGATTGTAACATATAAAGTCAAGCTATGTCCATTAAACTGTGTTTGAGTTGTTTAAAAAAATAAAATAAAAAATATTAAACATTTTTTTCATTTGTGCATTTATCCGAAGGAGGGACAATAGCTTCTATTCTAAAGTATAAAAATCTGCCAAAGATCTTTTCTTTTAGAAAGATATACTTATAAATAGGCAAATTATTTATGTAATTTAATTTAAAACTAGAAAAGGAACATTTCAATAATTAACATGTTTGTTTTGAGAAAACAAATTACATAATTATATTTACAAAATCACGCCGAATCACTGATGACAGTGCGCTGAACTTTTTTTAAGGGATATGAAAATGTATCCAATTTTTTAGGGATATGAAAATGTAAACGTTTTGAACATTTTAACACGAACTTCCCTGCAATGTCCTAGAATCTCATTGGTCGGTTTTGTCATTCGTGCAGCCAATGAGAAATACGCATTGAGACTCCGGAACAAGAAGAACAAATCCAGTGGCGGGAGGTTTATGGTTTATGTGTTGTTGGGTCCAACTTCTGAAGTTTATAACTGAATCTGATTAGATGTGACTCTAAATTAGTGGAAATATGTGCGAGAAGAGCAAAATCGTGAGTTAACGTCTTTGTAGAATTCACTAGAATGATATACACCAAACTATTAAAATGTAGGTATTTAAATACAATGTAATTCGCTTTATCAAATGCGTAAATAGCAGTGCCGTTGTTCCATGTACGTTGTTTACATGTACAGTGTTTATCTGCTACTGAATACACACTTAGTTATCATTTTTTTATTACATGTATTCAATTTGATTTTTAGATGTTTGATATGGTATGTCCAACACGTCCCTTAGCTCGATAAGAACAAAACAACAAAAATGAAAACAAAAATGTTGGACATGCAATACCATCTTATCCCTTTAAATACATTGTTAATGCCATGGTAACAAAATGTATATAATAATCATTCAGAATCATGTTGTATATCAAAGTACCACGGTGTTCCCAAGCTATGGCAATTCATTTTGATTCTTGAATGTTCTATTGACATTTTAATATACCATGTAATTGCAGGTGACCCAGTGGCTCAGGAAGGTGTTCGGACAGCAGCCGGTACCCGAGTTTGAGGTGAACACGCGCACAGTGGAGATTCTGTACGAGTTGGCGGAGAGCAGTGAGATGAGATGCAGAGAGGTTGAGCTACTCATCGAGGACCACAAGCAGAAAACAGAAGAGTACTGCAGTGATGGTGAGACTCTAGGATTGTCACTTTGGAGAAAACAGCCTGCCAAGTGCATACATGTTCTGTAAATCTACATTTTCGGTTGTGCAATAAATTAATCATCATTTTGTGGTCTATGGCAGGTGCCCATCTGCAGGAAGTGCTTCTCCAGGGAGTTGGACTTCAGTCTGGAGGACTTTCCAAACCCACAGTGGACTTGCTGTCGGTGCTGGAGGCCACCGCTGAAGTGCTTAAACTCAAAGACACATCACTTGGAAGGTAAAAAAACATGTTACAACATAAACAACCAAAGAAAATCAATTGGTTGAAAATCATGTTGTTCAAGAACCAATCTTAAAGTGCCCCTGTTATGCTATTTCAAATATTACCTTTCATGCATCCATTGTGTAATATGGCTTTTAGGTTTTAAACATCAAAGCGCATAACAAAACAAGTTATTGTCTCCTAAAAGAAAGAATAGATTCTGAACTGCTGAAATGAGTTATTCTCACTTTATGTTACATACCTAAAATACAGGTAACAATGTAACACAATGTAATGTATACAATGTAACAAATTTGCATAATGCCAGTCTATGATCTTCATTGGCTGCCTGTGAACGACACCTACTTGGACCTTCAAACACTTTAGTTGTATCTGAGACTGGAAGAGTTTGGTTCATGTTGTCGATATGTTGAGAATATGCTGTTTTCAGCGCTGTGAAATGAATCCACTTCAAAAGATGAGGACTCTCGCTGGAGTTTATACGGAAAAACTTACACCATCGTTACTGTTTGTATCACTGTGTATCAAGCACTGAGGAAAATCCTGAAATTCAGCTGCGGCAATAGGCATTTCGGTTCCGACACGCTTTAAGCGGTAGACCAATCACAACAGACTGACCAATCAGAGTGGAGTAGGCATATCACAACAGACCAATACAAAATTACATAATAGAGGCACATTCACCTGATTATTGGTGATTGTTGCAAACTTGGTAAAATCATATTTAGCCACATCCCTATGTGCATAATAACTGATTTAAACTATGTCTGTATTTTGTTGTTGATTTCACACTCTCTGGTCTCCAGTTACATGCCAGCGATCAATAAACTGACTAATGACGTGCTGGAGGCGGAGAAAACGGACCGGAAGTTGCAGCGGGAACTTTCTGCTGTTCGGAAGAAAATCACTGCCTCAGTTGTCATTCGGAAAAAACATCAGGAGTAAGAAAACACGAGAGATAATCAATGCGTTTTACTTTGCTGTTCTTTGTTTGTTAATTGTTCAAAATTTGAGTTTTTTTCATGAGAAAAGTTTTTTCATCTGTCATGATTTTTTACTGTTACTGTTCAGCTGCCTATAGTCCTCTTACTGATCATCATAAGAACAACTGCACAAATGTTTCTAGAACAGGGACTTTTGATCTTTTAGATCGGACACCATAAATATGATCATGTGAGGGGCCACCATCCTAAAATTTTAAGAGCCATCTGTCGTTTATAAACCATGGAGCCCCATCACATGTGGCTGTAATCATTGTCCCCAGACCCCAGTTTGGAAACCCCTGACCTTAAACTGATGCCTGTGTAAAACTGTGTTTCAGTGATTTGATGAAGATCACACATGTACAGCAGGTGGAAGCAGCTACAGCGGAGGAGAGGCTTCTGAACATGGACTTCATGAAGAATAAATCCAGAGATCTCACTTGCAGGAATAAGATTGCACAGGTTTGTGTCACCTTTTTTATTTAAAGGGGTGATGAACTGATAAATCAAATTTTCCTTGAGCTTTTGACATCTAAGAGATCATCATATTATAAGAATATCCTGTAAGTTTCAGAACTGAAAGTGTCCTTGTTAGTCCAATAAAAGCTTTTATGGACACCAGGCTCAGCAAATGACTCGTTTTTAAAAGTGGGGAACTATGACGTCAAAGAGGATAAAACACCACCCCCGCAGAAGAAGAAATCAACACCTACTTCTACACGGCCGGTTTAGCCCCGCCACCGATTCGTGCATTACACGCATAGCTAAATAACAGATGCCTCGAAATAACAGATCGAGCTACCGAGTAATACAAAATATTGTGCAGTGCCTGGTTGTGGAAGAAGACAGTCGCTGCATAAGCTTCCTCTGGATTTCAATAGGAATGCAAAACTATTTTTAATGACGTTCCAGCTGATGAGGGTAAAACATTGTCGTCTGTTCGCTTCATTTCACTGAGGATTGTTTTATAAACAAGACTGGATTTGCAGACCAATTATGAGTAAAGAACGGTGCTGTGCCGTCTATATTGGATCTGACAGGAATTGTTTAACACACGGACTCTGGGTCGAACATGTATGGGTGTATCCGGTTGCCATTTTTACAACATTGGACGTTTTCCCCCACGTACACTGACGGGTGAGTTAAACTCATTATAATATGCAAAACTGTTCTCCACTCGCAGCAGTGGGCGTTTACTTCCAAGTCTTCAGTGCGACACGCCCATAAAAACCGACCGTTTTTCAGGAAAGCTCACAACTTGGGTACAAAATAGCCTATTACTTATTCATTTTGATGTTTTTGAATGCAAAAACCAAGCGAACGTCTTAAAGGGTTAGTTTACCCAAAAATGAAAATTCTGTTGGTATTTACTCACCCTCATGTTGTTCCAACCCCGTAAGACCTTCGTTCATCTTCGGAACACAAATTAAGATATTTAAGATATTAAGATCGCTCCTGCATACAGTCCATAGGCTTCTTGAGGGACTGGCTCTTGCTGTCCCCAAAAAGTCATTAAAGACATCGTTAAAATAGTCCAAGTGACTACAGGGGCTCAATCTTAAGTTTATCACTTTATCACAAAAATTAACACTTTTGTGCGCAAAAAAACAACAAAAATAACGACTTTATTTCAACTATTCGTTTATTTCTCCCTCTGCGCGAGGCAGGTTACTAGTTTAATAGTGTAAGCTTCTGTTATTGTACGTCACACGCATCACACACACATGACCAGCGTCGGCCAATAGTGAGCCTACGTGTGACGTAGCTTTACGCTATCACACTACGTTAACTGACTACAGGCCCATGGAGAAGGAAGTGAATGGTTGAAATAAAGTCGTTATTTTTGTTGTTTTTTTGCGCACAAAAGTGTTCTCGTCATTTGATAAACTTAAGATTGAGCCACTGTAGTCACTTGGACTATTTTAACGATGTCTTTAATGACTTTTTGGGGACAGCAAGAGCCAGTCCCTCAAGAAGCCTACGGACTGTATGCAGGAGCGATCTTAATATCTTAAATATCTTAATTTGTGTTCCGAAGATGAACGAAGGTCTTACGGGGTTGGAACAACATGAGGGTGAGTAAATACCGACAGAATTTTCATTTTTGGGTGAACTAACCCTTTAAGTTGACCTCAGACAACAATATAATAAAATTTAAAAAGCCAGTTCATGACCCCTTTAACACTGTATCCGAGCATCACTTCATACGGTTTTATGTCTGTCATGCGGCCTTATTCAAACAGAATCTGTGTGTTTCTGACAGGAAAAGCTGGACTCGCGGCAGATGGACGATTCTTTAACCCATCAGGCCATCCTGCAGTTATCAGAGGTAAACTACCCTACTAATGTACCAGATCACCAAAGATGTTTTAAAGGGGGGGTTGATTGCGATTTCACTTTTTTTCATTTTAAATAGTGTGTAATGTTGCTGTTGGTGCATGAACAGTATCTGCAAAGTTTCAGCGCTGAATGTTCAGTGTAAGCAGAGATATTGTCTTTTAAAAATCAGGAAGTTGAATGCCTACAAAAACGACTCGAATGGGATTAAAGCGGGTTTTATACATAACTAACCCATTTGCATCAAACCTCCCTCTGGAATATGCAAAAAGGTCATGGCCATATTTCCACGGCTCGTCGAAAGTGTGTTATTTTCACGCAGCTGTCGGGTCTTCTGTGTTCGAGCTTCTCACAGAAGTTGTAGTTCGTCTACAATGGATACAATTTATGTTTGATTATGTTCCTGAAAATGACGATTGTAATTTAGCTCTCTGTGCTGCACATTTTACGAAAGACAGCTTCCAGAAATCTCCACGAATTCAACAAGAAACTGTTACTAAAACATGAAGCACTTCCAACTTTAAAACCAGAGGCAGCCTGCCTGGTTAAAACTAGACCATTCTCAGTTGTAACTGAGTTATGGTCTGGCAAAGTGTCATAGACAAATCATTTCCAGAGGCGTCACCAACGGACATCGCGGGTAGACCTAAAACCAATCAGAGCGATGAAGGAGATGACATATGCAGAGCGGCGGCCGGTGGAGAAACATCTTCGAGTGTTGTTCTTTGCTCGGTTTTTAACAAAAAGGAAACGTTCAGATCAGATCGCTTAAAACAGATGCGATAGCTGATTCGAGCGAGTGATGTTCGACAGCGGCGTCCATCTTTGTAATGTAGGGTACAAAATCTGCTTCAAAATCCCAGCGCTGTTGTCATGCCATCTGAGGACTCGGTTACTTTGCTTTATTTCCAGATTCAGTTATAGGCTCGTTCTTGCATACTAGAGCTTGTACGCACATGCGCTCTTTTTGAAAACAACACTTTAAATCTCTTGACAAACTAAAAGATGTAAATGAAATTTGTACGTATTCTAAATAAAAGATACAGGTTGTACTAAATATCAGCTTGCTTATTTGGCTGAAGATAAGGATTTATTGAGTTTTTCAGGGTCAAACAGCAACATTACACACTAAAGAACATGAACTTGTAAAAACGCAGAATATGTCCTCTTTAAACTGAAACAAAACTGCATCTTACAAGATGGTATAAAAGTTGTTTACTCTGATTTTTTTCTATACTTAGAAAATCGCTTCCCTGAAAGAAGAAACACTGCCTTTGAAGAAGAAACTAGAGCCGTATAGTGATTTGAGCCCTGTAAGTATATTTCTGCCAAGATTTTCCTTATTGAACATGGGAACCATCATGGCAGTGAGTTTTGCTTGAACAAGCACCAAGTGGTTTTGTTGTTTAATGTGTGGGCTAGTTATATAAATATCATTTTTGTCATGCACGGCAATTTCAATTAAGTAATCACGTCCCCATCCATATAAATAATTTCTAATTGTTTTCAAATTCTAATAATTTTGATCCTTTATCCATTTTATCAGTTTTCATTACTGTTGTACTTTATTTCCAGAGTCCAGCTCTTGCGCGGGTAAAAATCGAGGAAGCTAAACGAGAGCTGGTAATGTTTAATTCACATATATATATATATATATATATATATATATATATATATATATATATACACATACTGGAAACATTACTGCTTTTAATTTATTTGAAAGAAGTCTCTTCGGCTCATCAAGGCTGCATTTATTTGATCAAATATAGAGAAAAAAAAAATGGTTTTCTATTTTAATATACTTTAAAATGTAGTTTATTCCTGTGATCAAAGCTGAATTTTCAGCATCATTACTCCAGTCTTTTGTGTCACATGATTCTTCAGAAATCACTCTTATATGCTGGTTTATTATCAATGTTGGAAAAAGTTAGTATTTAACTGCTGCTTAATATTTTTTTTATAACCTGTGATACTTTTTTCAGGATTCTTTGATGAATAAAAAGTTAAAGAAAGAACAGCATTTATTTAAAATGAAAAATATTTTGTAACATTATACATTACCGATGGACTGTATATCGGTAATGTATATAAAGTTTTTTTTTAAGTTTTTTTTTTTTAAGAAATTGGTACTCTTATTCAGCAAAAATTCATAGTAAATATTTACCTCAACTAATCCTGAAAAAAAGTATGGCATGTAAAAAAAATTTTTTGAATTGTTTGAATTGTAATTTTGAATTTTTAAGAAGCACAACTGTTTCTAACATTGATCAGTCATCATATTAGAGTGATTTCTGAAGGATCTTGTGACACTGAAGACTGGATGATGCTGAAAATACAGATTTGATCACAGTTATACCACCAGGAATAGTAATGTTTCCAAACTTTTGACCCGAGAAAAAATTGTATATAAATATATATTTATTTATTAGTTAATTATTTTTAGGGGGGAAATGGTAATTTGAGTAACATTATTCTTTTATCTAAAGGCTGCCTTGGATGCCCAGCTGGAGCAGAAAGTGGACTTCATGAACACTTTATCTATAAATCTATAACGTATCTAATAAAACATTAAACGTGTTAATAAATGTAATAAATTTGACTTCCAACTTGTTGTATTTCTTGTAATAAACGCAATTCCTCTCCGAATCACATGGTGGTGCCGTCTGTTTTTCCCGACGTCATCGCAGCGGAAATGACGCCTACACATTTGTTCCAGCGACGGCTAGTGGGGACATTTTAAATTAGCAAACTGTGCTAAAGCGGTCGGAAAGTCGAGAACACAGCAGTTATTTTATACAAATTTCATTTTACTCCATATTTCCCCCATGAATGTGGTAGTACGAGCCTGAGATGTTACAGGGAACACACACATGAGGACACATTTGAAGCAGGTAAGCTGCTGTCGTCGGTTATTGCCGCGCTCTCCGCTCTGCGCCCTTCCATTTTGAGCGTGTGCTGACTGCAGTTTTGACTCAAACCTACTCTCACTTTAATTACTGCATGCCTTTATTCATGCATATATGTCTTTACTCAACGTGCAAATGTTATCGGTTAACGTGCAGTGGTTGAGCAACTTCCAGACTGAATGTGTTGCAGCAACATGTCGCAGGATGAGTGTTTGTGCTGCAGTGTATCCTATATTTTCATAGGTTTGACTTCTTAGTCCTCTTTCTCTGATGGTTCAAGTGCGGTATTCCGTCCGTTTGTTTCACAGTTGAATTGCATGCACTGATGTTCATGCAACTCGTCAGCTTTATTAACTGATTCTGGAAATATTTCAAAGAATCATTACTTGCAAATAAGCCCTTGTAACCCTACGGGCTGTTACGTGCGTCTTTGCGTGCGCGCAATGCGAAATGATAAGAGCGCGCGCGATATTCTTATATCATGTAGGCTAGCTATTGATTTCTGTCTGATACCGAGGTTCGCAAACAACCATGTAAGGAAACTCAAAAATTACCATGGTAACCACAGCGTTCGCCAAAACACTGCATTCGTTGCTGCTGCTTTTGTTATAAACATGGGACATCCTTCAAATGGTGTATGAAACGGTCTGTTATATTAATTTATAATATCATTTTGCAACAGGTTTTGTTGTAATTCACGTCTAATACAGAAACACGACCTGTGGCTGTCAGTGCATGTAAAACACCTGCTTGGAATAACATGTTTGGTTGTCAATAGTAAGAAAATGTCCACTTACTGCATATGCTACCACGTATATATTCAATGATGTTACCAACGGAAAATTTTGTTTTTTTTATGGCACAACCAAATATTCCAATTTAACACGTGCACGCTATATGGAGGAAAATTATTATGCATGTAAACATGAATAATTAATAGAGAAGGGGGATATCCTTTCAAAACTATGACAAGTGTCTTCTTTGTTTTATTTTGCTGCTTGATATATTTTTTTCTGCTTCGTTAAATCAAATTATCCCCGCCTCCACTCACTCACACAGCTCAGAGATCCACTCTGACGATCACTCGTTGATCTGATTGATTGCAAAGTAGTTTGTGACGTCAGAAACACCAGCGATTTTCTTTGATTTACTGCAGTTTTAAGGAGAAAATACTTAGCAATGCTGTTGACTTATACATTTGTTCATGGTTTGTCTTAAAGCATATTAAAAACAACACATACATAGACCTATAAGCTTGATTTTTACCACATTGGGGGCTTTAAATTCTTCCATCCACTGTTGTCATTTTTACTGTAAATGAAAAAATATATATATTAAATAATTTAATATTTTGTTTATAAACTATAGAATATGTGATGTATGTGTATATAAATATGTATGAATCTCTAAGTATTTCTTCTAAATGGGGTGTTTCGGTGTCAAATGTAACAGTAACTTGAGGTAAAGCTTTGCTTTTGCATGTCTGGACTGGAGAGGGTGCATTTAAAGTAGGTCTCCAGTGTTTTGTTGCACATATCATGGAAAACCTGTGAGAGAATCATAAAATGGTAATTTTCTGACCTCAACAATTCCTTGAATTAATAACATGAGTTCTGAATATTTACAAGAAAATTCTAGTTTTGGATCGATCTGAAAAATCTATTGCTAGTAAAGTGCTCTTTGTGAGGTCCGTCCCCAAAAATGATTTTTAAAATGACAAATGTGTGCAAGTCTTCATATAACACTGAACACCTTGAACGCAGCAAAAAAATTCCTTATGGACATTAAGTTTTGAAACCATTTTAAGGCTACACTGTTGTGAAATGGAGTCGGATGACATGTAGAAAGGTTGATAAGAGCTTCCCTGGTGCGTGATAGTTCAGTGTTCTGACTGGTTAAACACCTGTACCTCAGTGGTGCTTAAATAGCCAAGTCACGTTTATTTTGTACTATAAGTGTTAATGTTGCTGAATAATACATCAAATTTGAAAGAAATTCAATTTCAGCTATAAGCACTTCAGAAGATAATAGAGTCATTATTCAGCTCAAGTCAGTTCAGTGTTGATCGTGAGAAACTAAACTAACCATGTAATCAGATATTTGTCGGCTGTTTTTTTTTTTTTTTTTTTTAATACCAGTACTTTGTGTTTTTCTTACGAACAAAGTTACCAGCATTAGCACTGACAAATATTCACTCAATTAATTCAGTGTGGAGGACATAACTGATACAAACAAATTGAATACATAACTGAACAAATTTAAAAGGGATATACACAAGAGAAAGATAAACATACATGAATAATAAATAAATAATAGAACTAGCCCATATATATATAATGTCAGAGATGAATGATTTACAGGCAGAAAGTGTCTATTGAAATAAAGATAATTAAGGTCTATTTAAAAAAGGAAACCTATAAAACAAAACAAAAAGAACCTGCAGTCCCATTTGCCTTGATATACATCTTGGTATACTCTCCTATCTTATACCTTTACACTTAAGTTTTAAGAATACAAATCAAGCTGTCATGATGTGTTTGGCTCCAGTGCATAATAGTTTTAATCTTTGTTCTATTAATTAAGGCAGTGGATGGCTTCAAATGAACAATATCTATATAAAATAGATTTTGACAAAGAATTAGGAGGAAGTCGGCTGTTATTTTTGACACAACACATGCCATACTACGTGCCTGCGCACATATATTCAGATGTGCATACCTGTGGAGTGGGCTCTTAATTAGAGCCAGACTGATGTATCAGCCGACCGATATTATCGACCGATATTAGTCATTTTCCAAAATATCGGTATGATATGAATGGCCGATAAATGAATATTTCAAAAATAAAATAAAAATGGACGAAACACACTTCAATCATCTCTCCTTGGCCTGTTATATTGAAAATGTATGTTTTACAATTTGCAGTATGATGTTATCTATTGCTAAATTATTATGGCTTATCATAGACTAGCTAACCACAAAGCAGGCTAATACCACTATCATCAGTGGAAGACCGCTAACGTTAACATTAATGAGCTTGGAAACCACAATGAACTTTTTCTGCCTAAATAAAGTAATGATTACTATATGTATATCTAGCATGTCCCTGCATTGTAAAATGTAAGTTAGACTTGCGAGGAGTGAACATTTCGACATAGAGAAAAAGTATCAAACCTATCTTGTGCATAAAAGTTAGCTTTTCTTTTACACGTGTGTGAAATCCAACGACGCCAAGTGTGCGTTGCAGACTGTCGTTCTGCAATGGATTTAGAATCGCTAAATAGCAGGTTTTAGGAGGCAGGCAGCAACTGATGATTGAAAATGGTTTGATGTAGCTTGATGGAAATAATTTAAAAAGTGCAGGTAAAGGGCTAAGCAAGCTGACATTGTAATTATAAGGTAGCTTATAAGGCAATGTAGGGACTAATTATTATTTTATTTATCAGAACTTTCATATATTTTTATGTTCCTCATTCTGTTGTGACAATAAAAGAAACAAGTTTCTTTTTAAAATTCTTTATCATATCATTTTAGTTTTAAACTCATTAATAACTACAAATAACTATGTTTGGGAAATCTGTTAATGTTTTGTTGCGCGTTGCGCATTTCTGAAAAAGAAAAAGAAATATATATCGGCCGATATATCGGAATATCGGATTTTAAAACCCAAAAACATTTACATCGGTATCGGCCTTCAAAATCCTTTATCGGTCGGGCTCTACTCTTAATACGTGTGTGTGCGCCATCGGCGTTCCCACGGGTTCGTGTTTTTGATGTTTGCGTAGAGAGAACTTAAGAGTTTTCTGTGAAAATTAAGTCGTGTTAGCGGCCCCTAAGTTAATAACTAATAATTGTTGCAACAGGAGTGTATCAATCAAAACTTTAGCTGGAAAATAACTTTATTCTAGAGCTGCTGTAAAGCCAAAACAATCTCTGTTACTGTAATTTCCTATTTATCACTGTAAAGCTGCTTTGGAACAATCCTTTGTTAAAAGCCATTGTGGGGTGGTGATGGCGCAGTGGATAAGACACGTGCCTTTAGACCCGGGTTCGAATCCACTGTGAGACACCAATCTGTCCCTGAGCAAGACACTTAACCCCTAGCTGCTCCAGAGGCGTGCAACCTCTGACATATATAGCAGTTGTAAGTCACTTTGGATAAAAGCGTCAGCTAAATGAATAAATGTAAATGTAAAAGTGCTATATAAATGATGACTTGACTTGACATAGTTGCTGTTTTCCAGGTCAGCCGCCCCTGTTTATCGACTAGCAACTGCCACTTCAGAGACTCCGCCCCTGGCCCCGCCCTCCAGAGATGACTGATGCCCAGAAGGCCAACGAGCTCCCTCAATGCCCCACAGAGGGCGGGGCCACAGAGGAGCAGATGCCCCTGAGACCAGAGACCACACCCACCAGCTCTCCAGCTTGTGAAGAGCCAATCAGCTCTCAGAGTCCTGACAAACAGCCAACCCCTGGCTTGCTCTCCATGCCCTGCTTGTTAAAGGAGCTTCATAGAGACTCCGCCCCCGGGCAACCGCAGGAAACGGATCCGCCCCCGACCGCGGCCCAGTCCTGCCCGCGGGAAGACAGCGATTCCTCCGTCTGCCTGCGGTCGCCCTCCTCTTCCGGTCACCTCGGAGACTCCGACACGCTTTCGTCAGCGGAGGAAAAGGCCACGCCCGCCCAGACGGCCGGAAAAAAGTCAAGACGCTCGCATTCTGAGAGCGACACGTCCACCATCGCAATGGCAGCTAAGAAGAACCGTTGCCAGGAGAAGCAGGTGAACGGACGTGTGCGTGTCAGAGGCCCGCGTAGCCAGCGGCAGAAGCTACGCATGCGACAGCTCCGGCAGAAGCGGGAGGCGGCGGCGAGACGCAAACCCGACGTGCTCCAGGACAGCAGCACCAGCGACAGCGACATCACGGCCCACTCTTCATCATCCTCGCCACTAACGGCCTCGTCCGACAACGAGGGAGAGACAATCAACTCTCACGCACCAGGTAACTGCACAGACACACACAGCATTTTGTCTAGAAGATCAGAGCAGACCGGCTGTTGTGTGTTAGATGGTAACAGCCAGTCCTGAACAAATCGATTCACTGATGCATCACGATTTCGTTAATCCACAAATATTTAATACGTTTATCTGTTATTCAACAACCAATACGAGTTATGATTAAGTGTTTGAAAACCAGTGAAGCAATTTTAATTTTACAATTTGAATAATTAAATAATCATTACCTTAAAGTAATATATGTATTGATTTATTAATATAATTAGAGATGCACCGATGCTAAAATTCTCCGCCGACACGATTTTCAATATGTCTACCGATAGTTTGATTTTCTTAGTCCCCCTGTAGTCAATTATTGAATCCCTTGAATCTCATCTTTGATCACCAAAATGACAATTAAATGTTTTTTCCCTGAAAATGCCTTAAAATAGCTTGAATGTAACTTGACACCGTTGCTTCGTTTAGTATACGCAGTTCTATGAATATGCAAATGAACCCCGCCTCCACTCACTCACACTATCAGAGATCCACTCATTGATAATCACTCATTTACCTGATTGGTTACAAGGTAGTTTGTGACGTCAGAAACACCAGCGATTTCAAAGCGAGTTTTTGAGACTGTCTGGTTTACTGTGGTTTTAGGGAGAAGAGACTAAACAATGGTGTTGACTTGTGAATTTGCACATGGTTTGTCTTAAAGCATATTAAAAACACCACATGGAAACTACATGGGGACTTTAAAGTTTACACCTCAGCTCTGAAAAAGACTTAACAATGGATGTGTAAAGCTGTGGAAATATAGCCTGGGCTTCCCCCATACTGCCTTTGCGCAGCGCGATTTTATTCACGCTGCTAGACAGTCTGGATACCATGGAGCAAATTTTTGCCTCAGCGAGGGGGCCAATCACAGACCAGGGAGGACGCAGCAAGATGATGACGACGTCTATGCGACACACCGAAGCAGTTAGACGGAAAGTTACCTTTCGATGCAGCCTTTGATGCATAAATCTCTGACCCATCGTCTCCTTCCTCGTCTAATTTCTTTCGCTCTACATGCATCATCTGGTATAATTGATACGATTGGCTATGAGCTGCATACAGGTGCATACCCAATAAACGGCTCTGGGCATTTGTAAACCACGCCTCAAATACGAGAAAATTAACATGGTTCCCAGACCACGTCTCAATGTCAATACAATGAGACATGGTCTGATGTTAGCCAGGCTGTTGGAAAAATGGGAGTGTAGAGGGTGGAAAGAGGGGAGACAACCAATAAAACAGACATTATTCAGACAAATCAATATTAAAATAACACTTCTTTTGAGCTTTTAAACACTTGAGCTACTGTAATCGGTAAACACACTTGCGCGTCTGAACGGAAAGCTGAGCAGGCAGAGGTGAACGAGCCGGGCCGAACCGGTCTTATCACATTTGACTACTGCAAAGTGATCTCATGTGTAATACAGCACTGTGATTGGATTAAAAGAGTTTTTTTTTCTCATGAACAATATGGAGAAAACTGATGATGTAAAAGCGTGCGCTCCAGTCATGGCAGCCAATCACCACTCCGGATTAACACATATACCTCACTTTTCGTGACATTAGTTCAACTTTGCTTTAATCCGGAAGAAGGAAATGGTTTATAAAAAATAATAATATAAATAATCCTTAATAATAAAATGTCCCATTAAGTAAAGGGAATCTGTCCCAACTAATGCTGTGTATGGATACAGGGACCCATCTCATATGGTATGTTACTATAATATTAGAGGTTAAATTAATTAAATGTAGTAATTAGAGTAATTATTTCAGATATAGCCTAATTACTCAAAAATGGAAATGTGTGGACAACTTAGTTGCACTAAGGTAGTTTTCATAAGCACTTGTCTTCGTAACAAATTTATTCAAGCAAACAATATATAATTAACAGTAAATAAGCTAATTTCTAGTGTTTTTTTTTTTGATAGCTAACTACCTGTGAAGTGTGAACACTAGATAACTTTCCTGAGGTAAATGCAACATTAAGTGACATACAGTTCACAAGCTCTTTCCACGATTGAAACACTGGTTAAAGCAATTACATGAGACATGATACATACATTTAATTGGCCCTGATCATCAGCAAGTTGTCCGATGGCCGAAAGTTATTGCTTTTATCGGCCGATACATCTGTGCATCCCTAATAATTAATAATAAATGTTAAAAAAAACAATAAAATGATACTTGTCTGCCTGGCCATCTCACTTAATCATATATATATACACACACAAACACACACAGTTTGTGAATGAGAGCTTATTTATTCATTTGTTAATAAATATCATATTATTAATATTATTATTATTATTATTATTAATAACTACAAACCACTTGATTTAATGGCATTTATTTATAAGTATTTATTTTACAAAATATCATTCTGTATTATTAATGATGGTTAAAAAATAAATCATTATTGATCTGACCATTTCAGTTAAAGTAAAAGAAAAACACAAACCCGAAATGGCGGTATTGCCCGATATGCTAGATGTCGATAGACTGATTACGTTTACATTACTGATTACATTTTCTTCTGTTTGTGGATGAGAGCATATGTATTATGTATGGTTTTATTCAAAATTTGTACACAGAATTTTGCAGTGAGTTCTGTAAACTCATTAAAGATTTGCAACTGTGCTGAAAATTGAGATGCATCGCGAATCGGATTGGTTTTGGAATCAGATTGTGACTTTGAATGGGAAGTGACTCGTGAGGTGCCTGAGGATTCCCAGCTCTAGTCCTGAAACGAACACCTGGAGTGAAGCCATTTTGACATCTCATTTCTTTCATGCATTGTTTGGTGCATGTTGACTGAATGACAGAATGGTTAAATATGACCACACACTGCGAAAGACTCAATCACACACACATGAAGGATCTGCACCTGTCTGGGTGTGTTTTTTGTGCATGCATGTTGAATGACCTTGTATGCAAAGCGCCAGGCGAAGAACATTTTTCCAGTATCAGAATTCAACAGCGTTCTGACCTCATGCTGACCCCTGTCATTAGTGACCAACCAGAATGACCCACTAAGTCTGGCTACTAGTCTTGAATACACAGCAGTTTCTTAGTTTGATATTCTGATGCTCCCATTTACCACTGCTGTGGACAAATGTTCAAGCACTAGATATTCAAAAGAGAAATTATGTTCAATGTCATGTTTGCAATGAGATTATAATTCAAGCATATTTATGATCAACAGTGCTGATGCATGACATTCCACCATTTGAACAAATGCAGATTAATTGGAGGGAAATTATACCAGGTATTGAATGAAAGTTTGCATTTTAGAAGATTTTCTTTGTGTCTTGTCTTTTCATCGTCTCAATATCTGTTGTTTTTTGTGTCCTATATCTGGCTCATGTGTGAATTGTCTGCAGTTTTTTCTTTTTTCCTTTCATTAACTCTTAATTTTCTGCACAGTATTTGTTAATTGGGATATTCATTTTGCCCAAAGCACTACAGGCAGGAGCAGTTGCTCATGGGGCCACCAGGGGGCGTATGCCTTTCTCTCTGGGGGCCACACTGTTGGAAAGGCAGCAGATGAAACTCAGTGAATGTTTGTTGATCCTAACTTAACTTTGATTATATTATTACCATAGCTCTCTGATTTTATTATATTAGTAGTACAGTTTGAAGGCATGTTTGTTAGCTTCCAGTGTTTCTATTTTAGCAACAAAACGCAGTTTTAGTATTATTTATACACTAATATATTATTTATTAATATTTTGAATTAGTGCTTATTTTTATATGTTCAGTTTCATTATAATTTGTTTTAATTTTGCTGTGTGCTTTTGGCATTGAAATAAATTTACTTTGCTTCAGTTAGCAAAGGCAACATGTAATTTAAGTATATTTATATACAATGTTTTATTTCAGTTGACAAACACAATTTTTTAAAGTTTAAAAACTTTAGTTAAAAACAACAATGGTTTGCAGATGCAATGTTTCAAAGCCCCCCAAAGTTACATCTCTAAGCTGTACATTTGTAACACATTCACGACCATAAAGTCCCCTTGTAGTCGCTCATTTTATCTCTTAAAACTCATCTTTGATCACCAAAATTATATTTAAATGTTTCTTCTTTGAAAAAAAGTTATTCATGCCTTAAAATAGCTTGAATGTAACTCTACTCTAGGGATGTGACAGTGAGTATATTTTCCCACCGGTTAATCAGTGTGTGTCCATGAGTGCGCAACAGAGTTTTTAAAAGCTCGCTCCGTGCCCGTGCGCATTTTAGTTTCGCTTTCAAATTAGCGCCAATTCGGGGGTGTATTGCTTGAATGGTGAGTTCATTACTAGCCTATTGTTCTTAATGAAAAACACAACAAATTTGCTTAAAAAGGCGATTTTACATTTGGCTTTGACACCAAATATTCCAACACAGTCTCATGAAAATGCGTATCTATACCACGAATGTCATTTGTCGTGGCATTTATTCACCAAAAATGTTTTTTGCGTGCATATGCTACGCACTAAAAAACCCTGGGGTAGGTTTAGGGGGGAGGGGGATTGGGAATTTGTGCGTATTATACGCCATAAAGTGCGTATCATATGCACGCGAAAAAGCGTACCATATAGAGAATAGGATCGTGACGTCAGCGGATCCCAGTAACGCAAGGCATTGTGGGATTTTAGGACACGGAGGTTGCGTGAGAAACGTCAAATCATAGTCAAATCTGCAGTATATTTTTTGTAGACATGTACTTTTGATCTATTTACTAGTTCTTTATTTATGTTTATGTGTACGGTTAAGCACCAGTATACCAAGGTAAACTCCTCGTATGTGAAAACCTGGAAATAAACCGGATTCTGATTTATTACAGAAACTAAGCTAGAACATTGCAGAAACAACAAAAACAACAGCGTTTCGCCTGGAAATTACATTTAATAAAAGTAAATAACTTAACTAAAATGTTTCCTAAGTAAAAAAGAAAACGTATTCGACGCAGAGTTTAACTTGCAGAGTTGTTGTTGTTGTTGGTGACAGAGAGGTGTGTCTGGTTCAAATGTGCATGCGCTCACACCACAAACAAGGTAAGAAAACACGTCAGGAAATGTTGTTTGCGGTAGCTTGTTCAGATCAGTCGACCACTCTTTGTGTTCGTACGGATCGAGCCCGTTAATTGCCTTTATTTTCTCTAAGCAGCGCTCCTTTGCTTCCTTGTTCAGCTTATCTCGGTAGATAACCTTGTGCTTGATCTTCGCACGGTCCGTGTGTTTGTTTACCTTAGTTACGTCAACCATGTCCTAAAAGATGGCCGCCGCTACCCAGAGTGCACTGCGCCATGACGTAGTTTCCCATTCTCTATACACGCAAAAACTGTTTTTGGCGTATAAATGGCACGAGAAATGACATTCGTGCTGTAGATACGAACTTTCATGAGATCAGGCTCAATATTTCGCCATCATCTGGTCAGTCAGCTCCTCACTCTCGTGATTAATGAAATCTGACTCCTGCTGCTGCGACTAAAGTTCATCTCACGATTTTAAGCAGACGCGTTCAGTTTTTAATTGTTGTGTCTGTTCTCTAACTGAACGAATTGATTTTATATATGTAAAAAAAAATTTGACAGTGGGTAGCGGTGCCGCGGTGGGTTACCGCTAACACCATAGCAAGCCTACTCTACACCCTTGCCGCATCTAGTATACGTGGTTCAATTAATATGCAAATGAGCCCTGCCTCCACTCACTCACACCAGCGCAGAGATCCACTCTGATGATCACTCGTTGATCTGATTGGTTGAAAGGTAGTTTGTGACTTCAGAAACACCAGTGATTTCAAACCGTGTTTTTGAGACTTTCTTTGGTTCACTGCGGTTTTAAGGAGACAATACTAAACAATGGTGTTGACTTGTGAATTTGCACATGGTTTGTCTAAAAGCATATTAAAAACACCACATAGATATACAAGCAACATTAAAAACTTGATAAACCACAAACATGATTTAATGACTCGTAAATGTAAGTACACATTGATGGCCTAAGACACATAACGAGCGATTTGTGTGAGAAAACGAACAGTATTTATATGGTTTTACCTCTTGTAACCACAGCCACGTCCAAGTGATCTGAGTGCGCGGGTGCTTCGGAAAGCGCCAGAAGTGATCTCTCGATCACCATCAATGTGTACTTACTAGGGTGGCACGGTTCACGAAACCAACGGTTCGGTTTGTATCACGGTTTTAGTGTCACGGTTTTCGGTTCTGTACGGTTCTTGTTATTTTTTTTCTTTTAATCTTTAACACTTCAGAAATGTACTTCAGCATGTGATATATAGCTTAATTATCCACACTTTAGGATACAGTATAAAAAAATTATATTCATGCAATCATGCACAAACTGAATTTGACTCTTTGACTTTAAGCACATTTTGGGACTATCTCAGAGGAAAGCTAGGTGAGATTTTGACACAGCAAGAGAGAAGAAATTGACATGCTTTTCGTTTATTTGGCAAAAAAAGGAGAACGTGTATCACTATGTCTACAAGAACTTGTGCATTTTTATCACACAAATCTTATTTACACAAAGAAATTAACTTGCATTTATGAACTGACAACTTTTGTAGCTCTTACAAAAATTCTATCTTTTAAAAGAAAAAAAGAGGAACTACACTGTCTTTTATGAATAAGTCAATATACATGAAACCTCATTGCCTATAATTAGGCTATAGAAATAGCAAAGGCCATAAACATAAAGTGAAAAGTTCAACCTCAACACAAAAAACAGTATCAACAATGCTTCTATTCCCAAAAAGTGAGGGTACCCTTTTTTCAGTTTAAATTAAAGTGCGGGGTTTGGAAACATTTGATTGAAGCTCTTATCTAAACATAAAGTGCCACTGTAACGTTATATTAAAATACCATAACATGAAATCAAAAATGTCCCCACACACCGGACTTATAGACTTATAGGACGCTGGCGCATCCTCCAACTCCCTCATCTCTCCCACTTGCCATTTCTCCGCGTGCCGTGACCTGCAGCGCTCCATACTCCACTTTTACTGGCTTGTTTACTAACTTGAACCGGCGCTGCACAGAGCGATCGGTAATGACATCAAATACTGCGAAAGTGAGTGACGGAGCCGTCGTTCCCGCTCTAGTGTGATGTTATTCACCGGTCGCTCTGTGCAGCGCCGGTCCAAGTCGAACAAGCTTATGTCGCACGAAAAGAAAACACACGTCACATACGGGCACGAGGTTACATTGCGCATGCGTCGAACCGTGAGACGCACACACGCTCCGAACCGAGACAAGCGAACCGAACGGTTCGGGTGTTTTTTCATGTACCGTGCCACCCCTAGTACTTACATTTGCAGCTGAAGTTGATTTTGTACGTCTCGCATATCAATTCCTAAGGGTGGGTTAAATTGCTGGTTTCTATCTCACTGTGTGCTCTCTAAGCCGTCTTTAATCTTATGACCATTGGTGAACTGTACTCAGAATGCACTGTGAGAGCTGCATGTCTAATTCCCAGCATGCTCGCCGGTGTGCACGCAATAACGCCGCCACTTTCTGCATTCCTGTGTGTCTGACGTCTCTCTCTCGGCACTGCCGTCTGTCTTTAAGCTGGCCATCGCCGAGCCGACGCTTCTGGAGCATCAGCGCATGGGCGGGGCCAACTTGGCATGGGCATGGCCAGTGGAAGCCTGGGCGGAGTCTTGGAGGAAGCTCTTACGCGATTCGCTGCGATGCAGAGACAGACCGAGGAGCGCTTTCGCGTGTGGATGGACAGACTGACCCGCATGCACTCAGACGATGACCTTTCGTCAAGCGAAAATCCGGAAGGGCGGAGCCACGTTAGCTCGTTCCTGCCGTCGTCGGAGTCGCAGGAAACGCTGGCGGCCTATCAAATGGCCCGACTCAGCGCCATCACGGTTCCTCCTCCTTCTCAGACTGCCGGGCTCAATGGAAACGCCGAGCCATCCGAACCTAATGTTTAAAGACGCAAAACAACTGTGCCGACTCCATTTGACCGCTGAAGTGGAGGCTTGGGACAATGCACAAACTTTCTCTACATCTCTCATTAACCCTCTACTAATTTTTCTTCATCTTCATTCAGCCTTCTACATCTCTCTTTCTCTATTAAAGCATCAGTTCACCCAAAAATTCTACATTTACTAATTCTCATGTTATTCCAAACCTATTTGGCTCTCTTGCATGGAACACAAAATGTGAATTTGAGGAATATCATGATTCTTTTCCATTTAATGAAGGTGAACAGTGTTTTTTGTCCTTCCTGGAGGTTGTCATGCTTAGTCTGCATTGACTTTTGTCAATAAAGTTTCCACTTTTGTGTTCAATGGAAATAATAGTCGTATGGGTTTGGAACGACACGAGGGTAAGTAAATTATGACAGACTTTTCTTCCTTTTTTTGGTAAACTGTTTCTTTAACTTCACCTGACCTTCTGCTATTAACATTTTCTGTTTTATATTCGCATCTCAGGGCCGCCCTCCACAGTCAGTGCCTTTGCGATCTCATGTCTTTGGGAGAGCCAGATTCTCCTTTTCACCTGGAGATTAATCATTTTAAAGAATCTTTTTTTTTCTTGCCCATAGTGTGACCGAAAGACGTTTGTTCCCATAGAGACTTCGAAAGTTTTGCCTCGACTGCCATGTGTCTTTTTGTCTTCATCTGAAACACCTGGGCTGGCGTCTCTACCAAAGAACTGTTGTTTGCATTGTGGATTGTTTTAGGTTCTTATTTAATCGCTTCTTCCAAAGCGGAATATGCATGACATAAGCTGACAATGGAGAGCTGTAATGTAATGACAGCCTATACCTTGGTTTTTGTGCTGAATACTAACCTTGGACAAACACTAATGGAGAAAGTCACACGCAATAAACGAAGTTGATTCTACTACTCGACACAATGTCTAAAGAAAGACACATTGATCACTGTTATGAATCTATTTAAGGGTGATTTTCACGAAAACATGTCACAGTCCTATTTTACCACAAATTTGCATTAAACAACGTAGCCTATATATAGAAGTATTGAGATTTGATGCATTTTGAAATTATTTTCATGACAATTACGCACATTTCCTCTGATTCTCGTTACTGAAATTAGAACCAGATGCATTGTTGCTTCTCACTATATTTTCATTACTGTAATATCCTATAATACAATAATTTTTGTTTGCATTACAACAAATACTGAAATATAAATACTTAACTAAAAAAATTTAGTAATATAACCATTTTATGTTGAACTGACAGATATTTTCTTTCATCAAAATGTACTCAATTGGTATTAAAATAATGTTACATTGCCAAAATTCTTAATATGGATAAAAATAGGTTTAATTTTACTGAAAAATATAATTTTGTTTTTTTTTTGAGTTGAAATATGAGCTGCACAAGTTCTTTTTGTGACTCGCCCATCATGTGCTTCCTACACACTAAAACACACATAGTCAATGTTTACTGTAGTGACTGACTCGCAGAGGACTTGAAAGCTGTTTGCTGTTCTGCTTTACTGTATAGAGTATCTGAAGGAGATTGTTTACGTTTTTGTGTCTTTAAGGGTAATAACCAGCTGCCTAAGTTTAGTGTCATAATGTTTTTGATGGAGGACAGAATTTCCTCCACAGAATTGCTAGAAACTAAGAAATTAGTAACCAGAGATAGATGTCTTTATTTGTTACAACTATTTTTTTCTTTATCATTGCATTATTAATACTGTCATACTACTGCCTCACCAAACGTAAAAGTGTGCCAGGAGACGTTCATTTGTGTTTTCATGTCTGTGTAACACATTGACGTGTAATATCTGCTCTGTCATTAGCTGGGAAATAAATATACAAGTATTTTACCAGCATTTCATTTGTTTTACCTGACCTTATTATCCAGTTAGTTTAGAATTAATGTCCATGTTTTGCCGTTGGTGCGTGCTATCAATTATCACGGAATCTATAATTTTACGAAAAAGGTTTTTTTTTTTTGACTAAAGAATTTATGTAAAGGCCCGTTCACACCAAAAACCATAACTATAAAGAAAACTATATTAGCGTCCACACCAGCAGACGTCATTTTTATTAGGAGCACACGCTATATGTTTATTAGAAGCACATTTCTGTTTATTAGAAGCACACGCTATAATTTTGTCGTCTGTCGCTTTAAATGCTCAAGCTCTTTAAAGCAGAATGAGTTTTGATTGGCCGTCATTGTTTTTATCGTTCATTAGCTGGAGAAAAATCGTTCTGAAATGTATTCAAACGATATTGTTCATCTGTACCGTTATAGTTTTGTTAACTGTTATTCTTTTAGATTTACAAAAAATGTGTAGAACTTTATATAATTTATCGTTGTAGTGTAGTTAATGTCCTTTGTGTGAATTGGCCTTTAGTGTTTAAAAAAAAATGAAAAAAATATATATACATAAATTAAATACAGCCCAACAAATACTTAAAATATAAATACTTTAAACAAGTCTTTTCAAAACAGAAAAATCACCCTATTTACTTGAATAAATGTATCTTTGTGATCTTTTAAAGTCCTTCAATCACACATTTTCATTGCCAAATATATACTTTCTCTCTGAAAATATGTTGCATTACGGAATAAAAAGAATTGTGAGCAGTTTTGTGTTTACTTTAAAAAGTAAGATTCACCTTTCTGCTTTTAACGCCTGTTTGCTCAATAAAATTCTACCGAGGAAATATAATTATCTGTGTTCATCAACAACATGCTACAAATGCAGTTTAAACCCAAAGCCAAAACACATTTTGCAAAACATTCAGTGTTTCACTAATTTACTATGACCAGTGTTTGGATGGAAATTTTCCACTGTAACTATTTAGATTAATAAACTTCACAGCTGAATTCTGCACATACAAATGTAGGGGTGAATCTTCTGAACAGTGTGTGTGTGTGTGATTGTGTTGCAGTGGGTCCTGCAGTGGTTGGCCACTATGATATTTCAGACACTCACTCCGAGCAGGAACAGTCGCGATCGCTCTCAGGTTCGTTTCCACCGCTACTCGGCAGTCTGACTGTACGCTCGTACACATTGGCTGCGTCTCAATTCGCATACCAATATTAGATTCATAGTATTTAAAGTATTTTAGTGTGCATCGATATGGTTTTTAGACTTAAACATGATCCCTTGCACTGCAGAAATGGGAAGTAACTACAGTAGTTTTGTTTTTAGGAATGTGATTTTTTTTTTCGTGAATCGGAAGCAAAGACAAATAATCAAATTTTTTTTTTAACAAAATAACTTATTACACAACCCTTCCATAGTCTCTTCTGCTCACCGAAGCTGCAGTTATTTGATCATAAATACAGTAAAAAGCAATATAATTAAATTAAATATTGGTTTTCTATTAAATATATAATTTATTTCAGAATAAATTAAGCAGAAAGATATTTAGCTGCATAACAGTTTCTTACATTGATCCTCAAATCTTCATATTAGAATGATTTCTGAAGGACTGAAGACTGGAGTAATGATGCTGAAAATACAACTTTGATCACAAGAATAAATAATATTTTAAAGTATATTAAAATACAAAGCCATTATTTTAAATTGTAAAAATGTTTCACAATATTAACTATTTTTCTGTATTTTTGATCAAATAAATGCAGCCTTGATAGCATAAGAAACTTTTTTTCAAAAGCATTAAAAATAGTAATGTCTCCAAATATTGGACCAGTACTGTATACATTTCAAAAGTATTCTGTGACAACATCAGAATTTTTAGTCACATGATCCTTCAGAAATCATTCTAATATGCTGATTTGCTGCTCAAGAAACATTTCTGATTATTATTGAAAACAATTGTGCTGCTTCATATTTTTATGGAAACAACATTTATTTGAAACGGAACCTTTTGAAACATTTTAAATTATCCGTACTCTCACTTTTGATCCATTTAATGCATTCTTGCTAAATCAAATTATTAATATATATATATATATATTTTTTTTTTATATCATACCCAAACTTTTGAATTGGTATTGCAAGTTCCCATTCAGGCTCTATAACAATCCTGTTTTGTCATTTAAATGTTACCTTTAAGTACTTTTAGTATGAGAATTGTGATGCAGCCATTTCCTCGTTGACTTACCTCACTTTTGTTGTGAGATGAATAAGAGTTGGCCTCAACTACAGGATATTTTGTGTTCGATTATGAAATTAAATTTATCCCTTTATCTCTGTCTGGCGCCTGATTTCTGTTGAAGGGGATTTGTGTGTTGCATCAGATTCACTCATATTTAATTAAGGATGGCAGTGAATGTTGACACAGAAGGGTATTTTAGTAGAGTTTGCTGAATGTGGTCTGTTGTGTTTCTAGGTGCCGTAGAAGCCCAGCCATCTCAGGTGAGTCTGGCGTCTACAGACAGTGAAGTGGAGATCGTTGGAGTTCAAGAGAACGCCAAGTGAGTCCATCCTCATCCAATTCATTCAGTAGTCATATAATATTAATGTTCTTATGCTAACTTAGGTAGGCAAGATTATGTACATCATATTTTAGCCCTAAATAAAAAATTGCAGTATTGTAAATTGGTTGTTTAAAGGTACATTATATAACTTTTTTTATCAAAATTTAAATGAGGTAATACATAATCAATCCTTCTTCGAAAACATGTTTTTGTCTTACCCTGATTCACTATGGTAAGCCTATTATAAGTGTTTATTTTAGATGTCAAGATGGCTTTCGCGTGAAATTGCGTACATGCGTCACTCGTAAATAGAAAAGGTTGCTCTGGCTACTTGACGTGTGTCTGATGTGTGAGTTAGTTGTAATTAGTAAATGTTTAAGCAGAGGTTAGTTGTCACAACGAGTGAGAGAGTTTGACATGAAGCCGCTAAATCTCCAACCTATGGGAATCGTCTGTTTAAAAAAAAAAAAAGACGAACAGAACTGAGGAATTTGAGATTGTAAAAGAGATGCCGGTTTTATTACTCAACTGGTCAGTAAGGTATTTTATTGAATCGATAAATTGCTACATGTTGCTCTCTAATGGCTCGTTTCCACTGAGGGGTACGGTACGGTACAGTACGGGTCGGGTCGGGTACACCATGATCAGGCTTGCGTTTCCACCGCCAACAGTACCCTTACTTGATAGGCGTGGTATGCTGGAAAGAAGCGATCAACGTCATTTTCGCGCGAAGAAAGCGACATAGTAAACAACAATGGATGACAGACAGCAGAACTTGTTCTTGCTTCGAGGCCTGTTTGTCACTAGAAATAAGCGCTGGCATTAGGCGTTTCCAAGAAGCCAACGCAAAGTCCGACTCAGGAGAATGATCCCGAGGACGCGAGTCCAGTAATTCTGCTAATGGACCAGCGCGTTCTTGAAAGCGGCACTGAGTGAGCTCGCTCTGGCTCTGCGACTCCGGTTATCTCTGTATGTTCATTTTAGGCAACAATAAAACGAAATATGTTATAAAACACCACTCTGCTTCTTTTCGATTTCATTTCAATACATTTTAAACATTCTAAAGCACATAAATGTGGTTCAGGCAACGCATAGATTATCACTGCATGTATGTAACGTTAATAACAAAACTAATTATAAAACAACCCTGCCTCTTTTCGTTTAAATTTAAAAATATTAAACATATTTCAGGCGATATCTAATGTAATGTATTGCATATCGCATTACAAATGTTGCAATAAACAACATTACAGATGATCTTGTAATAAAATAAATAAAAAATGACAAAACTATCTCTTTTTGTTGAATTTCAATTTTATCAATAATAGCCATTATAAAAGTATACGTAAAAGGTACAAAATACAGTAAAGCTTAAATAATATCAAGAAACAATTCAGTCAGTCAAATATACAAATTCAGCGCTCAAAGATAAACTTCACGTAGCCTTCTGCCAAAACTATTGGCCAGGAAACGAATTATAGATTCACGAGACCAAAGATCACCTGTTAGGTTTATACAAGACGAACTATATCTCATGTTTAACCACTACAGAGACGTCCGAGTCAGCGGTAAACATCAGGATGACTAGCCGAGGAAAGGCTGTTCCAGGCGGGAGACACGAGCGCGAGCGTCCGGTGATCGCTTGGAATGGATCTCAGTCAAATTATCAAAAATCTATAAATAAACCACAGATTTGATCTTTAAAAAACTACTTTCTCGCCTGAAAAAGTCTTAAAACTACATTTCGTGACACAATAACAGTAGAATTATATTTCAACTATATGCTTCTAATGCCCTTGTAGCACGCGCGAGTGACGATACTCTGTCCACCAATCAGCGTTCTGCAGTGAGTCTAGCTCCACCTTTTAGTACCCTTTCACAAGTGGAACGGTACGGTTCGGCTTTTTGGTACCATTCACAAGTTTTGACAGTGGAAACGCAAATAATTGCGTACCGAACCGAACTGTACCGTACCGTACCACTCAGTGGAAACGAGCCATAATGCTGCGTTCACCCCGACCCCGAATTGAGCAAGTGATTTCCATGTTAAGTCAATGTAAAGATGCGTTTACACACATCTGGAGGTCTGTGCGAGTGATTTTATTTGTTGCTTTTTGTGCATTCACGCGTTTGAAGCGAATACGCGAAAATCTGAACTTTGGCGTCTGTTCCCGCTGCGTTAACCAATCAGGCCTGCTTGCTGCTGTCACGTGGTGAAGGGATGTGATAAACGGCAGCAGGCCCGTCTGGAGTCACTCATTCAACATGGAGGAACAACTGATAATGGCAGTGAGCAGTCATACGGAGCTATGTGACACAAGTTCATATTTCTACAAAGAGAAATAGAAAGGACCTCGCTTCTCCTGTCTCCCTGGTCCCTCGCCCCCTGCTGCTGAACCCACAGGTGTGTGAAGGCAAGAGTACAAACAATATTTAAACATGTTCTGTGCACAAAACATTAGTACATTATTCACTCATATCTTTAACATTCACATAAAGTCACAAAAGTTTGTGAATTAGTCCTTTTCTCTTCAATTAGTCCTCTTCACTGTCAACATGATTTTTTCAGGTATCATCTTTCTGCCTTCTCATTGCACCGTGTTGTATTTTTTTTATTTCACAGGCCAACAGAGGAGGAGAGCCCCCTGTCTGTCGGGGAGTGGAGCAGAAGCTGATGGAGCTCCTGGGTCGACCTCCAGAAGCCTTCTGCCTTTTCTGCAGAGAATGCCGCCTCACACCAATAAAAAAATCATACAATTTAAAATGTACAAATTGGCTATGGAAAACATCACCATTGTGCTAAATTTGAAACAATTGAACCGCCCCCCTGCAGTAAGCTTTAAAACAAAACACACAAAAAAGAGGTAGCAGGCTCTGCAGGAAACGCAGGATGCCCTCCTTCCTCTTCTCCTACATGTTGTTCCCTACGGCTCCTCCAAGCAAGGTCCTTTTTATTTCTTTGTATGTAAATAGTTTGTACATATTGTACATTTTTCAGTTTATAATGTTATTTTATGTTTGGCCTCAATAAATAATTTTGTAATGTGACTATATGCCTGGTGTGGTTCTAATGCACAACAAAGCAAATCTTTTGTCACATAAAAACTTGATTTCAATATATGAGACATTTCATTTTGTATTGAATGCTATTTATTCCATATCTAAATCTAGATTATATGAAACATTATTATTCTGAATGATGTAAAGACAACCAACATACTTTAGTGTATAAGAACATAGTTTGTGTCTGGACAGTGTTGTGTGAGAAATAACATTACAGGACATGTTAGTTACTTTTGGAGACTGGCTCCATTTATCATCAAATCAAAAATAAATTGCATATTATTTTACAGTAATAACCTCAACAAAGAAATGGCTCAGAGCTATAGATTTGTTCAGGACATCAAAGAAGAAATGACATTGATTGTTCAGCTATGTTAACAATGTGACACTGAACACTTGCAGTCATTTCTGAATGAGATGAAGAAAAAATGGGATTGTTTACCCTATTATATTAATAATATGATTGTCAATTTACATTATATAATAACGTGGAAAACCTGCCATTGGAAAAAGTTAGTGACTCAGGGTCTAAACTTAATAAATGTGCATGTTGTGGTGGACCTGGCAGCCAGGAACTGGGCAGGTGCAGATAGACCAGACAGAACAAAACAACATACAAACCAATAACTTAACTTAAACAGAACATATTGACAAATATTAAATATAACAACTATTTTTAGATACTCATACTCTTTATAGGTTTGTGTGTGGCTCATAAAGTTGGCATGAGATCAAATTTGACAAATCTTTTTATATGAAATATTGTAGTGTTTATTATAAATGATTTATCGGTGCAATTCATTATTTTTTAAAAATTCACGTGCCCTTACAACCTTTAATCAAATACATTACCCTTCCCTCCCCCATCAAAGCGACCTCTCTTCTATTTCGGTCACGTGGAATGGCGAAAGGGTGCGGCCAGATCCGATGAGGGTGTGGCTATCGGTGCACAGCCTCTCAGAGAATCGCATTCAAATTGTTTGCAACGCCCAACCTCCAACGATCCAATCAATTCCCGAAGGACGAAATCACGTGATTTGTCTCTGCAAAAATCACGAGCACACGTCGCCTTTACACACTTCTCCACAACTTTAGGGTGGACCTCGATGAGGCGGCATCCTCCACTGTGAAGAGAGGATGCCAACGGCGTTCTCCACCACCAGCCGGGCTCTGGAGAGTCTGTAATTAAAGACACGCCTCTCTTGAGGAAGGGTCCGTCCAGGGAAGGGCATGTCAGCCAGGAAGACATGGGCTGGGGTGAGGTCCACTCTCTTCAGCATTAAAGTGTGAGAGGTCCCAGGTTCAGATCCCGGACGAGCCCCCATTTGTCGCGGTCAGCTCGCAAGCCCGCGACAAAGAAGGAGACAACACGTTGGATATTTCTCAATAGAATAACATTTATTAAACTAAGAATAATTAAATAAGACGGAGACGAGATGGGAAGCAAACAAACAAGGATTTCAAGACACAAACGGCACGAGGATGGAAGAGCGCCCCGTCACAGTTGAAGGAAACTGCTTTTAATTGCCGGCATCAACTCCTTAGTCAATAATGACGTCACTCGCTCTAACTCCCTCCTGCAAACCAAACAGAAAGACGCACACAATCCAAAATATGACCCATACTGGGTTCATAACACCGGGTAGAGGCTGGTCTGGACTGGAGGCAGATTCACTTTGGACAAGCGAGTGGATTCAAAATGTTCAAGCGTCCAACTAGACGTGATATTGCGCGAATTTTACGCGCCAATTCGCATTCGGTGTTAACGCAGTATGCGCAAAAAGCACAACCACGCTGAAATTTAAGCCCTGTAACATCAGCAATATTCATCCGGAGCAAATGAGTGAGTAAAGGGAGCGTTTGTGTGTAACTCGCTGTCGGAGAGATGAGCGACAGGAAAAGCGCAGTTGGTATCATGCCTCATCTATTCTGTAGAAAATTAGTATTGGGAGCGTTTCAGATATTTCTGTATCGAAAAATCTATATTTTACAACACTTCATTGGACTTACTTTATTATTTCAGATGCCTTTTTAAAAGATTACAACTGAAAAATGTATATGTCATGTATAAAATTTAACCCACCAAAGTGTCTAGTAGAAATGTCGAGCCCTGATTGAGATATTTTATTTCAGAATATTTCTAAATCTATAAATAGTCACTTAATTTTTGTTACTTTGAAATATGATATTCTTCTTACTTTTTTAATGTTTTTTGTAATGTTTTTTTCAGCGTCGTCTCACGGTTTCCTCGCGGTGGAGTGATCCAGTCGCTTTCTTCCTGGAAGCAAAGAGCTCCGCCGGCGTGGACGTCAGTCTCCGCGCAGTCAGGCTGGGTTCCTCCTCCTGAGGTGGTGGACCTCACGCTGGACGAAGACCGGCACAGATACCTGCTGTGATCACACACACACACACATACATGTTTAGATACACACTCATATACATGTGACAGGTGGGCTGAGTGACTCAAACCAAAATGAACTTTGACTGTTGAATCTAACAGCACAGAATAATGTTTTCATTAAATGAAAAACTCTTCAATCTTACTGTTCAATGCTTTCTTCTGATACACTTTGATATGCCTGATGAATTATTTGATACTGGGATTGTAATGTCAGGAAATGACACCGGGCTGGTAATGGTTGGCGAGCGCGTACTGTACCAAGTTCTCCCCTTGATAGAGTCAGGTATCAAAGCTATTGGCCTGAAATACTTATTACAATCTTAAAAATAAAATACGGGGCTTCATTAAAGAAATTAATCTACTGAATGTAAAAGGGTGAATCTCACAAAAACTGGTCGTATTTCACTTCAAAATCAAGAATATAGAATATTAGAATTCTCTGTTTTAAGATTTTTTTTTTTAATCTCAAAATAGAAGGTTTTTTTATTGTGCTATTTATTAATATGATTTTGAAAAATACTGTAATTTAAACAAATATTTGCCTTTTGATTTGTTTAGTTAACAAAGCTCTCAATTACGTTTACTGTAATACAAGAATTATTGAAAATACTGGAAGTTACAATGAACTCAAAAGCGGTAGTTTTGGGGTAAAAGTGTTTAAAAATTCTAAAAATGTTTCTAAAAATAGTTCTAAAATAGGCTTATTTTTCTTTAGGCAAAATATCATTTCTTGTTTGTTTGTTTTTTCTTTAGATTTTGAGGTGAAATAACACCTGAATGTGTTTCTCTGGGATTCAGCCAACAAATTGAATTCCTCATCAAACCTCAGTCATTTCATCGTGGCAAATCAGGGATGCCTTGCTTTCTCAGATCCTCAGATTTCAACGTCGTCTTTTGAGTCACTTTGCCCCACTGAAAAAACACCTACACTTACATGATCCTGCTGTTGGCCTCAGGAGTCGCTTGCTTGAACCACCCCAGCCACTGTTGTTGTGATGTAACTTCCTGTTAGCTGCTGAAGAGTTGTAACCACAAACCTGCTGGTCTTACTCTCACCGGAGCAAATGCCCCACTGCTCTGCGTGCGCGAGATTGTGTGTGTTCACTGTCAAACATTTGATGCTGCTGTGTGGGGAGAAGCCTTGGAGTGTGTGTTCCTCACCCGATACTGCTTTCACAATACGTTTGCGTGCGAGTGTGTGTGTTTGTGTGTATCCTGAGCATTACAGTTTTTTCAGAGCATGTTTGTTACGTCTATCTCGCATTGTCATAGAAACAGACCCTTGCTTTTATTATGCCAATGGAACTTATTCAAACACTCTACTGGTCAAAAGTTTGGAATCATTATGATTTTTTATATATATATGAAGAGTTCAGATGCAAAAGCCTCTAAATGCCATTTGAAATTTTCTTCTAAAATTATCATTTTTATCAAGCTTGTATATTTAAGTTCAGTAATTTCACTTAAATGGCAATCAAATGGCATTTAGAGGCTTTTGCATCTGAACTCTTCATATAGTCTCTTCTGCAAGTTATTTGTCTTCCATGTGAATATATGGTCAAATGTTATTTATTCCTGTATTATGATCCTTCAGAAATCATTCTTATGCTGATTTGCTGCAAGAAACATTTTGCATTATCAATGCTGTAAACAGTTTTTGCTATATAATAATTTGGTGAAAATACTCAGCATATCAGAATGATTGAAGACTGGAGTAATGATGCTGAAAATTCAGCTTTGATCACAGATATAAATTATGTTTTGCAATATATTCACATAGAAAACAATTGTTTTAAATTGTAATAATATTTCACAAAAAATATACTTGTTTTCATTTTTGATCAAATATTTCTTAAAAAATAACATAAAAAATTCTGCATGATTCCAAACTTTCGACTGGTAGTGTTTACACTTGTGAATACAATCAGTGTGTGAGGAGAAAATAATAGTAGGTTTTGTTTTCTAAAAGGGGTCTAATTTGCATATTGACTTTGTAAGCAATTTAACCACAACTTAGTTTTATATACTTGTTTCTATGGTTGCATCACGATATCCCCAACACCACTGAAACTATTTATTGATATTTGCTGTGTTTTACTTGATGTTACATATATGGATCATTTGTTCGAAAAGCAATATGAATATGCATCTCCAAAACTGCATATTAAAGGGATAGTGCGCCCTATAAATGAAAACAGTCATGTATCAACCCTCATGTCTTTGTTAAAACCATACGATTTTCTTTCTGCCTGGTAACACAAAAGTTGGTTATGCTGATCGTTTCCATAAAATAAAGCAAATCTGACAACAAAGCTGCTTAAAAGTGGTCCATATGCAGCACACAAGTCATATGGACCACTTTTATGGCACTTTTTTGGAGAATGAAAGTCTCTTTATGCTTTGTAAAAGAGCAGTGTGAACATCCTTCAAAACATCTCATTTTGTGTTCCTCAGAAGGAAGTTATGTAGGTTTAGAATAACATTAGGGTGAGTTAATGACGACAGACATACATTTATGGGTGCGCTGTTGATTTTAGTTTGAGTCTTGGCAATATATTCAGTCTGTATAACATCAAATGTTTCCTTTTGTTTCTCTTCCTCACGATTGTTACTTGTCAGACCACTGTGTGTGAGGAGCGCTCACTACCTGAATGTGAATTATTCTGCTTCTTTCTGCTTGTGTATCGACGTTTCAGTGGCAGGTTTTGAAGCCATGCTGGTGGCCATTTTGGCTCTCTAAGCCCCGCCTTAAACTGTGACCCGCCCCTCTAAGAGCTTGATTGGATCTTTACTTCTGTCAATCATGTGAGGTAAATAACTGCTTCTCGAGAAAGGGAAAATGTAGTTCCAGAGCAGGAAAACAGATAGTAGCAGAGGAATTTAAAAAGGAGAGTTCACCTAAAAATGATCATGACTTGCTCTTAATGAGTTTTGTTCTGTTAAAAACGTGTGAAAAAGATGCTTGGTACAATGTTCACGCAGCTCTTTTATCATACCGTGCAAGTGAATGGAGATGGACGCTGTCGAAAACCAACATTAACGTTTTCTGTAGCCATAAAGCACTGTTAAAATATATGTGCGCGCTACACTGTGAAAAATATTTTTTCAAAGGTGTAAATAAAACGAATGTAATTGGAGTACGTTTTACAGGAAAATATGGTTACTCTTTATTTGGTAACACTTTATTTTAGTGTCTGTTACACATGTTATAGTAATAACAGTAAATAATGCATAATTACAAATAATTAAACCTTAACTATTGTAGTTAATGATTATTACTCAGTATTTAAATTACACTATATAATTGTATAATTATATATATAATTGTATAATTACACTAACACAGACACCTTAAATTAGTGTAACCCTTTATTTTAAGGTGACGTAATTACATTTTACTTTCCCAAATAAGTACTGAGTAATATTAATAAACTACATGTACTTACTATAGTTACAGTTAGGGTTTGGTTTAGGGTTAGTTACTTATGATTATGCATAATTTACAGTTATTACTATTGTACATGTAGTAATGTGTAACTACTTGGGCTGTGCTCAGAATATTGATACAACGTCATGAACTCCTGGCGATGCGCGTATCGATACTGTTGTGCTTTTGAATGTAGCCAATAATTGCTTGAATTTCGGCGCGGGATTGTGGGTATTGCGCTTAATTTCCGCAGCTCTCCCACTTATAATGTGGGAATTCCCACAAACATTGATTCACTTTTAGCATGTAGTTGTATTAGTAAACACTTTAAACCTTGAACCGTTTGGTTCCCATTGAAGTCCATTATATGGAGAAAATCCTGGAATGTTTTCATCAAAAACCTTAATTTCTTTTCGACTGAAGAAAGAAAGACGTGGACATCTTGGATGACATGGGGGTGAATAAATTATCAGCAAAAGTTTTTTAAAAGTGAACTACTCCTTTAAGTCCTGTTAAATACTAGGTGTTTAAAGGAGTTTGAAAAAACTACGTTAAATTGAAGTTGTTACCGTTTTTGCTTTTATGGAATGTTTTAAGTTTTGTTTATTCATTGAGCAGTGTAGACATGCTTCATTGTCACTGTAATTGTCATTTCAGTTATTGAGGCAGACTTTAAAAGCAGAAGAAAGAGCCATTTTAAACTTCTTTTTGTTATTATTTAACTCATTTCAGTTAAAAAATGCAGTTATCACAACTGTTATAACACCGGTGTTTTAATAAACATTTATTACTGTGTAATAAACTCGGCTCAAAAGAAATTTAAATTCCAAATTGATCCATATCGTGATGCGTATTGTATCAAGGCTTTAGTATCGTGATGATTATCGTATCGTGACATTGTTGGTGATACACAGCCCTAGTAACTACGTCAAGTTGAATAAAGTGTTACCAAAAATACTATAATACTACAAAATTTCACATTTGTTTTCAACTTGTTTGAAATTTACAAGTAAATTCTGAGTAAAAATTCGACACTTTTTTATTTTTGTATGCATGTATGTATTGATCGTCCGAATTTACTTTGTTTGGAAGAGCTGCGTGAACATTCTGCGAATGACGCATTCAATTTTTGGTTGAACTGTTCCTTTAAGACGCATCCCTCCAAGCAAACTCTCTGACTTTGTTTTCTCTGGCTTGAAAAGTGAAGGCAGTTGCTGGATCCCAGCTGTTGTCTCATGTTCAGGCTGCTTTTGTGAAGGAGAGGAAGCCCTTTCAGAGTTAAAAGTGGGCACATCTGTCACCAGTGACTGTGGACACTGCGATAACCAGATTGTGTTGTATCTTCTCTTCCTGTGATAGCAAAGAGCACAGAGGTGTTCCTACAGCCTCCAGGGTGAAAGAGGTGCTTTAAAGGGATAGTTTACTCTGCATTAAAAAGGATCAGTTACTAACTGTCATGGCGTTCTTTCTACACCCGTTTGACTCGCTTCTCTGGGACACAAAATATGATTAGCAGAACGCTCGTCCACTCTTTAGCAAGTCAGTGGAGACAGATGCTGTCCATGTCCAAAAGTGACCAAAAAAAGCACCATTAAACTAGTTTAAGCATCTTGTGCAGCACTATATATCTTCTGAAAACACACAATAGCTTTATATGAAGAACAGGCCTATATACAATATTTCATTGTATTTTTAATCAAACAAGTGCAGGCTCAGCCTTATTGAGCAGAACTTTTGAACAGTAGTGTATTTCGTTACGTTTCTCAGTTATGAGACGAAGAACAAATGGCTTGAGAAAACTTGGTGTTTTCAGGAGATCGACAACATCTGTCCCCCAAAAACTTTCATTGTAAGCAAAACAACATTGTGATTGTACAAAAATCTCTCCTTTTGTCTTCCATGGATCAGTCATACGGGGTTGGAACCACATGTAGATGAGTTGGTATATTCCATTGTGAAATGTTCACTCACACACACACACCAGCATATCCAGCTCTTTAGTTAAAGGGATACTTCACTTTTTTTGGAAATAGGCTCATTTTACAACTCCCTCAGAGTTAAAAGGTTGAGTTTTACCGTTGTTGAATCAATTTTCTGATATTTAGAATAATATCAGTAACCAGACCGTTTCTGGTCTCATTGACCTCCATAGTAGGGAAAAATATATACTATGAAAGTCAATGAGACCAGAAACTGTCAGGTTACAGATATTCTTCTAATTATCAGGAAATCGGCTGAATGCATTAGAAAATGGTAAAACTCAACTGTTTAACTCTGGGGAGTGGTAAAATGAGCCTATTTCCAAAAAAAAGTGGAATATCCCTTTAAGCAGTTTTAAATGTTACGTTTCTGATTTCAGTTCTAAAGCCTCCATTATGACATCATCACCATCATCATCCTCTCCTGCGTTTGGTCTCGTGATCATTTGTGTTTTCCTGCTGGAATCTTTTGTAGTTTAACACAGATTTAAGCGTCCTAAAACAGCAATAATCCTGAGAACTGGGACGGTCCGATGTGGCTGAACTGTTCAGTAGATTTCCACTGCGTTTGAAAAACACTTTCCCTTTATTTAATTGTGCTACTCTGTTTTGGTTCATTTTCATTTTGACAGTATTTTAAATGAATAGCAAAAGAGTGTTGATATTTTTTGCTTCCGCAAGTCTTTCTTCCTTTTAACATTTATGTAGAATAAAATGAAACTATTTTAAGATAAATAAATAGAGATATTTAAAGAGTAACATTGTTGCGTGTGTGTTTTCATTTATTAAAATGAGTTAACAGAGTTGTATGAAACAGACTCCAGTGTGGGAAAGCAGCCTGTGACCTCTGACCTCTGGGGGTCACTATAGGCAGCTGCCACAAGAGGGTCTGTTCATCCCTAATGACAAAGAAATCGGGGTTCCTCACACACAGACGCCTGCAGCTGTATGCTAATTTCAGCTCAGTCTGCTGGCTTTACAGCAGAAAAAGTTTTGTGCTATGAATTCAGTTCTGCTATTTATAGCCAAGACATTAGAAGAGGCTTGATCTGGTCAATATAACTGTTTTAGGCCAAAAACCTTTAAATGTAAATATCGGTAAGATGTTTTCAATGTTTATGCTCACCAAGGCTGTATTTATTTGATTAAAAATGCAGTTAAAACAGTAATGTTGTTATATTATTACAGTTTAAAAGAATTCTTTTCTATTGTAATATATATATATATATATATATATTCCCGTGATCAAAGCTGAATTGTCAGCATCATTACTCCAGTCTTCAGTGTCACATGATCCTTCAGAAATCATTCTAATATGATGAATCTGCTCAAAAACATTTCTGATTATTATCAATGTTGATACATTTTTGTTGAAAAAAAAACAGAGAAATCAGAAGTTAAAGGAGTAGTTCACTTTTAAAAAAACTTTTGCTGATAATTCACTCACCCCCATGTCATCCAAGATATCCATGTCTTTCTTTCTTCAGTCAAAAAGAAATTAAGGTTTTTGATGAAAACATTCCAGGATTTTCTCCATATAATGGACTTCAATGGCAACCAAACGGTTCGAGGTCCAAAAGACAGTTTCAGTGCAAACTACAAACTGTTCAAAGGGCTTTAAACGACACCAGACGATGAATAAGGGTCTTATCGAGCGAAACGATCGCACATTTAAAAATAAAAAACAAAGTTTAAGTTTTATAAGCTCAAATGGTCGCCTTGCTCTGTTCTGTGATGCACGTTCATGACTCATCAAACAGTCATCAAATTGAACGAATCTTTTCCCGAGTCAATTCGTTCATTTCATTCGTTGAATGAACCAAATGACTTGAAAAAAGATTCGTTCATTTTGATAAACGAGTTCGAACAGGAGAGTCACGGCTTTTTTTTAAATGAGCGATCGTTTCGCTTGATAAGACCCTTATTCATCATCTGGAATTGTTTAAAGCCCTTTGAACAGTTTGTAGTTTGCACTGAAAGTATCTTTTGGACCTTGAACCGTTTGGTTCCCATTGAAGTCCATTATATGGAGAAAAATCCTGGAATGTTTTCATCAAAAACCTTAATTTCTTTTCGACTGAAGAAAGAATGACATGGATATCTTGGATGATGACATGATGGGGGTGAGTAAATTATCAGCAAAAGTTTTTTAAAAAGTGAACTACTCCTTTAAGAAAGCATCTGATCAAGCGATGTGGATATGTTTGCACAGCTCTCCAATTCTCTGTCATCATGTCAACAGGTGAGGGTATTAAAATGACATTTTTATGATAGTTTTAATATAAAATATGTTTGAAACTACAGATTATATAGGTCTAGTGAGACTTAATCCCTATATTCTTTGCATGACACACTCATTACGATACAGAATGGCAGCGTTATCCTATGATAAATCTTATATAATAAATCTTGTATAAAAGAGGATCTCGGGAATGTGCGTAAACAACCGGCCCGAGTCCTTGACACAAAACAAATCGGTTTACTCTACAGGCTTTCAGACAGCCGGAAGTTGAGGAAGATCAAGTTTTTTCATCACATGCTGTTCACACATTGGAAATACAAAATTTTTACATTTAGCCTCTTGTAGTGTATTAGGTCAAGTAAAATATGAGTACAGTGAGTAAAGGATTCTTTATAACAAGCAGTGTAACTGATGTTGAGTAAGATGTGTTACTTTATAATTGGAGGAACAGAGAGAGGGTGGGGGTCTTTACAGGGGTTGTGCTGAGGAGTATGAACAGAAGGAGTAGAGATAATCACAGATCAGACCCCTGTGTGTGTGTGTGTTTGGGGGAAGGGCTTCAGGACGGGTAAGGACTGACATATGGAGTGTATAGTCTTTCACGGCAACCAAACCCCTTTCTGGCCAACAGGCCCTGTGTCTGTCTGCGATTCTCTTGCACTCTTTCAAATTAGATTTTTAAAAATACAAAAAAAAAAACAGGTTATGTTTGTTTTGGTATATACAAACCTCAAATCTGAAAGTGTAACAAAAGCTATACAACAGTTGCCCAACAGACCATTCAGAATACAAAAATGTCTTTGAGTTTATTTCTCAAGTGAGTTAAAACAACTCACACAATATAAAACTTGTTAGATGCAATTAATCTCAATTTTATTATTCGTTTTTCTCTAAACTTTTCCTCTTAACCCCTGACACTCTCTTGAGTTTTTCGACTGTTTTATTGTATGCCAGACAAAAATCATTGTACGTTCTGTATAGTAATATTATTTAGTTTGATCAAAGTGTTTATTTGTATGTTTGTTTAATGCTAGTGACCAGCATGCCACAGGTACCTATTTAAAGGAATAGTTCACTTCAATAGTAAGTTTGTGTCATAATTTAGGCTACTCACCATTAAGTTGTTTCAAACCTATGAGTTTCTTTCTTCTGCTAAACACAAAAGATATCTTGAAGAATGTCGGTAACCAGACAGTTGACAGCATTTTTTTCCGTACTATGGAAGTCAATGCGGTTCATCAACTGCTTGGTTACCAACATTCTTAAAAACAAATTCATACAGGTTTGAAACAATTTGAGGCTGAGAGTTAACCATTCCTTTAACCTGGATAATTCCTTTAACAAAAAAATGGTCTGATTACATAACCGTGACTATCTTTCAGTAGCAGTTTTTAATTAATTAGCCTATATGTATATATCCCAACATCCCAGTATAATATTTACACGCTGACGTCATAGTTTACAAATCTTGACGCGTTTTAGCAGCTGAGCGTCTGCGCCGCGTCCACTCTGATGATGTCAAAGCCCCCCACAGCTAATTCACAAAAGACTGGCCGCCGTGCCGGGCGCTCTGATTGGATGAGCCGGAGCCACAGGAAGCAGCGCCGTGCCCGCCGATTGGTTGTCGTTCTCTTTGTGTGCGGGCAGCTGGCGTCTGGGCTGCATTTTGAATGGTCTCGTATTGGAAGGCGAAGGTGTCCATGGGCAGCACAGCAACAAAGGAGCCAGGATGGTGTTAGTGCACGTCGGATATCTGGTTCTTCCCGTCTTCGGTTCCGTCAGAAGTAGAGGTAATTGCGTCTTATTTACTGTCGCACGCACCCTTGTCTGGTTTTAATGAGCGCGCGAGGGTCGCGCGGACGTGATCAAAGGCTGCTGGCCTGCCGGAGCGTCGCGTATTTTGCAACACAAATACGGAGCGATTTGCTCAGTGAGGTAACATTAAAGAAAATACGTCATGCTGATATTCTAGATATTCACTGTGTTCTGATTTGCTGGATAAACATTTATCAGGTCACAATTTGGACAACGCGTACAACCTTGCTAAGCGTCATCCTTTGTGTCATGAAGCATTTGCGTTTAATATAGCTGCTAGTAACGTAATAAGCTACGCGCGTGTATGCGTATTCATGTGTTTGTTTTACGTATAGCACCCTATTGGGGCGCGTCAAACGCTTGGTACAATCAACGAAGCTGTCGATTCAACGGACGGCAAACAACATATTATAATCAACAAAGTAACGTTAGCGTCGACAGCGTTTTAGTTCGTTGCAGTGGACATAACGCGACGCGTTGCGTTAAATTCCCTCACATCCGTTCCGCCGTGTGCGGTTTTGTTTATGAATAATTAAACATGGCTTCAGCAGTCAGTGTACTGATGGGCAGCTGCAGTGGCACAACATACCCTCAGCTGAACCTGCTCATAATTTAAGCTTTTACAGGATGAATGCATGACAAATTGGCTTCGGATCGTTTTAATCTCTAATCATCATTTGCAGCTGGCATTGCGTGTTTAATTCTGCTCTAATGGAGAGAAGAAGGGGAAAAAAAACCCGTCTCAATCTTAAATCCCACCTTAGCCAGCCATGTCTGGATTGGAAAAAAAGGTGCATCATATACAGTATCTGTGCACTTAAATGATAAAAATGTTAGAAAAACACAATTTTAGCCGTATTTTGGCAGCTTTGGAATTCCATAATGATGCAGTAACCGAAGAAGATGCATTTATGTTTATAACCTGTAAATACTATGCATTTTATAACCTTCAATGCACCAGCAGAAAAAGATGCATTGGTTGGTACATATTATGCATTCAGTTGCCACCAACAGAATACGTGCAATTGTAAAATATGAGGTGCATCAGATCTGTGTATAAAGTGTGTGTAATTACCTAATACAGTTGTGTATGCATTTTACACCAGCAGAAAAAAACAAATGCATCAATGTACATGTGTGCAATAATAATAATAATAATAAGGTGCATTTTGTAGCCGTGCCCTAGCACCGATGGTTTCATTGATTGTGCTTGTATTTGTTTCTATTTTTTTCCTTGTTCCATAGTCTGGGGGCTGATTCTACATACCGCATTTTTTCAGAGCTCTGTTCCCTTCCATTGTGTATCTAACGATCACCCGCCGCTGCTGTGCTATAGCCTCTGCCTGCCCTGCATCTAGCTGTGTTGTGACTCCCTCTTCTCATTCCCTCTCTTTCCATCTGAAGACGACATTACAAACAAACTCTCACTCATCCAGTTTATATCCTCCTGTGTAACCGACTGCAGAATAACACTCTCTCTTCTCTAGAAGAATCCTCTTGTCTTCTTATTTTTTAAATGGTCATTGTTGCTTTGACAAAAATAACAACTCATTGTAGCATTTAGCTTTTTTTACGACTGTCATTGTGATTTGTCCCATTCTCAGTGTGGATAGACCAACATTTTTGCTGTAAATTTCTGTCAAGTGGATGCATTGGCCTCTCACTCGATCATAGCCGGGCTTGATCGACCCCTAAACACTTGTCTCTGTCTCGTCTTTTTGGGAGGGTGTGCTGTGCCGGTGCCGGAGATTTGGACTTGCTTGAAGCTTGACGTGTTTATTTCTTTTTATTTTCTAATTATTCATGTACAGTTCGGGTCGATAACATCTCACTCGGTGACCCTTTGCTTCCTGGGGCGGACGATTAATTATTTAATCAAAATAAATCTATACCTTCTTCCTTGAAGGAATATTTTCTGTCATTATTTACCCTCATGTCGTTCCAAACCCCTATGCTGTTATTAGTTTAGTGCAAAACAAAAGGAGACGTTTAAGGATCTTTACGGGTTTCCAGAAAGAACCAAAAACGCCATAATCGTAGTTTAAACCAGTTTTATTTCAGCGAACGAAATTACTAAAAACTAAACGAGTTATAACAAAAGCTGAAATATTTACGTTAGTTTTTATTTATGTTGATTCTAGTTTAGTTTTATTTCTAGTTAGCCGTTTTAGTGCTTCAACTTATTGAAAATATAGTTAAGAATGCAACATTTGCATTTTTTATCTAATATTTATTGTTTACACTTTATTTTAAGGTGATGTAGTCACATTGTACTTAATGTACTGAGTGATATTAATGGATATGTTAGGTACTGTTATTACTAGAGTAAGTATTTTATTGCAGTTTTTACAAACAAAAATGTTTTTAGTTCATAACAAACTTAATTTAAATGACTTGTGCACTATATTTCAAGTCTTCTGACGTCTTATGAGTTAAATGCAAGTTATAGTTCACTGATTATGTGTGTTCAAATGGTTTTAATGGACAAAAACGCCATTGGTTCTTGTATGGAGCTGAATCTGTAGGTTCTGTAGGTAGCGTATGATTTCTCCATATGCAGTAATGGTGTTTTTGGTGGTTTCTAATGGAAAAGAGCTCAGATTCAGAGTCTCGTTAAAAATGACTATATAGTTTAGGGCTGTGAAATGATTAATCGCGATTAATCGCATCCAAAATAAAAGTTTTTGTTTACATAATATGTGTGTGTAGTGTGTATAATTATTTTCACATCCGTGTGTATATATTAAAGAAAAATGTGTTATTAATATATCAAATATTTATGTATAATATTAATTTAGTATAAAGTACATGCATGCAAATATTTCTTAAATATATACAAGCATGTGTGTGTATTTATATATCCAAAATAATTGTACACACTACACACATGTATATTATGTAAACATAAACTTTTATTTTGGATGCGATTAATCGTTTCACAGCCCTAATATAGTTCTCGACTATATGAGACAACATCGCTTCAAACATTACAACGCTCATGATAACTTAACTCTACAATAAATAAACCCGAGTTCACCAGCTAAGTACTCTTTGAGAGCGATGCCATAGAAATATACAGAGCTACCGCAAAACCGGAAGTTCAATTTTTTTTTAATGATGGCTTATTTCTCTGGCGCATTAGGTCTATATGATGTAAATTGTTGCGGTACTATTTTCAAGACTAGCATAATGTTTCCCTTTTTTAAAATGAGATGAGTCATATAATGTTAAAGACAACCTAAATGGCGTATTTTGTTAAAGAAAAAAGTAATAAAATTAGCACTCGGAAGAAACAAACGGCTAAGTGGTAGTTTTCGGCGCTTGACTGGCACATGACACCCGACCAGCACTCAAACCGCCCCTCATTCATTTGATTTACCCATGCTGCAACGCCAGCATTAGCCTAGCGCTACCGAGCGGCGCTCCTAGCGCTGTGCGAGCGCCAATGTCATCCACTTTACAGGGATCACTAGAACTGCACTGTAGAAGTCCTCCTAGTATCGAAATGTCTCTATTTCTTTGGTTGTGGTTCTCTGCCTTCTGTTCCTGTACTAGGCTGTAATGCATGACCATGTTTATTATTTTTCTCTTGATTTTGATTGTTTCTTTGTTTTGGAACATTGAACAGCAAACTCCAATGTATCTTTGTGTAGACATGTCCTGCTGTACTGACGTGTTGTAGCATACACATCTACCCATTGGATGCTGCTTCTGTTATGTTAACTTTATGGAGCATGGTTGGGCCTTGCCTTCGCTCTTTATTTGCATGGAATTATTATTATTATTATTACTATTATTATTATTATGATCACACAATTCCACTCATACTAATAATTTCCAATAAAGACTGTAGATTTTCCCCTAACCCTCAGTGTGCTCTCTGCTGATTTCCATGTGTCGTACCCTCAAACCCCTCCCACTCCACTCTACGGCCTCTTTGGCCCCTCCCTCGAGTCATCTCTCAGCTCCTCCCACTTGCCAGAGTGAATCATGGGAATGTGCACTCACAAATATGGAGGCAAAATAGTCACTTCAAGTCACACGCATCCCATCTGCATTTCACTCTCTGACCTCCCGCGTTAGTGTATCTCCTCGTTCTCATTTTGTCTTCCGCAGAAAAGGATTTTGAGTGAAAGTCAATGCAATACATGAACTCCAATCCTTTTGGTCAATTCCTGATGGATCTTCTTTGCATTGATTTTTCTAGTTTAATTTGGAAATACTCTACATTTCAAAGGTTTGGGGATGGTAAAGAAATTAATACTTTTATTCAGTAAGGATGCATTCAATTGATCAGAAGTGACATTAAAGACATTTATAATGTCACAAGATATTTCTATTCAAAGAATCCTGGAATATTAGAATGATTTCTGAAGGATCAAGTGACACTGAAGACTGGAGTAATGATGCTGAAAATACAGATTTGATCACAGGAATAATTTACATTTTAAAATAGAAAACGGTTCTTTTAGATAGTAATATTATTTCGCAATATTCCTGTTTTTACTGTATTTTTGATCAAATAAATGCAGGCTGGGTCGGCAGACAAGACCTTTTAACATTTTAAATCATCTAGCTGACCCCAAACATTTGAATAGTTGTACATCGGATTATGAAAATAAAATGTTTCGAAACTTTGAGATGGATAAGAGTCAGGGATAGATGATAAAACGGTTAATTCTTGCATTCCTGATGCCCATTGTCATTTACGAATCACCACGACACCCTACGTCAAACGGGTTAGAGGAAAGAGGAAACTCGACATGCTGAAAAAGAGGTCTGAATAAAGGTAGATTAGAATTAGTTAAGAGAATCCTCAGATAAAAAGTGTTCAGGCCATAAGGGAAGAATAAAATGCATCTGAATGAGGTTTAATCTTAACAAAACTCATTCATTGACCTTCAGGACATGACCTTTGTTTCTAACGATGGAGGTCAGAGACTTTTCACTCGATGAACATCAGAATCTCCGAGAGAAGAGAGGTTCGTGGTTTATTAAGGACTCGCAATGTACAATATCCCGGACGGCGAGTACATCGCACAATTATTCACTGATCAATATTTTTGCCTGGGTTTCTGAGGAAAGCGGAGGGAAAAGATCATTAGGATTCAGAGCGCGTGAACTGCACACTCCATACGTTTCTGCTGATCTAAGAGTTTTGCTTGAATCTCTGGAGCCCTGGGGAATATTTCCCGCTGAGAAAATCACTGGTTTCTCCTCTGTTCTGTTCTCCAAAGGCGGCGTGAAATGAGACAATAACAATTCTATATCAAGAGTTTCTGCACTTTTGCACTCGGAAAATTCCATCTCCTCCTCCAAGTGCAACTGTGTTTCTGTTTCCCCAGGGCCACAGACTTTTGAGCTTTTAAAAATCTTTCCTGTGACCTTTTACAACACAATTTTGTCCTTTTGTCTCCTCAGGAAAAAAGAAACGAGTGATTTTTAGGATATTGTTCACCCAAATACGTACACCTCGTTTTTTCTCCAGATAACGTTGTTTGTACTTCAATGTTCTTCAAAAATATCTCAAGTCAGTTTTACAGGTTTGGAACGGCATGAGTGTGAGTTAATAGCTATGTTTCCTTCCATCTATTTTCATGTGCATTTTGGTGCATCACATGGTAGTGCTTATTGCGTTTCGTCTGCACGCTCTGAGACACGAGTCATTTATGATGATGTAGGAAAAAAGAGCCATAGTTTCTTCCCCGATTGCAGCAACTTCCATTTTTTTATTACACATTGTACCAATTTCACAGAAAAAAAAGGTGATTTTGTTCTTTTGAACACATGGGATGGAAACGCTGCTTGATTTGCAAACTATTTAGAGATATTTCAATTTTGCACTCAAGTTAAATTGACAACTTTCAATGGAAACATATAGCTAATGATGATGGATTGTTCATTTTTGGGTGAACTGTCCCTTTAAGGCAGAGGGTAGATCGGTTCTTTTCTTGCAAATGATATCTTGGAAATCGTCAACTTTTTCCATTCCTCTTTGCTACTTTTCCATTGTATTTCAATGTAGACGCGCTATATGGACGCCAAGCAGTTCGAAATCGTCCCCCTATACCCTCATTCACTATTCCCTAGATTACTCCAGTAATATAGTTGACTTAAAGGGTTAGTTCACCCAAAAATGAAAATTAAGTCATTAATTACTCACCCCCATGCTGTACCAACCCGGTAAGACCTTCGTTCATCTTCGGAAAACAAATGAAGATATTTTTGATTAAATTTGAGAGGTGGATCACTGCTACATAGGCTCCTAAGGGATTGAAACTTGACGGCCCAGAAAGTCTTTGAAGAAAATGTTTAAATATTCCATGTGACTACAGTGGCTAAAGTATAAGTTTATCAAGCGACGCGACTACTTTTTTTGCGAAAAAACAAACAAAAATAACGACTTTATTTGACTACTCCATTTCTTCCTTGTAGGCCTGAGACGAGAGTTCAAGAGATGTCCATGACGTATGCGCGAGAATTGCGTTCTTATTCTACTACTTCGTCGTGGAAATCTCTTGAATTCTCATCTCAGGCCTACAAGGAAGAAATGGAGTAGTCGAATAAAATCGTTATTTTTGTTTTATTTCCGCACAAAAAGTAGTCTTGTCGCTTGATAAACTTATAGTTGAGCCACTGTAGTCACATGGAATATTTAAACATTTTCTTCAAAGACTTTCTGGGCCGTCAAGTTTCGATCGCTTAGGAGCCTATGTAGCAGTGATCCACCTCTCAAATTTAATCAAAAATATCTTCATTTGTGTTCCGAAGACGAACGAAGGTCTTGCCAGGTTGGTACATCATGGGGGTGAGTAATTAATGACTTAATTTTCATTTTTGAGTGAACTAACCCTTTAAAGAAGTGAATGAAAACAAGTGAACTCGGACACAGTGTGCCGGAAGGGCTGCTGCTTTTGTGTAGTTTGTGCTGGCTGTTTAATAATCATTTGAAACTGGCAGCTCCTGTAGTAAAGAAAATTATTATTTTGATCTCAATCATGCTAACTAGCATGTATAAACCTTAATTAAACATTTTAATCAATTAAAAATGAATTATTACATGTATGATATTACACTGTAGCCACATTGGACCAGCAGTTTGGGAAAATGGATGGATGATACACATGTGGGCGCCATCTTCTGATCAGGTGCAGCGCTACTATCACAGTGCATTATGGGTATTCTCTAGCAGTTGAGTGTACATCAGCTGTACACTTGTTAATGCGGTGCATTATGGGATTGAATGAATGCACTCAATCACATCCACTATGGTTTTAGACACCACTACAAATGGCTGTTTCATCAAATAGTGTCTAGTTCAAGGGTATAGGGGGCGATTTCAGACACAGCCATGGCACTCCAACAACGCGAGACGCGAGCACAAAGGTTAAAGACGTCCATCTGGTGCGTTTACATTGTAAAACAATGGAAAAGTAGCACAGTTGAATGGAAAAACATATTTTTGGTGAACCAGGCCTTACTCTGTTCATTCTCCAGCATGCAAACGCAGATCTGAAGACCCAACCAACACATCATGCAGTCCTGTTGTAGGCTACACACTTTACATCCATTACTGTGACTGTAACAAACTTCAGTACTCAAAGGAGGGGGGATCACATTACAGTAGTCATCTGCTTATTGAGATGGGAAAGGGGGAAATTATTTTAACATGAAATAAGACACTTCAGTTTTAACACATTCAACAGACCATATGCAAGGACTGGAGTAATATTTAGCCAGCTAGTTATCACAAAAATCACCTTAAAAGAGTTTATTTTGCCATATAAAACATATAGATGAATGCATTTCATGTTTTATTAGCCTATCTGAGAAGGAATGTTAGCACAGCTTGCATGCATGTTTGTATTTCTACACTGCCGTTCAAAAGGGTAAAGTCATTAAAATGAATACTTTCATTCAGCAAGGACGCATTACATTGATCAGAGGCGAACATAGAAATGATTAATGTCTATTTGAAATAAATACAGTTCTTTTAACTTTCTATTCATCAAAAAATCCTAAAAAATGTAATGAAGGAGCACAACTGTTTTCAACGTTGTAGCGAATCAGCATCAGCAAAACTACGCAAATGACCAACCAAAATCAAGAGTCACAATGATCTGTTTAATAATATAAATCTATAAAGGTTTTCACTGCATGACCACAGCAGGGTGAAGTTATTTCGTAAGTGTGTGAGAGTGTCGGACAGCTGAGCGGCTGAAATAGATCTTTGAGGAGCAGCTGTCAAACACTCCTCCTCTCTCCCTCCCCCTCCGTTTCTCTCCGTCCCTTCCCCCTCCTCCAATCCCATCATTCCCTCCCCCTCCGCCCGTGTGTCCCTGAAATCCCCCTCCCCTCCATCTGTCTGTGTTATGTCCGTCACTGAATCCGTTTGACTGCTGAATCAGCTCATAAACGCCTGTCATTATTAGGCCCAATAGATTTTCTGTTGAAGCAGATCTCCAGTACTGACGCAGTTAGCTCCAGTATATTTCCCCTCAAAAAAAGCATTGCTAATCCCGAGGGAATGGGATCAGTTAGATCTGTGGTAATCCAGATAAAGAACGAGATCTACCTGCAGTAACGCGGGCGTTAGATCCAGCAGGTCACGGCGTGTACACGCATCGTCAACTGGCTTCAGTTAAATAAAGAACAGCAGGTAATATATTCTCTAATGCAGGACATCCATCAGAACGGCATCTGCTTCTGCTTCATGTCCTGCTGATAAAGATAAGATATCTTACAACATCACTTACCCTACAAACATTTACCATGGTTGCACAGTCTCTACCAAATTGCCATTTTTGCTCCAGATATTATTACTACTGTACATTCATAGTTAATATGGTATCTCAACAATGTGCAAGAAGCTATTCGATTTTTTGTAATTTTTATGTAATTTAATCAATTTAATTTATGAAATTAGTTGAACACGAAATAAGACACTTAAGTTTTAACATTTTTTTTTATTATCAATTAATAAATTATTTCTATTTAAAAATTATTTACCTAATTTACATTTAGGTGATGTTTTATGTAGTATATTATTGACTTATCTATTATTTTAGTTATTTACTTTTTTAATTGATGTTAATTTGATATCTTTGCTTATTATTTTATTTAATATCTAATTATGTTTTTCTATTGTAACTAACTCTTTTATTTTTATTTATTATTTTAGTTATTATTTTCATTTTTGTTGATGTGAATACCAATTTATACCACGTTTTATTTAATTATTTATTTATCATTTTGTTAAACTGTTTTTATGCTAATACCAAAATATAACCACTTTTTCAGTAACAATATCATTTTTGTTTGGTTAGAATGTTATTTATTATTTTATTGTCATTTTTATGGATGCCATTATCAATTTATAACAGTTTTTTCTGTAGTAACAATAACTGTACTTAATTTTTATTTAACTTTATTTATTATTTTAATGTTATAGATGTTAATACCAAATGATGACAGTTATTCTGCATTAACAATGACTTTTATTTTTTAGTTATAATTTGGTATTAGCATAAATAATAATGAAAACAACAAAATAAAAAAATAAGTTTCCCTGTAGTTCAAAAAAAGCTGTAAAATGTGGTATTTTACCTACATCAAACTATTGGTAGAATGTAAGTACATGTGTGTCTTTCTCATTGGCTATGTTCAGAGTGGATTAGTAGTGTACTGAATACTGCACTGTGTACACTGCAAACTGTTTTTAAAATGTATGCTTTTGCTTTTTGCCAAAAAGTAACTTTTGCTGCTATTTCACAAACAATGTAAAACTTTTCGCAACAATGATAAACATTTTTAAAAGGCTATATACTATAATAATGAAAGTCACATAACCTCATCATGTTCGGTAAATGGCTTCCATTAGGGTATCTTATTAATTTTGTAAACTGCACAACGTATACTATTCTGAACATAGCCTTTGTTTTTTTATGTTTTTTTTTCACACATCTCTGATCAGTTGTGTGGACTCTCTATTTTGTGATTGGTTTTCCTGTACAGGAGCACATTTTAACCGGCACCAGCATAGTCATGCTACCTCCTGTCGGCATTTTCACCTGGCTGCTACAGCAACGCCTCTGCCTGCTGAGTTCCCGCCCCCTCATCTGGCCCCGCCCCCATTCCAGGAAGTCCCGCCCCCTTTCCTACCTCAGGCCTTACAGCAGCAATACCTCATCCAGCAACAGCTACTGCAGCGCAGGTAGAAATCACATCTAACATGAACGCTTAAAAAATGTTTATTAAGATAAAAGACACGATAAGGAGAAATACATAAAGCAATTGATGAATAAAAGGTCAAATTGTCGCTCTTCAGACGCACACAGGAGCGAGTCCCGCTGAACACGCATCGGTTACGCCCAGGATATGAATATGCTCCGCCCCTCCATGTCCCACAGCCAATCCCACAGCAGCCCAGATACCTGGCGGAAGGCACCGACTGGTGAGATCTAAATACAAAGCAGCACTTGAAGCGCTGGGAATTATCTTTGTGATTTAAAAAGGAGAAGAAAAACGGAACTGATTGTATGTTTTTAAACGACTCTTAATAAAATGAATATGTGCTTGTGTGTTTATAGGGACCTGAGCGTGGACGCAGGTGTGCCACATCAGTATCCTCTGCAGCAGATCCCTCAACCCTACCAGCATTACCTGGCCTCTCCCAGAATGCACCACCTCCCCAGGAACACCTCCTCCACCCAGGTGGTGAGTGTCTAAGCGTGTGTGTGTGTAATATATATATATATATATATATATATATATATATATATATATATATGGCTGTCAAACGATTAATCGCATCCAAAATAAAAGTTTGTGTTTACATAATATATGTGGGTGTACTGTGTATAATTATTTATATAAATACACACACATGCTTGTAAATATGTATATACTGTATATGGATTTATATATAATTTATATTATTATATTATATTATATTATAAGCTTTTATTTTGGATGTGATTAATCGTTTGACAGCCCTAATATATATATATATATACATACATACATATTTGTATGTGTTTAGCATATACGGTTATACATGTATACTAAACACAACTACTGTATGCATGTATGTATTTGTGTACACATATTTACTCGTTTATAGACAAACATGTATATCTGTTTGTTTAGTATAAATGTACAACAGTGTCTGTGTATGTATATACACACACACACTGTTATACATGTGTACTAAACACATATACAACGAGTAAATATGTGTATAGTGTACACACACACACACACACATATATATATATATATATATATATATATTACTCATTGTATATGTATTTATTAGTACACATGTATAACAGTGTGTGTGTGTGTGTGTGTGTATGTATATATATATATAGATACAGACACTGTTAACATGTATAGTAAACAAATAGATATACATGTTTGTCTATAAACAAGTAAATATGTGTACATACATACACATACACACACACACACACACACACACACACACACATATATATATATATATATATATATATAAAATAGTAGTAGTTGTGTTTAGTATACATGCATAACAGTGTCTATGTATGTATGCTAAACACATAGATATATGTGTGTGTGTGTGTGTGTGTGTGTGTGTGTGTGTGTGTGTGTGTGTGTGTGTGTGTGTGTGTGTGTGTGTATGTATGTATGTATGTATGTATGTATGTGTATATATATATATATATATATATATATATATATATATATATATATATATATATAAATGCCACGTTTAAATGCACTGCGATGTAGACGTGTTTTAGTCCTGTATGTTGTTTCTTTTGTAGGTTGTCCATGAGATAAGGAATTATCCATATCCACAGCTCCACCTGCTGGCGCTGCAGAGCTTGAGTCCCAGCAGACACTCTTCTGCTGTTCGAGAGAGTTATGAGGTAACACACAAACAGATGAATTCTAACACACACACACATTCATGCTTTGCTCCACTTAACACTGAGTGTGTGATTGTGTGTAGGAGCTGTTGCAGTTAGAGGATCGATTGGGAAGCGTCAGCCGAGGGGCCGTGCAGACCACCATAGAGAGATTCACCTTCCCGCACAAATACAAGAAGGTTTTTACATCTAGTTTTATATTTTTATATTCATGCCCAGCACAGAGTTTTCAGCTGCTAACATACTTGTGTTTGTGTAGCGGAAGCCGCTGGATCTGAAGTTATGTGAGAGTGAGGAAGAGTCTGATGTGGATGAGAAATGCACCATCTGCCTCTCCATGCTGGAGGATGGAGAAGATGTCAGGTAGTGTATAATACAGAAGCTCAATCATTCCAAATTTTTCTGATTTCTGAGAAACATTTCTGATTATTATTAATGTTAAAAACAGTTGTGATTTTGTAGCATTATAAATGTCTTTACTGTAACTTTTGATCAATTTAATACACTATTGCTAAATGTTCCGGAGTACATTATTTAATGTAAATATTTTGTTAAAATATTAAGAGAGCTGGCAAAAAGTTTGAAAATCTCTTTACTACATTATAAATACTACACTCTTAGAAAAAATAGGTTCTATATATATATATATATATATATATATATATATATATATATATATAGCATAGGGTTCTTTACTCAACTGCAAAGGACCTTTTATGCAAAAAACAAAATGATCTAAATGACAAGAAAGAACCCTTTTGGCACAAAGGTTCTTTATAGGCTATTATTCATTCATATATTTCATTATTCTGCATCATTTTGCAGTTGTAATTAAATTATTGTTTATTAAACTGATGTAGTAACTTAATATCATATTTAAATCATGCTGATTTTTGGAGTGTGATATTGATTAATTAAATTTTTTAACCCCCATATCTTAAATTTTGTGATCATTCATATGCATTTCATTTTAGGGGTTCCAAATACATAGCGCTTTAGAACCTTTTAAGGTTCTAAATAGAACCTTTTCTTCTAAGAGTGTACACAATACCAGTGTTATTTTAGTTTTTATTTTATATACTACTATAGTATTTATTTATATTTTGAATTGGCTTTTATTTTGATATTTTCAGCTTTTATTTTGAAATGCAAGTTTTAGCAATTTTGTTGTGTGCATTTGTCACTAAAAACCACGTAAAAAAAACAACAAAAAAACAAAGTATACTTTGGTCTTAACTTTACACATCCTAATAAACCATTTATATGCAAAAACACAAAGAATAAGTTGGCTAATCTCTCCCTCTCTACTTCTCTTTCAGGAGGTTACCCTGTATGCATCTGTTCCATCAGGCGTGTGTGGACCAGTGGTTGGCCACCAGTAGGAAGTGTCCCATCTGCAGAGTGGACATCCAAACACAGCTCACACCCGAGAGCTGAAATAACACGCATTAACAAATAACTCACACACACATGCTCTCTTTCGCTCTTATAAATCCACAGACATTTCCATCCACACACACACTGTATATTACCTACACACATGTGTATGAGCCATCCAACACACACTAAACACACACTCACATGCTTTACTGAGCCAGTGACAATAACTGACACTACACACACTCACACACACACACGCTGGTAGAACTTACTAAAGGGTCTGTCGCAAGGAGTGATTCTGTCCGTAGGGAAATGGTGTGTGTCCGTAGCATGTGTGTGTATTTGTGCAATTCCTTAAGCCATGAACTTTACTAAAGACCCTCAGCTTGCATACAATACACACACACACACTTACACACTAATTATAATATATACACAATGAAGCGGATAAGACACTGTCAAATCTAGCTGCTGGAGTGGGTGTGTGTGTGTGTGTGTGTCCACTGTATTTCTGATCTGCAATACTGCTTTAGTCTTACACACTGGAGCTACTTCGGCTTGCGTGTGTGCGTATGTACGCTTGTTCACCATTTTGGTGCGCGTGTATCGTATGTGTGTTCATATTTTCATGGGTCATTGGGTTAGCGATGCACGACAGTGCATGTAAAGAAGCCAAAAAAAAGAACACAAAAAACACAAAAGCAACTCATTTCTGAGACAGCAGGAGGAGGGCTGTTGTCTTACACTCAAAAAAACAACAAAGTAGGCGGAGAATGTCGTGATTGGTGGATTCGTGTAGATAGGCGCAGTAGTAGTTGCATGCATCTGTGCTTGGGTTGTTGTTTCAAGGTACACCTGGGTGTGTGTGTGTGAGTGAGTGAGAATGCATGAATGTGTATTAGCTCCTTTAAGCTGTGACGATCTGTAACATTATCAGACTCATGTAGCGAGCGTGTGAGTGTGTGTGAGAGAGACCCTGCCATGACCTTTGACCCTAAATGCCTACTGAAAAAAGCACATGTGAGCATAGCTAAAGTGCCCGGCCTCACTCTGGTGCTGCGCTGCCATGGTTACTGTATTTATTATTGGTATTTAAAACATGCAGTGTTTGGAGGGAGGCAGGGCTTGTGCGTGTCCAACCATGTTCTTGTGTGACAGGTTTCCCTTCGTGGTTGCTATGCTGGATGCTATGCTGTATTGCTAGAACTACAATGTAGAATGTCGTGTGATAGAGGACCATCCGCCAACAGCACACAAGCGGGGCGAGAAGGACGAACCGGGAATTTTTCTTATTTGCCTCACCTAGGCCCGAAACATACACAAGCTGTAACAGTTTTCTGCTATTATTAGTTTTCAGTTTCAGGTCAAAATGTCAGAGAATCTTGCTGAGAAAGTTAAAATTAGCGAAACTCTTAACATGTTTACAGCTAGCAACGTGAACAATAGCACATCTGGTATAATGGTGCAGACGCTTGAACGCCGTCGCCCACTTGAGCACTGACGTTTGCAAAAAATGCACATTAAAAAAGGGAAGCATGCTGGCAATGTGTACATTTCTGGCCTTATTTTTATTTTTTATTTTTTTGAAGCAGAATTTGAACAATTTACAATTATATATTATTTTTATATGCATTGTTTTTCGAAACTTCCGGTTTCATTTGGCTTAATATGCAAATTCGAACCAAAAGGCAATTGCAACATTTTTGAGGCTAACTTCAATAAAATAAAATAAAAACTATTCGTTTCAGCCAATGAGCTGCATTTTTGCCTGTGCGTCGGCTCCTCCCCCCCAGTGTTCTGTGTGCTGATTGGTGGATGATGGCTCGTGTTGATCGTTTACACAGGGTTATGTCCGTTGAAATGCCTTAAGTATTTAACAATCATAATTTATTACTAACTGTAGATATTGTGGGTGCGTATTTAATTTTGTATAGTTTCATTTTTTGCAATGAAATCATATTTTATTTATTTAGAAATAACACAATGATTAAAACTCTTACCTCATGTTTGAGTTGGTTTGCGGGAATGCTTCGCATGCGGTTGGTCGTGTTCGTGTGTGTTTCTCCCTTTGGTGCTGTGACCTTACTGACATTCCGCTTGCTGATTGGTCAGACACTGCAGCGGAGTGGGAGTATTATGGGTTTTGATTCGCTGTCCTGTTTGCACTCTTAGTTTTCCAAGGCCACCCTCTCACTGGCATCATTTTAACCACTCTGGCGACCTTTGCAACAATCTTTCTCTTCCTTACTCTCTGTAAGTCTTTCTTACATTGTTAATGTTTACATGAACTTTACCTCTCTCGTCTCATATTTGTGGCTATAGTTGGCTAGTGTTGACATGTTTACATCCTCTACTTGCTTTCTTTCTCCTTTCTCATGAATTGTTTTTTTTTTCTTTTGTCTTGAACAGTCTTAAATTGCTAATGTTTACATCTAAGGGTGTGGTCAAAATCAAGTGAGCTTCCTTACATAGGAAATTACCTTCTCAGTCAGCATACTAACCTAATAAGTGGCTGTTTTGAAACGCCACATGGGCAGCAACAAGTACACAACACACAATAGTGTTTTATATTAGCATATTGCTAAGCTAGCAAAGTGATATGCATAAAATGTATAGCATGCACAAATATTGGTTAAAGTAGTCCATTGTTAATAACATGGAACTGTTTTTATCAATGCATTTGAACTAAAATGAACTATATTTCTGATTTTGCCCGCATTCTCCACCATTTATTGTGGCTGAGATTGTCACAAAGCATTGTGTGATATTTTTTATTTTTTAGATCCTGTACAACAGCCATCGCCTAGGCTGTGTGCATATGGTGTTGTCTAGCCTAGGAAGGGAGGCTCACTAGGTTTTGGAACAAGCCCATGTCTTTTTCTCAATCTCTCATTCCTTGTGCCTATTTCGGTTTTATTCTCAATCTCTATCTCTGATATTGTAAGTCAGTCTGGATATGTGCAACCTCTCTCTTCATAGTTTATTTTGCCAGTCTTACTCTTTCTTTCTCTCTCTCTCTTTCTCCCTGTCTCATGGCAGGGTCAGGACTAACAGAGTATGATAAAGCACAACAGATTTAAAATGCATGTTTTTCTCAGGTTTGAATATATACATGACTAAATAGAAATATACAGCTACATAGAGAAAATAAAAACTAGTGCAGATGTTCTACTAATGATTTTAGAGGATTGATTTTTTTTTTTTGCTGCTGCTTGCATTTGAAAAACAAAACCAACAAAAAAAAAGACATTTAATAATAATGTTGTCCTAAAAGTGCCAGTGACAGGGGTGCCGCGTGCTGTGGGTGTTTTTTCACTAGCGGATTTTCTAGCAGAATATAGACTATTTATCATTCATATTAAAGCAATAGCGCCTCCTGCTGGTGTGACTGCTAGTGCGTAACTGGTTGAGTAAAAAAAAAAGTCTGTGTAAAATGTTAGAATTCTCTTTTGGTGGAATTTTTGTACCTTATTTATTACTACTACTAATGATGAATTTAAAAGTGGCTTTGCTAAAATGTTTTTGGTTTCGTTTTGTTTTCATTTTGTTTAATTTCAAAGCTTGTACATTATCCTTTTTGTATGTGCTCATTTTGTAATAAAAACTGTTGAAATGCTTAAATGGTTGTTTTGTGTCAAGCACATTATGCTTTTAATCATCTTTCTATATAATTTCAATGTCGATTTAAAAATCCACCTGAAACCTTGTTTTACATGGTTTCTGGCTGGTGAAAGCAGGTTGGTTGAAGCTGGTATAGATGGTGTGATCAAAGCTTAAATGCTGATTTGTAATGTGCAGTGTTTTATTTAGTAGGATTGTAATTCAATGTATTGAGGGAGCACTTCACACATCTTAACAGTAGAGGGCCAAACACACTCTTTTGAATGCTTATGGAGACAATATATGCACAAATTAAATATAAACAAAATTAACATTTTAATGTACACTACATTCACTTAAATATCATCTCATCTATAGCATTTATTTGTGAATATAGGCAGTAAGAGATGGAAGTATACAATATGCTAATTTATTTTAATAATTTATGAAACCACTTACATTCTCTGTTACCAAAGCAACAAATAATTCACTCTCACTTTTTTATCTTCTAACACTGTTGTACATATGACACAGATGAACTCAGAATCATTAGAGTCAAGGTGAAATTGCATTCGCAATGTAATATCATTCTGCAGTGAGGCATATGCCGTTCAAAAGTTTGGGGTTGGTATATATATATACCCAAAAATGAAAATTCTATAAGTATTTACTCACCCTCATGTTGTTCCAACCCCATAAGACCTTCATTCATCTTCAGAACACAAATTAAGATATTTTTGATGAAATCTGAGAGCTGGATCACTCCTGCATACTAGTCCATAGGCTTCTTGAGGGATGGAAACTTGCCGTCCTCGAAAAGTTATTAAATACATCGTTAAAATAGTCCAAGTGACTTCAAGTGGCTCAATCTTAACTTTATCAAGCGATGAGAATACTTTTTGTGCTAAAAACCAAACAAAAATAACGACTTTATTTCAAATATTCACTTCCTTCTCTATGCGCCTCTAGTCAGTTAACGTAGTGTGATAGCGTAGAGCTACGTCACATGTAGGCTCACTATTGGCCGACGCTGGTCATGTGTGTGATGCATGTGACTTACAATAACATTATTACACTATTAAACTAGTAACCTGACTCGAGGCAGAGTGAGAAGTAAATGAATAGTTGAAATAAAGTCGTTATTTTTGTTGTTTTTGAGCACAAAAAGTATTCTCGTCGTTTGATAAAGTTAAGATTGAGCCACTGTAGTCACTTGGACTATTTTAACGATGTTGTAACAGTTTTGACCTGTCACAATAGTTGTCCCTTGGTATGTAAGGCTTAGACCTGACACTAGGGGGAGGTAGTGGGCTTATTGGTTTTGGATATCAGTAAGGCAATGATAGAAGAAGTGAGATTGGTTTGGGAACAAACAGCATTGTGCTTGTGTGCCACTCTTAAGAGTCCAGACTGGGAATCTATGGGATTTTCTGCTCAGTCAATGTAAGATTTGCTGTTTGTTTATGTTTTATTCAAGGTTATTTTTGGCCTCTGTGGATGCACTTATAGTATGATGATTTTTGTTTTGTTTGTTTGTAGAAGGACTCTTTAGTCCTTACTGATAATATCCAGGAGGATTGTTCATCAAAAGAACTGTTTAACCTGAGGACACCCTACTGCTACCACCTTGATATCTGAAGGGTTGGTGGACAAGGAGAAAAGTCTAGTTGTTCGCATGGTTTATGATGAATTATATCGGACTGATTCCAACCATGCCGTTTGTAGACTTTCGTGCACATAAGTACAGCAGAATGGACTTTTCTGCCCATCCAGATAAGAACTTTTGTTCTGCTAGTTTTGGTGATATGTGACTTGTTCCTTCCATGTTGAAATGTTTTGACTCTGTTCATGATATGTGTGATTTCCTCTCATGTATTTACTATTAATGTATTCTTTACTTTTTTCTTATATGAATAATACTCACCCTTGCATCTATTTTGTGTCTTACTCAGTATTTAGACTAACACAGAGCTTAGCTGGCGGTTCCCTCCCTAACTAAAACTTTGTGGCAATTAGTCTGAGTGTGCATACTAGACTAATTGTTACAATGTCTTTAATAACTTTTCGAGGCCAGCAAGTTTCAATTCCTCAAGAAGCCTATGGACTAGTATGGAGGAGTGATCCAGCTCTCAGATTTAATCAAGAATATATTAATTTGTGTTCCGAAGATGAACGAAGGTCTTACGGGGTTGGAACAACATGAGGGTGAGTAAATACTGACAGAATTTTCTTTTTTGGGTGAACTAACCCTTTAATATCAATGCTGAAAGCAGTTGTGTATTCAAAAGAACAATTATTTTAAATAGAAATCATTTGTAACATAAATGTATTTGCCGTCACTTTTGATCAATTGAATGCATCAAACGCATAAAAAAAAAAACATTGACCCCAAACCATTTTGATTTCATGTCGACTTTAGGGCCTTTTAGAGTCTCAAATAATGAGTTTAAACACTTTGTGAAATGTATTATATTTTTGGTAAATTAAATATTCACAATAATTTATACATCTAAGTGACGCACATAAACAATCCCTGTCCATTCTAGCCCTGGGTGTTGTCGTTATTCAGAAACGAGAGTTTATCCAGGTAGGTCATTGCTTTGCAAACTACCAAGCTATAATACGTTTCCAGCATGCCGCAGCTCCTCCCTTTCCCTGCCCCTAAATCCCTCCAGGCCACGCCCATCAGCCCCGCCCCCATTCCTGCCGAGCTGAATAGAAAGTTATAACAGCAGGGGTTATAGCGAATGTGTCGGTCGCCAGAAAATCGAGCACTGTGAGTGGTCACCACGCCTGCCCGTCTTGCACACAGGCCAATCAGAACGTCGGAGGGAAGGGGCAGCGATACGTCCTGTGCGGCGACATACACTTTTCTCACAACGTCTTGAGATAGAAGGAAGGCCGGACCAGAGCAGTAGTCGGGAAGGTATTTATCAGGATACACGTGATAGGGCAGGTAATACGATTTGTCGGGGTTTCTCTCAGGTGCGGCCCGATGGATGACCCTGCCCAGGTAAAGGTCATCCGGATTTGTTCTCAGTCCCAGCAGGTATGTTGTAAGCGCAGGAAGATTTAAATACACAGAATCCTCAGAAAGAATGATAAATCGGGCTTGTGGACAAAAAAGTAGGATCCAGCGAAGCGACATTTTAACTTGTTCCCAGTGTCCTCTCTGCCAGTGTCCCCTTGAAACACCTCCTTCGAACTGAACGATGTCACCATACCGAGCCGACTCCTCCCTCATCATATCTTGCTCCGCCCCTAAAGGGGAGGGGCCAGTGAAAAATAACGTCCGCACAGCAACACGGTGCACCGAAGTCTGATTGGCCCAGGAGTTTCGGACCGCCTCCCTCTGGCTTAAGTTACCAGGGGAACTCATGACCACCGTGAGGATGAGGAGGTCCTGATGATGAAGGCACGGTTCGGTGTTAATGGGATAGAGCTGCGAGGTGTTGACCCTGGTCTCAGTCAGGTCCAGTTTGCGTGCACGCTCCCGGACCTCAAGGACAAAGCGATCAGTGTAGGCAGCGGGAGAAGACTGCAAGAGAAACTCTTCGACTATGTCACCTCCAAACAGCAGCGCGTGAAACAAGATGACGTTACACAATAGGAAACACCACTGATGGGTCTGCAATCGAAACACACAGATCTGGGAGAGAGTGAAGCAACAAATGTGACCAACAACTTGAGTCTAGGGTCAATCAGTTGCAAAAAAATGTAAAAATCAAATACACAAAGAGATAATCTCTAATCTTTATTAAAATGGCCACCTTATGCTGTTCTAGTTGGTGAACCAGCAAGCAAAATCTAGTACAGTAGTGCAACATTTGAAGTGATCAAAAAAAGTTCATCAAAGTCGTCTTAAGACAAGAACGGGTATTGTTTAAAATTCATGTATAACATTGAGGAAAGGTTTTGATCCACTTCAAATGTTGACTACTGTATTTAATCAGCATGGTTTCTGGTGTTTCAAGACCAAGGAAGTCTTGCTGGTTCTGCCAGTCCATATTAAGGACCTGTATTCAAAACACAACATCCCTGCTGAAAAAAACAATAGAAACCATTACAGAAATGGTAATGGTTTCCACTACAAAACCATTACAAACTATCAGCCATTAATCATTAAAACCATTACAAAATGGTGTCCATTGCGTAGTGTGTTTTGGGCCATATTCTATTAGGATGTATTGGTTTGTATAGGTTTCCATTACTAATTTGTATTTGTAATGATATATTTAATGGTTTCCATTACAGTTTGTATTGGTTCTGATTTGTAATGGTTTCCATTACAAACATTTATTGGTCATGATTTGTATATATTTAATGGTTTCCATTACAAATTTGTATTGGTCATGATTTGAACATATTTAATGGTTTACATGACAAATTTGTATTGGTCATGATTTGAATATATTTAATGGTTAGGACAACCTATGTGTGTGGGTCAGGTTTTGACCTGATCACTCCCGACAAGAGCCGTTAAACCTGAAATCACATGGGACCAATGTTTTGACCAATGGCTATGACCAGTTTTTAAAAACTGTATCTAGCCTATTAATCATGTGTCCTACATTAAATCATTATTATCAAACCAAAGAAACACTAAATTTATTGGAGTCCTAATGGTTCATAATGGTGTCCAGTAGATACCAACATGTAACCTATAATTTTCAAAGGTGTTCTGTTGGTCCTTAATGGTATCCAATAGAAAACATGTACCACCAATAGAAGAAAGCAAATTACCAATAGAGACTTACTCGGACCATCAAAGTTTCCATTAAAACCAATACATTTCCTTTTATAACCATTAAAACCATTAGGAATTCTGTAATGGTTTCTATTATTTTTTTTTTCAGCAGGTATATGCTGGACATACTCTAGAATTTGCAAAGAGGGTATAGGCACCAATAGAGAGGAACATTGATGAACTGAGGACAAATATTTACTTACCTTCATGATGTCCCTTTAGGGTGTCTTTCTTTCTATCTTCTTTTCTAAATCAAAATTCCTATTCAGTTTTCTGTCCCATGAACTAAAGTGCTGCTCACCTGGACGTTGTTTCTGCAGTAAACTGACACTAGACAAGTAATGGTAACATAACACAGCTCCGTCTCCACTGGGCAAAGATGTCCAGCTTCACCCACAGTAATAATGGATGATGTCAGGATACATTACTCAAGAGGAACTCACACACTGGCTGTTCCCATATTTTCCTCAGCCCGTATCACTTAAAGCTGCATGCTGTTCTCATCTAACAGAACAGTTGTAGAAATTGCAGATGTACAAAATAAATTGCAATTTACCTTTGGGACTACATAGTACACTATGCACGCTTAGGATGTGTCCCAAATCAAACTATATTGAAAATATTAAACCAAGGACAGATTGTGCACTGGATTTTCTGAAAAGATGCTTTCATGCTTATTACCCACAAACCCTTGCACCAGGGAAGAATTTGAGGTAATACTTACAATAAAGTTTCAATATTTAACTAACTTAGTTAACATGAACTAACAACGACAATACTTCTACAGCATTTATTAATCTTTGTTCATGTTAATTTCTACATTTACTTGTATATTTTTTTAACTATTAACATTAGTTAATTCATTGTGGACTAATATGAAGAGACAATAAACTATTGTATGTTTATTAGCTAACATTAACAAAGGTTATTAAATGTTGTAAAAATTTTGCTCATGGTTATACAACAGGGCTGTTAAATTCTTGAATTTGATTGGTTAACGAAGGTTCTAAGGAGAGCAATTATTTTCAGGGAAACACACGGCTAAAGTAGTTCCAGCAATACAGTTCCATATGTCAAATAATGTCAGTTATTTCAAAGGTCCTTACAGGCTACAACAGCAAAATCACCAAAACCCACAACGACACTGACCACGCAAATAAATATAGCAAACATTGGAATAAAAACGACAAATTATTTACATGTTTTTTCTGCCACAAAATAATGCTTTATTACGTATGGAAAGCATCTCTTTCTCCCGCTCTCTTTCCCACTCAAACGCACACACACATATACAGTGACACACTCGCACAGAAACGTTAGGACAGCGCTGTTCTGACAATTTTATAAGTAAAATAGTTTAGCAACTTAAATTCAATACTTTTCTCACTAGGTACACTATACTTTTCTTACTATAACGGCGCTGTTCTTTAAAGCAAATAAACATACAGTTTCACTATTAGTAGAGATGCTGTTTCCGAACACTAAGAGAAGCACAGATTCAGGTAATTCACGCACGGTTAATCTCTCTCTCTCTGTCTCTCTCTCTTTCTCTCTCTAACAACTGCATTAATAACTGACTTTAGTCTGCTATCAATGGCTTGAGCCTCCATAAAATTAAGTTTTGGAATTAGCAAATTAGGCCTACACACAAGAGCGAAATTTCTTGAAATACAACATCTCAATATCTTGAGGTGTGGTAACTGTGGTAAGGTCTTAAAAGCAGAATAATTGACTCCTGTCAATTCCTTTTTAGAAAATAATGCACACCCGAGGGCTAACGGCGTGGCTGCATTATCACCTCAGGTGTGCATTTTTTAATAATTCAATGGCCTGTAGACAATTATTATAATTAACGCATTGCCTAATGTTAACAAATGAGACATTATTGCAAAGTTTTACTGAAAAAGACTTTTTAAAGGGTAACTAAACACCAAAACAACTTTTTTTAGTTAATGATCTGTAAGAATGGAGCTTCATAAATGCTGTTCATTGATTCGAGTACATTTTTTGACAATTGAGTATAAAGTGTTTTGATTTTCAAATATATGGTGTAAAAACGTCTGAGTGCTGCCCTCTTCAGGTTAAACGGAAAGCTCCTGCAGTAGGGGTACTTGCTGACGTAGCGAACTCTCAGACGCACTCTGTCACACCCTTGGTGCGAGCTCACCACGCCCTTGGCAGCCCCTGGTATAAAAGCATCTGGTTTCCGTCAAAACTACTGTAGCGAGTCAGGAGTTGGATTTATGAATATTGAAAACGATCAGGATACTATAGCATATAATAGCATCTAGTTAGCATAGCATTTATATAGTTATTTAGATTATTTTTGAAAACGACCAGGATAGAGTATTGTTGCATCTATTTAGCATAGCATTATATAGATAATTTAGATTATTTTGTGTAGCTAGTAGCATAGTACAGTTAGGATAGCTTCAAGTTAGCATAGATTTATCAGTGTTTAGTACAGTGATCAGGATAGTAACGGAATAGAGGTGGACATGGGCTTCTCCACACGCAGTGCCAAACACTGCTCGTCCTGCATGGACTCCTCCACCGCAGCGGCGTCTTGATGTGAGTGATCATGGATATTTTAATCACAATTTATGGTTAGGATAAAGTTAATCCTCTAGGGTCGACAAACGAGCCGGTGCATTTTGCTGGATTTTTTCATATAGCGGCATAATATCAATAGCGTGCGCTATTGAGATCAACTCGACGACATAACTCATCAGATGCCGGTCGCGATGCGGGAGTTAAGACCGCAGTTTGAGCCAGCAGCTCGAATGGATTTGGCCCTGTGTATGTATACAATTCACCCTCATCCACTTCAGGTGAAGGTGAGGGAGAAAAGTCCTCGACTTCAAATGGCCGCTCTGTTGCAAAGGCAGCTATTGAGTCACTCCAGACTAGTCTCGCTCTATTTTAGAGTCTGACAGCAGCTGTCACTCACGGCGGGTCTCAGGTGCACGCCCCCTAGCCCCGCTGGGGTCTGCCCATTTTTTCAGCATTTTTCAAATATTGCTAGTGGGTGGAGTCAGGCTCTGACCAGGGGTTTAGTTACCCTTTAAAGGAACACTCCGACTTTTTGGGACTTTAGCCTATTCACCTTACCCCCCAGAGTTAGATAAGTCCATACATACCTTTTTCATCTCCGTGCGTGCTATAAGTCTGTTTGACGCACCCACCGCTAGCCTAGCTTAGCACAAAGACTGGATGTGAATGGTTGCAGCTTTCATACTAATCCAAATGAGTGACAAAATAACGCAAACGTTTTCCTATTTACATGTTGTGGTTTGTATAGTCACAGAGTGTGCAAATATCAAGGCCATATGAGACACAGACATCTTTTGACCGTATAAATACTATATTTTCTGAAGGGGAAGCACTGCTACTTGGGCAGAGTGATAACAATCACCTGAGACGCGCCGTGACGAGGAGCAGACAGTTCGCTTCGCTCAGCGTTGGAATAAAGAGTCAGCAATTACTAACGTTAGATAGAAAAGCATAGTTTATCATGGGTGTTTGCTTTATTGTATGAGCTGTGACAATAAACAGGGGAGACCAGGTAATACAGTACCATGTTTCATTGATTTCCAACCAAAAACGCACCCAGATTTATAAATATCACATGAATAAATAATTATTATTACAGGAATCAATATATTTTAAATGCAATTTATTAGCTGAACCACATGTATTCAACAGTAGCCTATATACAGTATTGCATTACTATAGGATAGAATAAGGGGAAAGTAATAGCACAAATTGCTTTTGCACAATGAACTCACAGCCTATCGTACCCTTTTGCACGCTCAAGTTCGTTATTTCCATGGTTATTTCAAATTTAGGCTACTAGGCGCGCCGCGCGCAGGGTGCAAGTTCAACGCGGAGAACGCGCTCGTTTTTTTTTTTTTCCCAAGCGCGTCCGCACCGCATCAAGATAAAAACATATTCATACCCTAATCATATAATAGTGTCACTAACGTTACATTAGATCTGACTAAAAGCACTGTTACAGTAGGTCATCTAAAAACATAAAGGGAACACTTACCTCAGCCGCAGGTGATCACTTGTCCTGTCTGTACGCTATCGATGGGATGGCCGTATCCTTCAGCACATTATGGTCCGTGTGGCAAATTCCATTTTTTCAAAATAGTCGTCCTCATTGAAATGTACCGAGCAAACATAATGTCCCTTGATAATCTTAGGTGTTTTTGGATAAATATCCAGAGTAAGTTAGACATTTCTTCATCCAGTCAGCGTTTTTAGTTGGAATTCTGTGAAACATGGTATTACCTCCCCTGTTTACTGTCGCAGCTATTTACAATAGAGCGAAAACCCATGACTCTAAACTACGCTTTTACTATTTATAAATTGCTGACTCTATTACCCAAACACCGAGCGAACTCTCCGCGCTCCTCGCGGCGTGTCTCCGGTGATGCGGTTATTACGCCGTCAAAGTAGCAGTGCTTCGCCTTCAGAGAATAGTTCCCAGGTTTTATACGGTTAAAAGATGTCTGTGTCTCATTTGACTTTGTTATTTGTACATTATGTGACTATACAAATCACAACATGTAAATAGGAAAACGTTTGCGTTATTTTGCCACTCATTTGGATTAGTATGAAAGCTGCAACCAGTCACATCGAGTCTTTGTGCTAAGCTAGGCTAGCGGTGGGTGCGTCAAACAGACTTATAGCACGCACGGAGATGAAAAAGGTATGTATGGACTTATCTAACTCTGGGGGGTAAGGTAAATAGGCTAAAGTCCCAAAAAGTCGGAGTGTTCCTTTAAATGGTTTTCTTTTGGATTTTTCAGTTGGTAAATGGCAAGCAAGTTGTATTTTGTGACCGTGACCATATGAATGTACAGCTTGATTTGAATGGCAAAATTTTGAAAGAAATCATTTGCCAGGGACAACAATTCAATCATTGATGCAGGTTGTAAAAGTAAAGAAGAGGCCTATAATTAAGTGTGTACACTGTAAAAAAATTATTTTCCTAAATAAAGATTAAAAAAGATTATTGGAGTATGTTTTAAAAAAGAAATTATTATTTCAGTCTTTCTAATTCAAAATTGTACAGTTAATTCAATGTGTTTCTGCTTCTTTGTAATTGTTTGAAAGAATCACTTGCAATTCCTGTGTGAAAATTATTTACATCAAATTTATTTCAGTGTGTGAAGACTGGCTTGTTCCTGGGGTGTACACTTGCCTTCTGTAAGAATGAAAGACACATGATGATTCATACAGAAGAGCTATTTTTTCACTATGATCACATTTACATGTTGTCCATCATTCATTGTCACCACTAACCTACATACCTACATATCATACATACAGTCTCTCTCTCTGTCAGTCACATACACAAATAAACCTTTTACAGTGTCTTCACTTAAGATGAGTGAGGCTCTGTCTCGTACATGATGTACTGCAGAGAACGAGTGGGAGATAGAATAAAGAAAGAAAACTAGTGGCACACAGTTTGACAACAGGCATTTGATCAACATGACATCAGAGAAGTGAGTATTGTACATTCATAAACACATTCATGATCGAAAGACACATATATGAAAAGAAGAGAGAATTTTAATTCAACATTCCTGGATGTTCTGTGCATTTAGATCAAAAGTGTATCTTCAAGGCTTTCAATTTATCAGCCACAATTATTGCTCAAAATCCTCCTGAAATTAATCATTTCATTAAGACACAGAATGGTTAATTCTCAGAATAATTGCATGCCAAGTGTGTTTTTATGATTTAAGCTATACCACTGATTTATTTTGTGTAATATGTTATTAAGTAGTCACACTATGCATGACTAGATTCACCGTGTTTAGTACGGAAGCTTTGTTTTAGCCACATTGAATAAAATCTTTTATTTTGCAATTCGGATGTTATTTCTCACAATTCAGAGTTTACAACTCACAATTCAGAGGGAAAAAAGTCTGAATTGTAAAATAAAAAGCTGCAATTATCACATTACCACATTGCCTTGCACACACGTTTGCAATGCACTATTAATAATCATTGCATTTTGATAGGTTATAAAATGCTTTAAAAATGAGCTTTTATTGAAATTAAAATAGCTTTTACCAAGTTTCTAAAAATATGTTTCTGATGGACTTTATTATATTTTGTTATGTGACCCTTTTCCTCCATCCAAAAATAATGTTTTGTTTTTTTTTTTACCACATGGTAGGTCAATTTCTCTTTACAGTCTTCTACTTGTACTTTAAGTTTAACCTTGTCAAGCAAAATAGTACCTCAGAGTTTCCTGATGTTCACAAAGATTTTTTTTAATGATGTTGTAGGGACAAGGAGAGATGAAGTGTAGCAGTTTATTGAAGAAAACACACAAACAAAGATCCAAAAAAGCAATGAAGATTCCAATAATCCATAAAGGAAACAGAAATCTATAAGAAACAAAACCATCAGGAATAATAATGAGAACCGCAACAGTTTGGGATATAAAGACAATAACCGACAACAGACTGCTGAAACAAATATAGACATGGATAAAATTAGGCTAAACAAGGCACAGGTGAAGGTAATGAATCTCTATGGCAACAAACAAGGGTAACAAAGCAGCAATGGAAAAGTCAACTGGAAATAAACAGTGAAACAGTAAATGATAGAAAGTGAATATACATGATAAAATAAAAGTCTTTAAACACAAATGGGAAACAAGACAAGAATTATAGTAGATAAATAAAGGATATTTAGTTATGCCTTGTTCATCTGATGATTTAGTGTTCAGTTGTCAGATGTAAAAGAATTGAGAGATTTTATCCCTGCAGCAAATGTATGCCTCCGTCTCTCATTTAGTCACACATATAGGGCATTCCCATTTCTCTGTCAGTCTTTGTCTCTGATAATTATGAGTTTTAAAAGTCATGGGTTGAGTGTGATGTCTGCCAGAAACCCATGGTGACTGGTTGTGAAAACGTTTGAGCTCTGGGTTGTCATGGTAACAAAACTGGTTGCCAGGGAGATGATTGCATTATCGGCATATGGAAACAGCATGGTGAATTGGTGACCGGTTTAGCTCTCAGGGTTTCATGGTGTTAAGTTAAATGACAGTGCAATTGGTTCTCAGGGTTACAGGAGTGCGTAGTTGTCATGGCTTGACTGTGTTTTGACTGTCAGTGCAATTATTTTCTCTTGTCACTTTGTTTGTGTCGGTGAAGAATAATTTCGTGCACATTGCATACATGTCTGATGTGATGCTATGTTTGTCGATAAGAGGTAATATATTTTATTGTGGCGACAGGCGCAGTCCACCCATGACCCCTGACACCCACAACCCCCATCCTCTGAGCTGTTGTCCTGCTGCAGCACTGCACTTACCATAGCACTGTAAACCACGTCTCAAAAAATGTAATAAAGGGAGAGACATTATCAGCAGAATATCAGAAAGGCATGAGCACTAAAAGCAGACAGAGTCAAGGACATTCGACTTACACCCACACGCATGACTCACAACTGTGTTTGTGTATATCAAAAACGATTGATCTGTTCTTATTGAAAAATACAGATTGAACCAGACATAGTTGCGTATGAAATGAAAAAGCTAGATAAAAAAAGAAAAGTGAAAAATGTTTGCCTATACAAAACTAAAGGCTTAGTTCACAAAGAATGGAAAATTCTGACATCAATTACTCTCCCCCATGCTGTTCCATAAGCTGTAAGATTCAAAAAGATCATAAAGGCATCAAATGAATACATATGAATCAAGTGACTCAATCTAAGTCTTGTGAAGAGATATGATTGCTTCATATGATCGAGAGATTTAATTTCGGCTTTTATTCACACTTAAAGGAGAACTCCGACACAATATGAACCTTTGGTCTAATAAAATATCGGTACCTAGTCAACCGTTCTCTGAGATTTGCTTTCATGATAATCGAATGTAAGAGTTTTACCTCTAAAAACTGTTTAGCGTATAATGCTAGTATATGGGGGCATTTACTAAGTAAAAAGAAATCGCTAGTTTCACTAACAAGGCTCAAAATAGCCCCACACTGACACAGTAACATAATGAGGGTCCATACATGCAAAACGAAGCATTGAGAACTTTGTAAGTGTACAGACCGTTTAATAAGAAGATACTTTATAAAGACAGTTCACTTCGTGTATACAGACAGGAGCCATCTTTGGAAATCAGTCACGACAAGTCAAACCACGAACGTCGTGCTGAGTGAGCTGAAATGTATGAAGTTCTGCGAACTTCTGAACTGTATGAACGGCGTTCGGGGATCGACTTATCGAGACTATTTTCTAAGATGGCTCCTGTCTGTATACACGTAGTGAACTGTCTTTATAGAGTATCTTCTTATTAAACGGTCTGTACACTTACAAAGTTCTCAATGCTTCGTTTTGCATCATTATGTTACTGCGTTAGTGTGGGGCTATTTTGAGCCTTGTTTGTGGTATAAACTAGCGGTTTCTTTTTACTTAGTAAATGCCCCATATACTAGCCTTGTACGCTAAACAGTTTTTAGAGATAAAACTCTTTACATTCGATGATCATGAAAACAAATCTCAGAGAACGATTGACTAGGTACCGATGTTTTATTAGACCAAAGGCCCATTTTGCGCCGGAGTTCTCCTTTAAACACATGTAAAGCACATCATGGTAAAAACGTTGCTTTTTACTAAGTTTCTAAAATATGTCTCCGTTTGTCTTTGTTCAAATTTGGAATGCTGTGATATTTTCCTCTGGCATCATGCATGTACAGTATATATTCTTTTACCACATTTTTCTACAATTTTTTGTGTTAAACCAGATAAATTCTTATCCTGGCTGCACCCTCCTACACACTTCCGCTCAATTTAATTTTACTTCAGTAGATGAAATGAACTAGAGTCTGGTTGAACCAGGCTAATAAATTCTGTCCCTCCACTGACAAATTTCAAGGCAAGTTTCAAAAAGGTCATAAAGGCATTGTAAAATGAATCCATCAGTGTAAAGTGCAGTCTCTTTTTACAAACCAATTACAACGTTTTCTTGAAAGTGCAATCTACTAAATGCAACCTACAAATGATCAAATTCAGTGATGTAGCAGACAATGTTGGTGGGCCCCAATTCCAATCCTGTGGCCCAAGTCAAGTCTTTCTGATCTTCTGGTCTATGGCTCAGATCCCTCAATCAGATGTAAGTCGGTGGGATTTGTCCCCTTATTGTTTTATAAAGCTTATAAGCCTTATCAACACACATCTCTGACTGAAGGATCTGAGAATCACTCAGTGAGAGCAAGATACACAACAGTGATCTACTGTACAGCATGTTCACAGCTGAGCAGATGGCTGTTTTGTTGTTTGCCTGCTGTGTTTTAAGTGTTATGAGTTTGCGTATGTTTTATCTGAAATGCATTTTCAGGATTTCCTTTTTTATGTGTTTATGTTTAGTAAACACTTTAAGGAAGATGAGGACCTTTTGGTCATCAAAAACACTGACTGCAACAAGGGTCATTACTGTAACAACACCAGCTCAAAGAGGAATCAGGGATCGTCTAAAGGCAAACCCGCTGACATGATATATGTTGGTCAGTATTTCTAGCCGTCTCTGTCTGTCAATGACTTTCAGACTTTTCTACACCTGCCTAAGCATTTTAGGAAGTTTGGTCTACTGCCAGTGGCAGCTATAAATGTAAGCAGTATTAATAGTATAAAATCACAAATGAGATCTCAGTTGTTTCTCTGCATGTTGTAGGTTTTTTGTGTTTAAATCTTTTTATTTGGCATTTTAACAGAATATCATTTATAATTACAGTTTTTTTTAAATGCAAAAGTAAATAAAACACATACTAACATATATGCATGAAAAAAAAATGTTGTAGGTTTTTAAATGTTTGTTTGTGTTTAGTTGGAGGCTGGAGTAAAGATGACCCGTTCTGTCCAGTTGAGCAGTTCTGCCCCCAGTATAATGAGTGGAAGATGACCGCTCCAATGCACCATCAACGCGGCGACACAGGGGTGTGCGCTCTGGGCGGGATCATCTACACTGTGGGCGGGTGTGATGATGTCACCTGTTTGAGCAGTGTGGAGAGGTGGGAGTTTAGCACTAAATAAACTGTCCTTCAAATAAATTTTTTTGTGAAGTGCATGGGATTCTACTCACAGTTTATTTTAATAGTGTTTGGGATTAAATAATATTAAGCTATTTTACTTTTTAAAATTAAATTAGTCAAATTTTAAGTATATAAATTAGAGCCAGACCGATTTATCCAGACCACACCATAAGAACCACACCATATCACGTACAGACTGATGGTCTAACGGTGCAGTTCAATCAAACACTTAAACAAATGCTGCGAAAGTATGTGCGTAAATCTGGAGCTGACTGGGATCAGTGGATTCCATACCAATTATTTGCTTACAGGGAGGTTCCGTCAGTCTTCAACTTGAGTTGCTATATAGCCGGGAGTTGCGGGAGAAGTTGAAGGGCATTACTCAACTAGCTCAGTCAAACCTAGTTCAAGCACAGTAACGTTAGCGGCAATATTATGATCAAAAGTCCAAGGTCAGAAGTTTTGGAGAAAAGGTGTTGGTAATGTTACCCAGTGATACCAGCAAGCTGCTTACTAAGTGGCAGGGGCCTTTTAAAGTGGTCCGTAAGCTTCGACCTACCATTTATGAGGTTGCCAACTCAGGAAAGTGGCGCTCACGTCGGGTGCTGCATGTTAATTTGCTCAAGAAATGGCATGAGAGGCTGTCACAAGTTGCTGAGGTTTGTATGATTCATCAGGTGGAGGATGAAGATGAGGTGGAGGAACAATACTTGCCACTTCCTTCAGTAAACACTGTTGAACTTGGTCATCTCTCACCCCTTCAAAAGTCACAGCTTCAGAAGATTTGTAGAATAGGGGTGTGCCAAGAGAAACCAGGGAGAGAAACCACTCTGATTCATCATAACATCACCTTGCAAGAAGGGGGTGACACTCGACTTAAGTTCCTGAACGTCTTCTACCAGCATTGATGGAAGAAGTGAATCAAATGCTAGCCATGGGGATCATTGAGTCATCTAGAAGTTAGTGGTGTAGCCCAGTAGTTTTGGTACCTAAAAAAGATGGAAGTCTACGCTTTTGTGTGGACTTCAGATATCTGAATTCAGTGTCCAAATTGGACTCCTATCCTACCCCACAAATTGACAACTTGATTGATCATCTATGAAAGGCTGAATGGTTGACCACACTTGATTTATGTAAAGGCTACTGGCAAGTAGCCTTTACAGGCAATCCCAGACTGTTCCCTCCATCAAACAAAAACTCACGTGAGAGCATTCCTGGGCATGGTTGGGTGGTAAAGACGATTCATGCCTAATATTGCTGTACGAGCAGCAGCCTTAACCGACTTGACGCGAACAAACTGTCCAGTCCAGATTCAGTGGACTGAGGAGGCTATATGCCTTCCAGGACATCAGAATTTACCAATGATCCAGTGCTGTCTTGTCCCAATTTTGAAGAACTTTTTGTTTTGCAGACTTATACTTCTACAGTTGGAAGCTGTATCCTAGAGAGGGGAAATACTCCACAGTTGAGAAGGAGTGCTTGGCCGTTAAATAGGCCCTGGACATGTTCAGGTACTACCTTCTTGGCCGAAGGTTCTTCCTTGAAATTGATCACCGGCCGCCGCAATTGATGGATCATATGAGACTCAAATGCACAAATCACTCGTTGGTACTTATCCATGCTATCTTATCATTTCACTGTCCAGCACATACCAGGAAGGAGTAATGCTAGCGGACTTTCTTTCTCGCCTGTCGGCTTGAAAATGAGTAGGGGGGAGTGTGACGGTCATGGATTGAACATGGACTTGAGTTAATAAATGCACTCACACACACACAGACACTGTTTACTGACATAAGAGTTTATTATGAGTATCCATCGAAATGAGTGATTGAAATACCTGTTGAATTTATGCAGTATTGTTTAAATCATAATTTTAGAGGTTCGACAGGGAAATGGTGGCGGGAATCTTTGGTTCCTCTAAAAAGAATTGGAATCTACTATTTATTGAGCAGGGGTGTTTCAGGGACAATGCGGCCGAATTGCTTCTGTTATTTCCTCTTCAATGTATTGGAAATGATATCAACTGTTGTATAATTATCTATTTTGAACAATATGACAAAATGTTTGATCTAGACTCTATATTTATGGGAAATTCACGAGTTCACACTTGCATGCAATTAGAATGGGTATAGTTGAATGCATTTTGGCGTGCTCGAAGTTCGGCCCGAACCCAGAGTACTCCCTCCATGTAGTTAGGATTAGAAGTGTGGAGAAGGGGCAGTGGAGGGGTGCTGCTGAACTGTCAATGGATTGAGGTGAGACTGCTGAGTCTATAAATATATCTCTTTTCATTGATTGTTGATTGCTCTCCACCCGTGTTAATTATCTGAACATGCTCCTCCTGAACTTTGTTAATAAAACATCATGGGCCTTATTTTAACGATCTGGGACAGGGGAATCATATGGGGTCTATATGAAGCTTTAAAATGCTGAGTCAATGTGTTTGTTTATGTGTTAGGTATGATCCAGAGCATAACACCTGGTGTGTGGACGTGCCGTCGCTCTCCTCGCCACGGTCAAGGGTGTGTGTTGTAGAGATGGATGGATGTCTCATTACACTTGGAGGTTTTGACGGAATGACCTGCATTAACACAGTAGAGAGGTCTACACACAATAAAACATAATGTATATACATGCATACAGAGAAACATAAGATATGAAGATCTCCTTTAGACAAACTCATACACATTTGTTTTAGATATGACCCATGGAAGAATTCCTGGTCTAAGTTGACTCCAATGCTGAGGAACAGGGCAGCTGCATCCGCCGCTGTCCTGAACGGTCAAATTTACGTTGTGGGAGGAACAGATGGAGACATGGCGCTAGATTCAGGTACACAAACACATACATGTGCAAATTTGAAAATAAATAAATAAAAATGTACTTAATGCTCATTCTTCTGACCTAGTGGAGCTTTTTGATCCATTTGAGGCATGTTGGTGTCTCTGCCCCACCATGTCCACCCCAAGGGTGGCTTCAGGGTGTGCTGCGTTTCTTGGCTGTCTGTATGTGGCCGGAGGACGAGACGAACTTGGTCTGTCATTGAGCACCGTGGAAAAATACGACCCAGACACTCTCCGCTGGAGCCCGGTTAGGGCTATGAACAACAAGAGATTTCAGGTTTGACTGAATAAGAGCTAGTCTTCCTAAAATAATAATTCACCAATAATTCACCGTCATTCCAAACAAATATTACCATTCTAAAATTATTCTGAAGTGGTTTAATTATGGCCTTTGAGGTAAGATTATTGTGTTTAAAATGCACAGGTTTCTTTAGTGCTGTTTAATGGCTTTCTATTGGCTATCGGAGGATATGATGGTGTAAGTGACCTTAAAACAATGGAGGCTTACAACCATGAGAAAAACTCCTGGAGGTGTGTATTGTACTGCCATTATTTATACCTAAATGATGATGATAGTAGCCTACTTGTTTTCTTCATCTCTCACATTCCTTATATCTTCTCTTGTGTTTAGACATTTTGGAAGTATGAAGTCCAAGCATCCAGGTGGACATGTGGCTCTGGTTAAGGCTGTGTGAAATGTATTGATTGAAATGATGATGATATCATTGTAATAAATGACAGTGAAATAAAATTTCTGTATAATTTCTTGATCCTCACAAAACATAATGCTATTATACATGTTTTCCAGGATCATATTGGATAATAATACCAAGGTATTTTATTCTAGCTGTGGCAGATGAAAATGGAAATCATTCAGTATGGTATGGGCCTGTCAAAGTAAGAAAACAGCATATTCTACTATTTGGTAGGCTACTTTTCTGTTCAGAAATTTTCCACAGAGCAATTATTAGTCAATTAAATAGGCTATTATAAGTTAAATCAGTAGATATATTTTGATGACTTTCCCGGGCATGAGGAATCACAATTTTAAAATGCCCATGACCTTGAAAAACTTTATAAACAACATTATAAACTCTGCTTTTATGAAGTTCTGTTGCTACGTTACTATGAAAAGATGTAGCCTTGGCAACTAAAGAGAAACTTGATGTCTTTTTACAGAGTAACAGTTATTATTCGTGATTGAATAAGAAAGATGCCTATCAAGGCTGTCCACTGTTCAGCACAAGGCGCTGTGTCTGACACTTTAAAATGCCTCGACGATATTACCTCTCAATGTTAGTTGATGTGGAAGTTGAGAGAATCCGTTGCGCTCCACGGGTTTTATTTAAAAAATCAGCAAAAATAAATAAATAAAATAAAATTGTCAGAAAGTGAACAAGACTGATTACATTTCAAATCAGCCGACTTTTCACAGGGTTTGATTTGGACAACATACTTTTACCACAAAGATTTACCTATCTGGATGTTTACACATTTTTGATCGTTGACTGAAAAACGTTTTTTTAATCGTAAAAGCGGCGCGCGATGCCTGAAGAAACAGTGGCCGTGACGTTTCCGTCCGCGTGCTGCTCCCTGGATGAAAAGATAAGCGGCGCGTGCTACACCAACCACACATTTGAATACGATGATGGGAGCACCTCGCGCCTGAGGTAAAGTGCGCGCACAGTTGTCTTTAGAACAAACCATAGATAGACAGATAGATAGATAGATTTCATTTATTTGTGTACCGGTGGCTCATACCACAATCTAATGTATTAGCCTATAGTTGTCTTGGTCGGTAATGCATCAGTTTCTACCCTTAAAACTAGGCTGTTATTCAGAAGACATCTAAGACCAGCTTGCTTTTTAAAAATGTCAAATAGTTTATTTTTCCAAGTCTCTGTGTCTTCTCTTTCACTGCTAGTCCGAGATGTGGCTCCAGTTGTGGGGGCAGAGGTGTGGTCTTAAATGTGCAGGAATTAGAGATGACCACTGGAGCATCAGTGGTTCCTTCCCCTCAAACCTACTTCCGGTTCCGAGACCTGTTGCTTGGAGACCAGACGTTTTATGATGACAGGTAAAAAAAAAAAAAGGCTATATAGTGACAAGTTGAAACCCTCATTCACTATTCCCTACGTTAGTCCACTAATACTGTTCACTCGAGGAGTGAATGAAAAGGAGTGAGCGTCTTTGTACACTCATTATTGCAGTGTTATGTTGGATTGATAAGTGCACTCAGTTACGCCCACTATGGTTTCAGACACAACTACAAATGGCTGTCCCTCCAAATAACGCCGTATTTGGGGGTATATAGGGTGTCGATTTTGGTTCCAGTCCATGTTTAGACCACGTAGCCCTGCTCATTGTGTTCTGTCTTATGGTTTCCACAGTATAAAGGTAAGATCTTAAGGATTTATGCATAAACCGCTACTGACATTTGTTATTTTATATTACAACACTTCTGATAACTTTCATTAAGTCTACAATAGTAAATCCACTTCACCAGCTAATTTCTCTTTGACAGCGATGCCACAGAGCTACCGCAAAACCAAGAGTTCAAACCTAAATTTCTAAAGATGGTTGCGCGCATAAAGTCTATATTCCCCAGTGTCACCATTGCTCTGTCTGCAAATTCACATCTGTCTCATTGAAGACCAGGAGTCAGAACTAGATCCAAATGACTATTAAATATTTATGAGTTATGATGTTTCTGTAATACGGCCCCTCCCTGGTTAGTACTTACTGACTGCATCACAAAAAAAAGATTAGAAGTTATAGCACAGCAATATACACCTTTGAACTCCTCAGCAACCATAGAAACACCTTGGCAACAACCCAGAACATTCGATATGAAAAATATAACTTTGAAAATCATGTTTGGATTTGTTTTTAAAACCACTGAACAAGAGAACAACAAAGTTGCTCATTTACTTTTTTATACTGGCAAACCTTGAATGTTAAGAAAAACGTCACACTGTGTGTGTGTGGGCATACAGCCACATCTCTCCAGATCGACAGAAATAGCCTCTTGAGCAGGTTATTATCTGTAATTTCCTGACAACAGGAGGGAGAGAGATTGTGCACTGCGGAAAGGTGGGAAGAGAAAAACAGCTAAAGAACGGCTCATTTGACTGAAACATTTTAATTTTCTTCAGTGAGTTTGTTGCTCATTCATTCAAAGTTCTCTTTGTAAACAAACACATTATGAGAACACTACACACACTCCTGTGACTTTGCATTAACACAAAGACAAACAGCATCGCTTGAGGCATTTAGCAAGACTAACATCATCCACTGTACATTTATTTTTAAGCTTTTTGCATTAGCAGAACTCGTAAAGTTTGTCACGTTTTACAGCTGTTGTGCATGCCATATGCTACTTAGGTGTGTATTTGACATAGAGATGCTAGTAAAACTAACAAAGTGTATTGAAATACGCTTCAGAGGCATACACAACAGAGAGAGAGACACGCTTGAGCGCCTGCAGTCAGGAGTGTGTGGGCGGGTTATTTTGAACCGCTGAAGATTATGTACTTCCATAACAATCCTCTCAGCTCAGATCTCTGCACGTCCCTTGTCTAGAAACCCTCTGGGTTTTCTCTGTTATGGAACAGAAGAATACTGTACCATCCTGGGTTAACCCGGCTCTGGTCAACTGGAGACTGGACTCTTTTGGTAGCGATGCTGGGCAGAGGTAGGATGCTTCTCTAATAAGAGTCACTGCAGTCTTAGAATGACTGGAAATGATCACTGAGTTTAGGCTTTTTCTCCTTTTTGCTAAAGTAGGAACGCTGTAGTGGGTTTCAGGTGCTGCAAGAGTTGCACTTCTCAGTTGTTGTCAAAGTTTTTTGCATTTTTTATAAAATTAATTATTTGTTATTCCAGTTTCACTGTTTTTATTAGTAAAACATGCTCTATAAATGATGACATATCTAACAGAAACATCTGGAACATTTTGGACAAAATTATTCCAGGGGTTGTAATGTTGATTGCTCCGTCTCACTTTATTACGGCAAATAAAACCACCATTCCTGTGGTCTCCATGGGAACTGGCGGACATATCGCATCTCCTCTGTCAGAGATTGTTGTAGAGAATTGCTCGTCGTGCTCAACTATGTAAACAGAGTAAAACATGGTAATGGACAGAGAAAACGAGGGGGGACACAAGCTGATCAGTTTCAGGAAAACTCACATGTACTGGCACATATTTGTATTGACATTATACATCAGTTTATGCATTATGATCATGCGCATTCATATCTACATGAGTGTTTGATGCATAACCTGTCTGCTTTTCTTGATTTTTAGGTTCAAATGTGTTTATATTTCACTATTTTGAATCACATTTGGATTTTACTTGTTTATTTTAAATAGTTCTGTGATAAGTGATTTTTTTTTTTAAAGACTCATGCGTGCGAGAATTATATAAAATAATTCTCAAACTGCTGTTTAAAATAGTTTTAGATGGAGTTTAGCATGTCGTACCACAGGACTTGTCTACTTTTGTCAAGTGTTTCATGTCAACTACCCACATGCATGAATTCACACTGTCTTACTGACTTTATAAGGCAGTGTTGCTGTAGCCTCTGGCAGGTCCACCTTCACCATGATAAAGTAAACTTGTATTTGCCCTCTTTCACTTTCTCTTCATCTCTTTATATATATATATATATATATATATATATATGATCTGTCTGCCTATACATTGCTTACCCACATGCATGAATTCACACTGTCTTACCAACACAGAGCACTGACTTAATAAGGCAGTATTGCTGTAGCCTCTGGCAGGTCTACCTTCACCAATGTATATGTTTATTCTGGTTATATATATGATCTGTCTGGCTATATATTAGGGTGACCATATTTTGATTACCAAAAACCAGGACACTCGGTCCAGCAAATAGATACTCAAAGTTTACTCAAAGATGCCTTATTAATTTCAATACATTTAAAGTAGGCTATGCCTCCTCTGTATTGATAGAAAATTGTTATATTACAAGACACAAATTCAGATAGGCTTCTCAGAGGTTACTCAACATGTTTTATTATGACAGGTTTCAAAAATAATGAATGAAATAATGATAGAAATAATGTCTCTTTTGTATTAGAAAAATAAATAAATAATAAATAACTAAAAGAAATACCTCCAAATTTAACAAAAATAGCTCTCACAAACTTACAAAAACAAACTAACAAATTCTTCCTCTTTATCCTGTTTTTCTTCCTCATCATCCTTGTTTTCACATCTATATTTTGTTGTAGAGCTGATCTTTCCCAGCAGTTTTTTGAAAACCAGGACTTTATAAAAAAACAGCCATGATGGCCAGGACAGGACTTGAAAACAGGACATGTCCTGGAAAAACAGGACTGTTGGTCACCCTATATTGCGACAGAGTACAGTTGCTAGAAGCGTGATCGGTTATGCTTCGGGAAAAAAAAAATCATTATGGTGACCCCAAAATATACTAAAGTCGCACTTAAAAATGATTTCAATGAATAGATTTAGCATGCTATTTAATATGGTAAATGTAACTGCTACATTGGTGCTGCTGCATAAATAGACAGACATTAATCTTGTAGCTGATATACTGTAGGCAGGTGAAGCTGGGGAGGGGGAGGGTTTGAGAGGAACTCTGATAGCGCTTACAGCAAACTATGAACCAGACCATTTAATTGTTGAGCACGCAATCTCATTGGCTGCAGGATCAGCAGAGGCCAATCAGATTGTGCCATGTGCAGTGCTTGAAGTGGGCCAATACGGATTTCTCACATGTGGTACTCCGACCGACCACACAAAACATAGAATTAGGCTATTAATGAATTATCATTGTGTGTTTCTGAACTTTTATAAGCCGTATGAACTGAATGGACCAATTATCTGCGCAATATGACTGAAGCCCAGTTGTTTAATTTTGCATGAGTGGAGCGAATCACCATGTGCCACTTTAAAACACTAAAGAGAAAGGTAAACACAAACTATTAAATTATTAAAAGACTGCTCATGACCACCTTTACAAGAATTTATCATGTTCTATTGTATTTATTGTGGTAAATTTGGACTAACTTGAAGAATTTCTAATATATAATCTGTTAGAGGGTTAGCTCAATAATTTATGGCTCTTTATGATAGGAGTGAATGGTACCAAATTTGCATTAAGCCCAAAAAAGCACATCCATCATAAAAGTAATCCATATGGCTCCAGGGGGTTAATAAAGGCCTTCTAGAGCAATGTGATGAGTTTTTGTAAGACGAATATCCATAACTATAACTTTAACTTTAAAATGTCAATCACTAACTTCTAGTAACGGCCAGGATATTTTTTATTAGGGCCCAAGCCCTGAAAGGGCGAAGGCCCTATTGTTTTCCTTAGGATTATTATTATTATTATTATTATTATTATTATTATTTATACGACTATTCGGGCACTTTTGGGGCCCTTAACATGCTCAAAAACTCTTGAAACTTAGCACACGGGTCAGAATCCGCGGCCATCAGGGCCGGGCTGAAGATGGTACCCGGGCGTGGCAGGGGGGCTAGACAGCGCCCCCTGGAACGGGGTCCGAAAACTTGGTCCATAAATCAAACACGCTTGCATGTAATAATATGAAACTCGGTGCACATATAGATCTCATCGTTCATATATACCTCATACTATTACTTTTTACCCCAGCCCAACAGGAAGTCGGTTATTTAGGGTTGTTCATAAAACACTCGCAATGGAATTTGAAGTACTACTCCTAGAGAATTCAAACACACGGCACGAAACTCGGTCAGCATAAAGTCAAGGCATTGACGATGAAAGTTTGCGAGGGGATTTTTGATATCTCGAACGGTTTGGCCATGGCGAGGAAACGAAATTATGGCGAGAAACGTGAAACAGGAAGTGTGTTATAACTTCAGCATACATTAACTGATCTTGATGAAACTTCAGCAGTATGTTCGCTGTAAGAGGACGATCACATGGATGTGACTATTGTGAGTCAAAGTTATAGCGCCACCAACTGGTAGCAGGAAGTGTGTCACTTTCAAAATGCTTTGAACTCACCCTTTTCTTTTTACCCGATGTGGTTCAAACTTAATCTGTATAATGTAAATACATAGCAGATGAAGACCTGTGAATGGATTCTTGATATCTTTGATACTGTTGCCGTGGCAACGCATCAAACTTTAAAATTCTTTTTTTTTTATGATTTTGAGACTCTTAGCGGCTTTTGGGGCCCTTAACGGGTTTGAAAACTCTTGAAACTTTGCACACAGGTCAGATCCCACAGCCATCAGAGCCGGGCTGAAGATGGTACCTGGGTGTGGCAGGGGGGCTAGACAGCGCCCCCTGGAACGGGGTCCGAACACTTGGTCCATAAATCAAACACGCTTGCATGTAATAATATGAAACTCGGTACACATGTTGATCTCATCGTTTCATCTATACCTCACGCTCTTACTTTTTACCCCAGCCAAACAGGAAGTCGGCTATTGAGGTTTGTTTGTAAAACGCTCGCAATGGAATGTGCAATACTCCTCCTAGAGAATTCAAACACACGGCACGAAACTCGGTCAGCATGAAGTCAAGGCATTGAGGATGAAAGTTTGCGAGGGGATTTTTGATATCTTGAACGGTTTGGCCGTGGCGAGGAAATAAAATTATGGCGAGAAACGTGAAACAGGAAGTGTGTTATAACTTCAGCATACATTAACTGATCTTGATAAAACTTCAGCAGTGTGTTCGCTGTAAGAGGACGATCACATGGATGTGACTATTGTGAGTCAAAGTTATAGCGCCACCAACTGGCAGCAGGAAGTGTGTCACTTTCAAAATGCTTTGAATCACCCTTTTATTTTTACCCGATTTGCTTCAAACTTCATCTGTATAATGTAAAATACAGCAGATGTAGACCTGTGGATGGATTCTTGATATCTTTGATACTGTTGCTTTGGCAACAAATCAAACTTTAACATTCTTTTTTAAATACTTTTGGGACTATGCTTGAAATTGCTTGAAACAGATAGATACAGATAGCTCGACAGATAAATCACATTTATTAGCCAGTAGGCATGTGCAACCTTTGGCAAAAGATTAAAGTAATGTCAAAAAAGTAAACAGTAAACACTAAAAGCCTCATATCTTCTAAAAATGTAATTATACATCATTTGTTTCTAAATTAAATTATACAAATATTATAATTAAACCAGTTTTTCCCTTTTTTCATTTAAGAATTATGTTTACGTTCAAAAACAGCCAGAATGGTTTTAAATTCAGAAGAAGAAAAAATAATCTGAGTCATACGTAGTGCTATACTGCCTCTTGTGTTCATATCAGTTAGGCCTATTGTGTATATTCCCACCGGTTAATCAACGTGTGACTCCGCTGGGACTCGGGAACTTTTAAATCGCTTACTTAAAACCGAAAGTCAAAATACAGATATCCGCACAAGACATTAATGTTGTGGAGTAGAGCAAGCATTTTAAATAAATTCCTATTAAGTAGGATTGAACTAAACAGAATGAACGTTCACTCTGTTCTGCTGGTTCCTCGCTGTTGGCGCGCACAGTTATGAATGCTTGTGCAGCCATGAGTTTTAGTTTAATTTTAAATTAGCGCAATTTCGGGATTTGGTATTATTTGAATTATTTTTAAAAACACAATGTTGAGTTTTATTGTAAACTGTTTAATCGCGCCCACGGTTATATTTTGTATATTATATATAATTATAATGTATTATCTGTATAAAATAATACTACAATAAAAAACAAATTTGTGACCGACCTGATCCAGCAAAATTAGTCACAGTGACCCAAATTCAAAAATTGAGATTTTGATATTAATGGAAAAGAGGACACTGTAAGCTTTCAAAATGATACCCTTGGTCATACCTTGAATGGTTGTAAAGATATACAGATTTGAATTCTGGTCGTCTGCCCTTTTTTTCCAATTGAAAAACCTAAGAAAATCGCTTTTAAAGTTTTTTGCCCGTTTTTTTTTTTTTTTTTTTTTGATATCTTTCAAATCCATAGCATTTTTAAGGGATAAACTATTTATTTTATATAGCTTAATTTGACCAAATAGATTAACATATATAAATGCAATTTAACGAAGGCTGAAACTCAACTTATTTTAATTTTTTGAATATAATAATTAAAAAGTCACTTTTACAAAAATGTTCTAAAATCAGAAAGATTAAAGAGGAGTCAGAGAGAAATTCAGTTTTCATACGGATTAGCCCACATAAGCAGAGAGCAGTCTGTTTTCTTTCATTTTGAATGGTTGTGTTTAAAAGTAGACATTTCAATATATATGTCTGTGAGGATACCTTATACGCTG